>CM033460.1:16085180-16602161 GCA_019425755.1 Amaranthus cruentus
TCAAATCCCTCCCATTGGTGGATTTACTTCTCCCTATTATTGCTGGTGCCCCCCATGCACTACCCCATCGACTGCACCAATTTCAAAACTCCCGACTTCATTAGCTGAACCCTTCTCTCTGCCACCCCTACCCACCCTTTTACCAGCTACAGGAACCCTCAGCATGATCCCTCAAATTCCTCCACTAGACCTTACTAGTGTACCGTCACTTGAATTTCCGGCATTGTTGTCAGATCCTCTCACCAGATGTTCCTTTGTCAAGCAAAGCACACAATTTCCTACTTTCACACCCTTAATGTGTGACCCAATCGTGCACATTCCCGTAATTGACGTATGCTCTTCCGGCCAAGGTTACTTGGTGAGTGCAGGACCGGGTATCACAACCAGCATTCCTCCATTGCACCCCAAGCTGATGGGTTCAATGATGTCCGAGAGTGAATCAATGGTAGACAAAGGTGACAGAGACCTTGAGGCTGTTGATTGGAGGATCAAGCAGCCAATCCTCCTCACTTCTGAGAGGTTTCCCTCCGGTTTTGAAGGATGAGGATAACCAGGGTGTTGTAGTTGCTGGAAGCCGTGGTCTCTACAGTGGGATTAGCGATGTTAATGCCATTGTTCACAGCTTTGCAGCTGTGGGATTGACATCAGTTTCTGAGAGGTCCTCAAGAACTGTCGGCTTGAAGAATAGTTATACTTCTGCTTCAGATGATGAACATACTTGTAACAATCTGGATTTGCAAGATTCTTCATTCATGTCCAAGGAAGAGGAAAGTCATTTTGATTAAGCAGCAAGTAAGTTTGAAAATCTTGTATTGGCTGTTTTTGGGCAGTGTGGTTAAATTGTGATTATGATAATTTGTAGATATGACTAGCTTTTGTAAGTTCTGAATGTATGAAATGTGATTAAGCCTTTTGCTCTACCTACTTTTGTTGGCAAATATTACGTGAATCAAGTGTTAAATGATCTGGCTGTCACCCTCTCCTCTTCTACCCTTATTTGTACGGGATAGTGTTGATAATTATAACTATTAAGCGCAGGTTTAGTCGGTGGTATCAAATGGTGGTATGAGAATGATTTATAGTGTAAAATTTCATCAAAAGTTTCATATTATTCTCATGGTGATGTAACTTTGACCGCAAAAATGTTTTTTTGCTTGTAAATTTTCATTACCACTAAATACCACCTCTCACAATGGTAACTAAGGGCGAAGCCACACCGGGGGTCGGCGGAGGCCCGACCCTCCTTGTCGAAAATGTAATCTTTTGTAATTTTGGATTCGGCCCCCTTATTAATATATTATATAATTTAAAGAGTGCATAATTGTAATAAAAATTACTATAGGTCAATGGTTGAGGTAACATATTTGTAATTTAAGGTAAAGGATTAAACCCAAATATATGAACTATTATTTTTTAGCAGACTAATAAATTTAATTTACAAAAATTTTCGTATGAGATTGTCTCACGGTTAGACCATTTTAATTGTCTTGGCCCAATGTACATTTATTTTTAAAGTCATGATTTTTTAGTCTTAAAGTTACACTTATAATTAACCTTACTTGTATAGACTCGTCTCATGGTGAGACGATCTCATATAAGACGGGCTGATTTAATTTTATACTATAAAGTCATTACTATCTATCTTTCATAATTCACATTCATCCTTTTTAGCGTGTGTCTTTATATTTTTTGTTATCTTATTTTAATAGTATTTTGTTTTGGAGACTAAAACGACAAATATATGAAGTTACAAACACTTAGTTTCTTTTTCAAAAGGGTAATTATAGCGAAGCTTCAACTCTATTTGTCAAGTATAATATTTTCTATGATTCAAGTTAATTCATTCTATGTGATTCAAATTTTCATAATTTAACTAGTTTTTATATAATAAATAAGTTGTTAGTATATCGACAATTCGGCCCCCTAGCTGTAAATCCTGGCTTCGCCCCTGATGGTAATGCGTCGGTATGAATTTTATGAAAAAAATGAGATGATTGAAGTTGGACAAGCATGACCATCAAGGTAGCCGAAAGATTTTTCAACCAAAATTATACTAATTTTTTATTTCTATTACCGACATTTATTACTACCTACAAACGGACTCTTAGTGTAAATGATTTGATTGGGTATTCCTGATTAGAAATATTGCCACTAAATTGTGTACTGTGGAGTGCAGGCGGCCTACAGTTGCATAGCAAATTTTTAATGTTATAAATGCTGAAATAAATTCATAAGTTTTATTTCTAATGTATTTTTATTACACCCTTTAATTCACACCTATTGTCCTAGTTTGTTGGACACGGATATTAAAAATGAGATGAGATTCACTAAAAAGGTGGTAGTTGGGTATTTTAATTGATTAAATTAATTGTAAAGGTGGTAATTGGGGTATTGTAAGTAGTAAAAGTGAGGGTATTTTGGACATTACTTGTGTGAACATGGGGTATTTAGATAAAAAATCATGACTATAAATATAAATGAGACATTTAAGGTGAACTTATCCAATAAAAAAATAAAACAATAATTGTGAATGGGAGGGAGTATTATTCAAATGAATTTATCACCGAGAAACATACATCTAATTACATGATGATAAAGAGAAAGAGGGGGCTGATGGAATTTATAAATTTATCACAAGTAAAATATTTGTATAATTTGTATAATTTATAAATTCACATCTAAATACATCTACTTATCCTTATACCATAATACTCTATTTTTTTATAAATTCACATCTACTTATCTTTATTTTTTTATAAATTTCTTCTTTTTTTTTTTCATCAGCATCCTTATACCATAATACTCTCTATTCTTTATTTTTTATATATAAATTTATCACCGAGAAACAATAATGATGATAAATTCACATCTACTTATCTTTGCTTGGGTGATAAATTCATCATGGAATTAGATGTATTTTTTTATAAATTCACATCTACTTATCTTTATTTGTATAAATTTCTTCTTTCTCTTTATCATCATGTAATTAGATGTGAATTTATACATATAAATCAAGTAAAGAGAAAGAAGAAATTTATACAAATAAATCATTCACATACCACTATTTGATACCACTGACTAAACCTGCGGTTAATATATATAGTTATAATTATCAACACTATCCCGCACAAATAAGGGTCAAAGAGGAGAGGGTGACAGACAGATCATTAACACTTGATTCACGTAATGTTTGCCAACGAAAGTAGGTAGAGCAAAAGCACTACAACATAATTTGCTTTTAGTGGAATATATTTAGCGACATTTAATTTAAATGTCGCTATTTTAAATTTCCTATAATGTATATAGAGGATTTAATGACATTTACTAGAACCTTTAGCGGCATATTAAAAAGTCAAAAACTAATAATTATTACACTAAAAATATGAATCAGTGGCATTTTTTTAATGTCACTAAATTCAATGTCGCAAAAAGCTAAATTTGTTGTAGTGAAGGCTTAAACACATTTCATACATTCAGAACTTACAAAAGCTAGTCATATCTACAAATTATCATAATCACAATTTAACCACTGCCCAAAAACAGCCAATACAAGATTTTCAAACTTACTTGCTGCTTAATCAAAATGACTTTCCTCTTCCTTGGACATGAATGAAGAATCTTGCAAATCCAGATTGTTACAAGTATGTTCATCATCTGAAACAGAAGTATAACTATTCTTCAAGCCGACAGTTCTTGAGGACCTCTCAGAAACTGATGTCAATCCCACAGCTGCAAAGCTGTGAACAATGGCATTAACATCGCTAATCCCACTGTAGAGACCACGGCTTCCAGCAACTACAACACCCTGGTTATCCTCATCCTTCAAAACCGGAGGGAAACCTCTCAGAAGTGAGGAGGATTGGCTGCTTGATCCTCCAATCAACAGCCTCAAGGTCTCTCTTGCACCTTTGTCTACCATTGATTCACTCTCGGACATCATTGAACCCATCAGCTTGGGGTGCAATGGAGGAATGCTGGTTGTGATACCCGGTCCTGCACTCACCAAGTAACCTTGGCCGGAAGAGCATACGTCAATTACGGGAATGTGCACGATTGGGTCACACATTAAGGGTGTGAAAGTAGGAAATTGTGTGCTTTGCTTGACAAAGGAACATCTGGTGAGAGGATCTGACAACAATGCCGGAAATTCAAGTGACGGTACACTAGCAAGGTCTAGTGGAGGAATTTGAGGGATCATGCTGAGGGTTCCTGTAGGTGGTAAAAGGGTGGGTAGGGGTGGCAGAGAGAAGGGCTCAGCTAATGAAGTCGGGAGTTTTGAAATTGGTGCAGTCGATGGGGTAGTGCATGGGGGGCACCAGCAATAATAGGGAGAAGTAAATCCACCAATGGGAGGGATTTGAGAAGTGACATTTGTGGATTCTGGAACACTACGGTTTCCAAGTGATTCCAAAAAGCTCAATGGACAAATGGAGTTGGATGTGAAAGCTTCTGAAGGCTCACCCTTCTCAGAAATATTTAAAAATGCTTCTGTCATTATTGTGCTGCCAACAGCAGGAAGATCGCGATCTGCATGTCGCCTTAATTTTTCTCTTGAGGTACTTCTCAGGTAAGTAAGACTCCTTGGTAAACCTTCTTTGAACAAGTTGGGCCGTGGACTGAGTACGCCTTGATTTTGTGTATGCCCTTTCGTTGCTTGACCACCACTCTGTCTCATACGCATAGGCCTTGCTGTAGTCGAGGAAGATTGCATGTTCTCAGCTACATCAACACCATCTGCTCTTATAATTGTCCAAGGAGCAGACAAAGATGTTGAAGAAGCTTTGAGATTGTTCACAACAGGGCACACAAGATAGGAACGCAAGTGAGTTGCAAACTGTTCAAGACGTGATTCACTAATGCCAGTTAGTTCAGCCAAGGTTGGTTTCCTTTTAAGCAAATCCTTCATCTGATGGACCACCAAAACATGAAACGTTCATATTAGTAAACTATTAGTGAACACAAAGTAGTATAGTTTGAAAAGCCTCCTATAAAGTCCTCATGTATAGAATCTCACAGATTACTACCAAATTGCACACTCAGTTTTTCAAAAAAAATACCTTCAAAAGCAGGTCACATCCTAATAGCTTTGATTTCTCAGCACACCAGAAGTACATTGTTTCTCCATCAGGAACCTTCACTAGAAATGACCGACCAGACTGATCTGCAGGTATTTCCTCCACAATTACAGAGGAACACTCAGAAGTATCAGTTAATGTCGCAAGCCTTTCTGTCAGGTCGTTGTCCCCAATAAATGAGATACGCAAATCCGATGATGGAAGAAGAGTGAGATTCAGATATCCCCTGCCACAAATATAACAATTTGGAATTCAAAAAAAAAATAATCTAAAACAATAAGCAGAGGTCCAAAAATCCAGCAGGTAAAATCAGTGCAAGAAAACCACATTAAAAAAAGGAAATAGTATCATCTTAAGCATCTGATAAGATGATAATATTTCCTCTTGTCAGCTATATCTTTAACCAGATGAAGACTTAATTTTAATTAGAACAACTGAACAAGATACAAAATGTAACACAAGTAGGACCTGCATTCTATCTTATTAAACTAGTACAATTATACTTGATAAGTTCTATATTTTACTCTCAACATCAATAGAAGTTTTGTATTAATCTCCAAAAAACTTTAATTAGGAAAAAAAGATAGTTAGTGCTTCAGTAGACATCATTAACTCAAAATAAATAATAAATAAATAAATAAACAAACAGCCTTACTGAACAAATTCTGAAAATTCAAAATCAACTTATGTTTGCAAATGTTAGGAGACAAGGTCATGAAACAAATTCAATTATGACTGCTAGAACAACAATAATTGTTCAAAACTACCGCTACTCGATCAAATAAAAAAAACGTTAATTTTTTTTTAAAGAGTAGAATGTTAGGCCGTGACAATTTCTCACATAATCACCCCATGGGCCCACTCATGTGGACACACCCATGGGGCACCCATGGTCTCGGACCCACAAACCCACGGGTAATAAGTATGGACTTACATCCAACACTTGATGAGTTTCATTCTTCCAAAACCATATGGTATTAGGAGGATTCATATACAAATCCACAACCCAATATTTTAGCGATGTGGAATCAAAGTATTTCCAACATAGAAGACAAGGAGGTCACAGCAGTTACGGGAAATCATCAATTGCATAATAAACAAAAATAATGTTTTGAGCAGCACGTCAAAAATAATCAATGTCTTAACATCTGACAGAAATTTTATAATCTTAAAGCTGTACGAATACACAACATAAAGGGTTCTCAAATTGAGTACAAATAAAGCTGATTATATAAAGTGAGTATGAAACTACCTCAACTTCTTCTTAATTCAGAGATCAATATAGGTACGCCCAATTTACCTACAAGTGAAAAGACATTTTCATTTGGAAGGATGAACATTGTCATCATCAATAAAATATAGGATTGTCATCCCTAATAAGTTACTCTACCAGTTCATATGAGACACTTATCACCCATAACAGCTATTCAAAATTCGGCCAAATGACCCAACACCTCATCTGAAACTCTCCTAGACAAAGCAGACCCATTAAGTTACATAAAAGTAAAGGAAGGCTGTTCACATCACACACACACAATGACAAAACTATAAAAAGACCACCGATACAAGTATCAAATCAAGACAAAATACATTATAACCAAAGCTAACAAAAAAAGTAAGTTAGATTCTATATCATATATGTAAATCAATAATTCACAAAGAGATTACAGTAATCATCTACCTCTGATAAATCCCAAGATTTAAAAGTAAAATAAAACACATTGGCACAAAACGAGAGTCAATCACAAAACAATAATACAGATATTGGTGCATTTGGCCACCCCATCGTAGGCTATCCTGAATCCCCAAATGTATATCATTGAATATGCACTAGCATAGTTATCAAAATTCAAAACCTAGAGTTTAACTAGAAATCAAAACAATACTTCCTACTTGATTCTGAAAGTAACCATGTACATATACAATTCTCCACCTGGAAGCTTAATTTAAGATGGGCGTAATCCGAACAAGTTAGTCCCATGAAAACCTCAGAAAATCCTGTAAAACATGAAATCATTGTACATGCGTCCAAAAAAAATCAGAAGTAAAAACAAAAAAGCACACAAACAAATGAGATACTGCTCTACAGTTAAGACCAGAAACAATACCACAAAGAACACAATCAAAGTTAGTGGATGCAGATAAACTGAATCATTAAATTCAAATTACTTTCAAAAGATAAGTTAAAACAAAAGGAAATCCATGTTATCAAGTGGGAGAATACAGTCCTAAAAAATATTAAAACAAAGCATCCATCTCAATGTCCTCTTCTAGCATCCACAGAGCATCTTATATTACATATATTTTAAAAACATATGCAATTTTCCATCTGTTCCTAAATGTTCTTTAAGTTTCGTTCTATCCATTAACCATTCCACATTGTTTGTTTACACTAACTTTTACCCTCTATATGATTTCATTTCATATCCCCTATCATTAAATAGCTTGGCCATTATTTGGGGTCAGACGTAAACAACTTTAACCTTGTTATCACAAGAGGTTGTTTCCAATTGTCAATTCCTCCATCATACTAACTAAATTATTTATTCTACATTGTTTATAATCGTACGAAATATAAAGCCAAAACATATCATGATATAATCCAATCAAAACATATTAATTGTTCACACCATGACTATGAACTGTATCCTCAACTTTTCAATTTCGAATACTCAGAAATTTACACAGCCTCTCATCTTAAATGAAACACACTCAAATAAAAGTGATTAGCTTAGTCGTAAAGCTAGCATTATATTAACAATAAGGACACAAATTCAAACCTAAACCCCTATTTCTTAAAATTATAATCAATATTGTAAATTTTTGCCCTGGCTCAAGTTTCGGCACTGTGTATTGACAACAATATGCCGATAGCAATGTTTATTGGAAGTTTACTTATAGCTTTCTTCAAAGAGGACTAAAGATAATAATAAAAAAAAAAAAGGAAACAAATGCAGCAGTTCTTCAAAAATGTAATCGCACAAATCACATATTTACAACATCAAGCCTTGTTACATGTTCATTCATTTTACCTCAAAGAAGTTGGAAGCAACATCGATCCTTGCTTCTCCACCTTTCCGACACGCATGGAAACAAGCGGAACGCATAAACATCTCGCCAACAATCCAATTCCGATGGTTCAAAGTACTAATTCATCAAAAACATTCAGCAATTCAAAATCATTAGATCAAGAAATCTCTAATAAGGTTCATATAAAATTCAGAAATATCAAGAAAATGAACAAAACCTGGCTGAGATGAGAGAGAAGGCAATCTTCAGCAACACCCGCTGACACATTAATCTTCAACAAAGGCTTTAACCTTTCATCAATACGACAAGCTCCAATGTGCTGAAAATCCAAAGCTTGAAGCCATCGAAGAAAATTACTCTCCATCACCTTCTTCAACTTATATCTCACTCAATCGATCCGTCAAATTCCTCGATCCACTACTTTCACCATTCTTCGTTGAATTTCCAACGGAAAACTCAACGTTCGTACTCGTATCTTCCGATTCAACAATCTCGTTGATATTAGACTGCCGAGTATCATCGTCACCGTCGATGCTGCCAATTTAAACCATTCTTCGTTGAATTTCCAACGGAAAACTCAACGTTCGTACTCGTATCTTCCTATATATATATATATATATATATATATATATATATATATATAGGTTTAGGATCAAATAAGAAGGGGTGTGAAAATAGGAAGGATAGGAAGGAATTTCTCAATTAGATCTTGATCGATGAGTCATGCTCTGAGCGTTTGAGAACGGGAAGGATAGGGGTGTGATGCTTCTTAATGATTATGTGATACTTTCGTATAAAGCATGTGTTACTTGAAAGTGTGATGCTTTTTAAATTAATGTGTGATGCTTTTTTCATAAATATGTGTTACTGGATCTGCTGCTTTGACAAATGTGTTTCGACCGTTAGATCTTAATTAATCAACGGTAGGAACTCCTTCCTATCCTTCCTATTTTCCCTTGCTTATTGGATCCTCCTATATATATATATATATATATATATATATATATATATATATATATATATAGGTTTAGGATCAAATAAGAAGGGTGTAAAATAGAGAATAGAAAATTTCATCATTAGATCTTAGATCAATGGTCATCTCGAGCGTTTGAGAACGGGAAGGATAGGTGTGATGCTTTCTTAATGATTATGTGATACTTTCGTATAAGCAGTGTATACTTGAAAGTGTGATGCTTTAAATTAATGTGTGATGCTTTCATAAATATGTATTTTGGATCTGCTTGCTTTGACAAATGTGTTTTGATATTAGATCTTAATCATCACGGTAGTTACTTTCTATCCTTCATTTTCCATTTCATTGGATCATACTATATATATATATATATATATATATATATATATATATATATATATATATATATAGGGATGATAAGGATGAAGAATGAAAATAGGAAAGAGTAAATACAGTTGATTGATAAATCTAACGACGAAAACATTTGTCATACGGCAGATCAGAACATATTACTAAAGCATCACATTAATTAAAAATATCACACCTTCAAGTGACACTGTTTTCGAAAAGTATCAGCATAATATAAAAAG
Source organism: Amaranthus cruentus (assembly GCA_019425755.1). Lineage (NCBI taxonomy): Eukaryota > Viridiplantae > Streptophyta > Magnoliopsida > Caryophyllales > Amaranthaceae > Amaranthus > Amaranthus cruentus. The sequence goes on from CM033460.1 coordinate 16,094,849, forward strand.
CATCACAAGTTTCTTACGTTCTCAAACGTGAGATGACTTGATCAGACTATGATAATTTCTTCCTATCCTTCCTATTTTCACACCCCTTCTTATTTGATCCTAAACCTATATATAAATATATATATATATATATATTGCCAATTTATATAGTGAAAATAATGCGGAATTAAGACAAATAATTAGGTTTTGAATACGGTTTGTATTACTATGAACAATGGCTTAAGCCAGAATATATACAAGAGTATGTCAGCTAAATACAGCAATAGAATAATGACAGAATAATTAACATGAAGACTTATGATTTTATTGTCCAATTTTTCCTTGATAAAATGTCTGTCAATCTCCACATGTTTGGTTCTATCATGCTGAACCGGGTTCTCTAAAATGCTGATAGCTGCCTTGTTATCACAAAAAAGTCTGCAAGCTCTCCTCTGTGGAAGATGCAACTCTCCTAGAAGTTTCTTTAGCCACGTTACTTCTGTTATGCCTTTAGCTATACCTCGAAATTCTGCTTCTGCGCTTGAAAGCGCCACAACTTTCTGCTTCTTGCTCTTCCATGTAACTAGGTTTCCACCAACAAGAGTAAAGTATCCCGATGTAGATCTCCTGTCATCTCTATCTCCAACCCAGTCTGCGTCTGTATAGGCTAAAAGATCTAGATGTTCGTTCTTTCTATAGAATATCCCTCTACCACTAGTGCCCTTGAAATATCTAAGAATCCTCATAACAGCTGCCATATGGTGAGCCTGTGGCTGATGCATAAATCTACTTACTACACTTACTGCGTATGCAATGTCTGGCCTCGTGTGAGCAAGATAGATAAGTTTCCCGACCAATCTTTGGTACTGTCCCTTATCTGCAAGTTTTTCTCCATCGATCATCTGAAGACCATGATGAGTGATAATAGGAGTATTTGCTGGTTTGCAATTTGCCATGCCAGTTTCGGTTAAGAGGTCCAGAATATATTTCCTCTGACTTATGAAGATGCCTCCTTTCGATCTCAAAACCTCAATCCCAAGAAAGTACTTCAATTGTCCCAAATCTTTCATCTCGAATTCACTAGAGAGTTGCTTCTTCAAAACCTCAATCTCACCTGCAGCATCTTCAGTAATAATCATATCATCAACATAAATTATCAGACATGTGATTTTACCTCTCTGTCTTTTTAGAAACAGAGTATGATCCGAGTTGCTTTGTCTGTACCCAAACTTCTTCATAGCTGCAGTGAATCGACCAAACCATGCCCTGGGGGATTGTTTCAGACCATAGAGAGCTTTCTTCAACCTACATCCTTCACCCGGCCCATAGTCATTTGAGAACCCTGGAGGAGCTCTCATGTATACTTCTTCCTCTATTCGTCCATGGAGGAAAGCGTTCTTCACATCAAACTGGTGTAAAGGCCAATCCTTATTAGCAGCAATGGAAAACAAGACACGGATGGTGTCAAGTTTTGCAACAGGAGAGAAAGTTTCGGAGTAGTCAACCCCATATGTCTGTGTGTATCCTTGTGCAACCAATCTAGCCTTGAACCTTTCGATCGTACCATTAGCACGGTATTTGATAGAGTACACCCACCTGCACCCTACTGTTCTCTTTCCCTTCGGCAACTCACACTTCTCCCAAGTTTCGTTTTTGTCTAGAGCAGATATCTCTTCTTCCATGGCTTTCTTCTACTTTGGATTACTAAGAGCCTCATCAACATTCCTTGGTATGTCACTAGAGTAGAGAGCAGCATTAAAGGCAACAGCTGAGAAGGACAAATTAGCATCATTTCCCCTGTTAAGAGGATATCTAGATCTCTGTGCTTCATACTCTGGGTCATACCTTCTAGGGGGTATCCCTCTCGTACTCCTGGGAGGTAATTCATACCTGTGGGGTATCTCTGCATCTGCACTATTATTATCAGAAATATTGTCAACAGTATTAGGTTCATCAGCATTTACATCCTGTGGCTCCTCTGGATGCTCAGTCGGTAGGACAGGCTGGTCCTGAAGAGGAGATACTATGTTTTCAGTGTCAACATCGGTAGCGTCGCCTACCTGCTCTTTTGGTTCCTGATCAATCACAACTGGACATATAAGCCAGCTCAAGTCATCACTAGTAGTCTCCCCCTGAGGACGAGGCTGGGGATAGTAATAGGACTGCTCAAAGAAATCACAGTCCATGGTAGTATACATCCGATTATGAACGGGATCATAACACCTGTACCCTTTTTGGTTTACTCCATATCCAACAAAAACACACTTGATAGCCCGGGGTTCAAGTTTAGTACGAGTATGTTTGGGAAGGTGAACATAAACAACACACCCAAAAATGCGAGGCTGTAAAGAATGAGAGGAGGGAATAGGGACAAAGGACGCAAGTGTTTCGAGGGGTGTTTTGTAGTGAAGAGGTTTAGAGGGAAGACAATTAGTGAGATAAGTTGCTGTAGCAATGGCTTCAGGCCAGAAAGAAGGAGGGGAGTTGGATTCTAGGAGTAAAGCTCGGGTTATCTCAAGAAGGGTACGATTTTTTCGCTCAGCAACACCATTTTGCTGAGGGGTATATGGACAGGAGGTCTGGTGGATCATCCCATGTTCTGATAAAAAATGGGTCATGGAGGAGTTAACAAATTCTCCCCCATTATCAGAAAATAAACCCAGCACATCCGAGTACAATCATCAACAAACAGAACATAATAGGAATAAGTATTACTAGCAAAATTGGGACCGAGTCCCCAAACATCAGAATGTATCAAAGAAAACGGACTACTAGCATGCGTTACACTTGGCAAATATGAATGTCTATGGCTCTTGGCCAAAACACAAATTTCACAATCCAAAGACATAAGATTATTCTTAAAAGACGGAAGCAAATGTCTTAAGTAAGCTAAAGAGGGGTGACCAAGACGTCGATGCCACAACCAGACATGTTGATCAGATGAACCGCGAGCAAGCAGAGCTTGGCCTTTGTGAGTCGTCTCTTCAACATAGTATAACCCTCCTCGTTCAGTACCACGTCCAAGTATGTTTCCGGTCTGAGCATCCTGCACAATACAACCAGTAGACGTCATGAGAAGGGTGCAATTAAGATCACGAGTAAGTTGACTAACAGAAAGCAACTTATGAGACAAAGCAGGGACTAATAAACAATTTTGTAAATGCATAGAAGGAGACACATTAACCGAGCCAGCACTTCGAACTGCAGCACAATCCCCATTAGCGGTTTTAATATAAGAACGGGTTAAGGTTTTATGGGTAAGAAGGTCATGAGAATCATAGGTCATGGTTTGAGTTGCACCACAATCAAATATCCAAGAAGTATTTTTTGTGAGGATTAAATTGTTTGGGCTTATGGGGTATTTATGGGCCGGTTGTTGTGTGGAAAAATGGGTTTCATTTTTTTTAAAGAGGTGTCGGTTTTGGGTGGGATTAAATGGGGTTTTAGGTTTTTGAGTAATACCTCCACTATATAAAGCTAAATTAGGAAAGTGTTCACCTTCCTCCTTGGCCGATTGTGTGTCTCTCTCTCCTCTCAAGTTTCTGGATCTTTCTTTGTCCTCCATTGCTGTCCCATACCATCCTTCACTAGTGTTGTTATCCTCGTCGCCAACATGATCTGCAGTACTCAAGAGGGCCTTGCCGCCGGCCCGGTGCACCGGCGCCTTGGTGGCGGCCTTCTTTTTTTGTAGATCGTCCCACCATTCCGGATATTCAATAAGCTTGAAGCACTCTTCTTTGGTGTGTCTTGAACCACCACAATGACTGCATTTCAGGTTTGTTCTATCTTCTCGCCGGAGTGACGGTCTTTCTGACCGGCGGTGTGCGATGAGGCCACAACCGATCTCTGAGGGGTTTTGCCCTGATGATGAAGTGTGGACCATTATTCCACGCCTTGATATCTCTCTTCGAATTGCTGCATAAGCCGTGTCTAATGTTGGGAGGGGTACCAAATTTAACAGATCTCGACGTTCTTTGTCGAGTGTGTCGTCCAAACCAGCCAAAAATTGGTATAGTCTCTGAGTTTGGATGTATGTGTTAAAAATGGTAATGACTTCATCATATTTCATGGGGTTCGGCATTCGCCTGTCGATCTCCTTCCAAATCGTGTTCAATTTCATGAAATAGCTTTCAACCGTATCATTATTTTGCTTGATTGCATTTGCTTTGGTGTTGAGATCAAAAATTTGCAACTCATCTCTCCCACTACCAAGGAGAGTTTCGATCCCCTTCCATAAGTCATAGGCTGTACTGTAGTCCAAGAATTGGTTCACCAATTCTGACTCTATATTTGTGATAATCCATGATAGTACGGTTGAATCTCGTTGCTTCCACTGCTTGTAGTTCGGATCTGTCGACGTTAGAGGGACGGCGATGATATGATTGAGCCGCCCTCTACTGTCAATTGCTATGTGCATCAGTTTACACCACATTGTGTAATTATGATAAGTCAGTTTTTTCGACACCCTCAGATCTGGTGCCGTGGGTTCAGTTGGTTCGGGTTTGTTCATTTGCTGGAACATACGGAGTACTTGCTGCATTTGTGCCATTGTCAGAAGTTGATTTGGGTTTTCTGTGTTTGTGTCTGGTTCGAAATCAGCCATGGTTAAAGGTAAGAATATGGTAGATGATGATAGCCTGAAACAGTGTTTAAACAGTCTCGAAAAACACCTTCGGCTCTGATACCATGAAAATAATGCGGAATTAAGACAAATAATTAGGTTTTGAATACGGTTTGTATTACTATTAACAATGGCTTAAGCCAGAATATATACAAGAGTATGTCAGCTAAATACAGCAATAGAATAATGACAGAATAATTAACATAAATACAGATTTGGAGAATAAAACTAAATATGTTAACTTTCCTACATATAGATGATACAATGACAATTCAAAAGTATACACATTAAAGGAACATTTTGATTAGGTGTTTAATTAGTAAAGGATCTATGCTCTTAGAATCCTACAAGCTAGATAACTTAATATAGTGAATAGCAATTAATAATAAATAATCCAAATTTTGTCTCATTTAGTCCGATCTACTTTTCTTCTTCTACATAAATGCTAATCTTTGTCAAAGACTCATTTGTAAGAAACTTTTAATTTTTATTTTTTCCAAGTTTTCCTGCTAGATTAATTATAAATTTATAATAGTATGGAGTACAAAATTGCTAATTTTGACTTGGATTCCTACATCTTCAAGAAGTACTCTCTTTGTGTTCTGGAATACGTTATATAATGCAAATCGAATTGAAAATTTTTCTAGCACCGCCAGGATTGATGAATAAAACATTAAAGAACATTTCGCAACAAAAAAATCTATGTTTGGGAAGGAGGATTGTATTTGAAAATATAGATTTGACTCAAAATTAGTGTTTGGTAAATACTAGAATTTCAAATTCACAATTATTATTAAAATGGTTTAAAGATGAAGATTTAAGAATGACCTCCCAAACCTTGTCATTTTCAAATTCTACAATTATGATTTCATAATTGAAATCATTAATTTGAAATAAAATGCTAGTTCTCAAACACAACCTTAACAAATTCGAAGAAATTAGAACATAAATATATTTATAGCGAATTTAGTCCCAATTCGCGATCAACTCAGCGAGACAACTGATAAAATTTAGAAAATGGGCATGGGCAACCCAAACAAGGAGGAGAAGAAGTAGTCCTCATAAATCCAAAGAAGATTCACTACTAAAACCAATTGGTAATAGTAGGAGTTACTCCTTGAGTATATAAAAGGATGTATACTCTTCTTTTTCTCCAATGTGGGACAACTCACATGTGAGTAACACATGGGCAGTTCAACAACAGGGACAATGAAAAGTTATTTTATGGCTAGTAGAGATAAACTTAACAAAGTTTCTATAAATCGACTTAATTTTTTCAAGCCTCACATCACCATTAAATTAACTTATTATTATGCTCCAAAACATAGTTGGTTAATAATTTTAGTTAGTCATGTCATAATTCCTCTAATAATTAGTAATATTAAGTCCTTAATAGAGTAGTTGATATTATTTGAATTTTCTAAAAGCATCAAGATATTACTAGAGTACTTGGTATGGATAGATTCGCTCTTTCTTTTAAGTTTCTATTATTTTTGACTCCTTACATTTTACATCTGTTTTTTTATAAGTAAATTATCAATAATAAATAAATACTTGTCTGCTAAAAATAAATTTACCTATTAATTATTGGAAAATTTACCTAAAATAATTCAACCTATTTGTGATTTTCCTACAATAATCCCACCTATTGATTAACCATGAATAATCTCAACTTTAACAGATATTTGCCTAGAGTAAACTTAGGTAACCCAATAACCTGCTATAGTAGGTAATTCACTAAAAAAGTAAACCGAAAATATTACTTCAAAATTAGAAAAAAATTCTAAAATTTTACATAAAAATTCTTAATAATAAAAAAAATCATAATTTTTTTTGAACATTTTAAACATTTTTTTTAGACATTTTATTTTAATTTATCTTTTTTATAAAAAAATAAAACTTACTATAGCAGTTATCGGGTTACCTAAGTTTACTTTAGACAAATAACTCTCAAAGTTGGGATTATTTATGATTAATTAATAGGTGGAATTATTGAAGGAAAATCACAAATATATTGACTTATTTTAGGTAATTTTTCCTTAATTTACCTAATTATTAGGTACAATTGCTAAAAATAAACAGATTTGTTGTTTATCATCATCTTTTAAAAATAAACAATAATTGAGTTTATTTTTAGCAACTATACTGAATAGATAGATTTATTTAAGAAGAAATGATAATGAGCAATTTTTTTTTACTATTTTCTTTTATTAATAGGTATACTTATCTAGAAAAAAAATCTTCATTCCACAGTTCCAATTGCCCTCTTGGGCACTAATTTGCTTAGAGAGGACAATTTGGTTAGGGGCCTGTTTCAGGTGAAACATCTCAAAACCGGCCCCATGCCTTAGAAATGAAAATGATGTTGCTCCAGAGATGGTATATACAAAGGTTCAAACCCACAGTAATGGGTTATGTATGTTATGCAGCAAGTAGCAACTACCAAGTGATATTGTATTATAGATTTCACGTGGTAACCCTGAGGTTTTAGGTTTTTCACGTGGTAACCAAAACTTTTAAAAAATCTACGTGGTAACACTGTGGTTTACCAAATTGTTCTATCATGACCTTTTTGCACATAAAATATTAGCAAATGTTAATTTCGAAGCTTTATGATTATTGTACCCCATTTATGCGACTCACCATATCAAATGCCATCAGTTTTATGATATAAACTCTACCATCTTTGAATTTGGGGAAAAATATATGATTTGAACGAAAAATGATAGAGTTGGGGTTTATAATATGGGGAAAAAGATTGAAACTAATGACATTTAAAATGGCGAGTCGTATAAATAGGCGTACAACAGTACTAAAGCTTCGAAATTAACGTTTTTATGTGCAAAAAGGTTTATAATACCGCGTGGATTTTTTAAAAGTTTTGATTACCACGTGGAAAACCCAAAACCTCAGGGTTACCACGTAGAATTTCCTTTGTATTATTCATAACTAAGCTAATCAACCTATCCTTATAATTAATGAAATAAAAACTCATAAAAATTAACAATAACCAAAAATTGGAAAATATAGAAGATAATGGAAAAAATATCACAAAACAATAATTAAAAATAAAAATAATTAAATATTTTATTAAGAAAATACTGCTTCCTCTTTGCAGACCAACATATCTCCAACTCATCAAACCCTTAACCCTATCTATACCAAGAACTTCAAAACAAAAATAATTAAAAATAAATAATAATTCTAACAATATATATAAACAAAAATATAGAGTAACTAAATTATATTACTACTAATAATTCATACCTCTCCGTTTTCATATTGTTTATTACACTTTGTCAAAAAATATGTAAAGCTTTAATTTTTGATCAAAATTAACAAACAATACAAATTAGAGGGAGAATATAATACTATATGATAATAATAAAAAAAATAAGAATAATATCTATTACTATTACTAAGCTAATACTATACCTTAATGAAAATATAATTACTAGAAAACAATTCCCAAAACCCAAATTAAATTAAAAATCCTTTTATAACTTTCTTTCATAACATTCTTCAATTAACCCTAATAATTGCAATTAAAAAAGTCATTAATTGCAATACTTAATCAACCACCTTTGGGAATTCACAAATAAAGTCTACCTTTTGGGAGATGGTGCAATTTTGCATGTAGTTTCCTTTTTTTGACCAAATATGTCTTGAAAAATCCCACTAATTAACTTTCCAATGAAAATTAATTATCCCCTTAATTGCAATTACATGAATAATTAGCGAACTAATTAATTGCACCAAAACCCTAATCAAATTTGATGATCATCCGTGAAGAACAAGAAAGGATCCGTACTATAATCCCAAATACTATGATGATACTCATCCAAATCACCACCTAATGGTGTGGGCCAAACCAATGGTGATTCGGGTAGGTTTACCAGACCCGGATCCGAATGCCCAATTGTTTGTGACCCTAATGATAAACTTGAATCCACTGACCCGACAAGTGAACTTATCTCATCACAAAAACTTCTATGACGAAACTCAGCTTCTTGATAACAATTTTGTTGTTGTTGATAAAGGATTTGATCCTCTGGTTGATGTTCCACTCCCTTATCCTGTATCTGCACCATCTGATAATGATCATCATCATTATTTATCGAACTAATCGTATTAATATTTGTATTATTAGTGTTATTGGTATTATTGATTAATCCAATAGTATTACTATTGAAATTCTCAGTAGAAGTTGTTGTGGGTATAGTTGTGGGCCATTGAACGGGCCCATGTACGATATTCGGGTAAAACGGGTATTGCAAAACGGATGATGTAGTAGATGGTAAGGTGGTGGATCCTACCCCAGACCCGAACCCTAGCCCACTACCGTAAGAGAAGCTGAACCCAAACCCGGAAGTGGGCTTAGGAAGTATGGGCCGGAGGGAATGGGTCGGGCAAGAAGATGATGACCCGCGAGAGGAGGAAGAAGTAGTGGGCCCGGAAGTAGTAGGAAGAAGAGGAGGAGAAGGTTGTAAATTAAGTTGTGCCCTAGACCCATATAAAATAATAGCTGCTCGGTCGTAAGCCCGAGCAGCATCTTCAGCCGTAGCAAATGTACCCAACCATTTACGGGTACGTTTGCGGGGTTCGCGGATCTCCGCAACCCATTTACCCCAGCTCCGTTGCCGGACACCCCGGTAACGGAACTTATTATTATCGGGCCCACCTTTTCCCCTACCCCTCTTACTAGTAGTAGTATTACTATTATTAGTAATAGTATTAGAAGTATTAGAAATGGTATTACTATTATTAGTAATAGAAGAAGAGGAGCTATTGTTGCTGGTTGGAGAGTCAATGGAAATTTGTTGTTGGGAAGATTTGATCTGTTGTTGTTGTTGTTGTTGCATGATAATAATCTTGGGAAATAAAATTTAAAAAAAAAAAAAAAGAAAATGAAAAAAAATGGAGAGAGAAAAGGAAAGAAAGGTGGTGAAAAGAGAAGGCGCCTCGGAGGATGGTGCAGCAGCATGCAGAAGAGAAGGTCTGAATGTGGGTGGTGAAACTTTGTGAGCAAAATATGAATCGTGGACTGTTTGTAAATGGTTGGAAGAGGCGGTGAGATGCTTTATTTTCTTTCTTTCTTCTTTATATCTATGTATTTATATGTATAATATACAACTATTACTTAATATATAAATGCATTATATTAGGAGTATTATAATTTATAATATACTTACTCCATCCTGAAAAAATCGACATTAGTTATCGTTGACGCTTATTTTATATATTATGATTAATGTGTAATAAAATAAATATATATATTTAAGTGGGTTTTTATTTTAATTGTCTAATTGAATATTTTATAGATACTTTTTTATGGGTTTTAGATTTGTGTAATTCAATATATGAATAATTAAAATTATACATTGAACTGCATAAAAAGTAAAATGTAATAAGTACAGTGGAACATAGAAAGTGTGAAGTAGAAGTATAACGTTTGACACACATTAATTCAATTTTCAATATCTCTGATTGTGTATAATAAAAATTATAAAAATTTTAAAATTAATAATCTTTAAATTTATAAATTAAAAATTAATTATGTATAAATATAATTTATTGATTGTATTGTTTATTGTATTTATATTGAATGAGATTGCTGCAGTGTGAAGAAAAGTAGTAATGCAAATGCAATATAGAGGATGACTGATGACTGAACTTATGTTTATGGAAGTAAGTCATTACTCATTGGGTCGAGGCAACTGTTTTTTGGGACTCTTAAAATCCATAGCTTTGGTCAATATTTTCTTGATTCTTGTACTACTATTGTTTTGGTGATTTTTCATTCTTTTAATTTTTTGTTTTATCTTTTGTTTCTTTTAATTTACAACCTTTGTGGGTATTTCCTCCATATGATGCAAATGTATACTGGGTGCGAGTCCTTATTTTCTGATGTATTCTTGTTTGTTTTGAAATGAATTATTTTCTTTTCAAAAAAAAAATTTCATATTAACACTTATTTTTGTCGTATCTAATTTGTTATTCTAATTGTTTTTTTTTAAAAAATGTGTTATTCTAATTATTTACATATAATATATTAAACTATGCACATCTGAATTTAAAAGTTACAAAAAATTAATATCGTGAAAGTTTATTATTAGACGATTCAAACAAGATTTTACTTAATTATATATATTTCTTTCTTACACGTCAGTTGTATTAATATGAAAAATAAGTATGAACAATGAATAGTATTAATAACTATAATGTAGCAAGTATTTCGTAACGAATAAAGTATAATGTTAAAAATATAAATAAACAATTCTTTTTAGGTGGCTAAAATGATTTTTACTATGATCTTAGAGGATTATACTATATGTTAGTTTTAGAGAAAATAAAATCAAATTGATAAAGTCATAAATGTATGCAAGAGATGAAATCAAAATAGACATTATCTGTGCATAAGATTAGGAAGATTAAAATGACATTTATTGCACATTTGGAATGACGAAAGGATTATAGGATTGTTTGATAAATAGCTCATCCAATAATTTTGGCTTATTTAGACAATAATTAATTAATGGTTGGATAGTCAAATAATTACTACGATTGGTAAATTAACTAGTTGAAATAACTTGTTCTAATAATCAATTATTTTCAAACAACCCCTTCCCCACAGCCTCACCCCTTCCCTTGCCTGAAACAACCCCTTCTTCAGTTCTCATGTTTGTACATGTTTCCTTTCCTTTCCTTTTCCCCTTCTATTCGATCGGTTTGCCTAATTTTAAATGGAGGGGAGGGATGAAGACAAAGCCGTCTTCAAACTTTTTTGTCCGAGCGAAGTTAAAATATGAGATTTTTATGTATAAACATGTATATGTCTTTTACGAATGTAACAATAATAAATTACAATTTTATTTGGATTAATCTAATTAACGAACAAAAAAACAATATATTAAGAATCACACAACTTTGTTACTTATTTAGTTATATTCGATTTAGTACATCAATGAAAAGGTAACAAAATTCAAAACAATATACCCACTAACTACTAATCCAAAATCAATAATTAGAATCAGAAGTACTCAGTATTAAGGTAATGAGACATCATTAATTATAAAAAAAAAATAGACATAAATTATATGAAAATTTGCACATGTTGCTCTTCTGGGTAAAATTGTTATTATTTTTCTATTTTCAATTAAAAAATTAAATACATTTACAAAATTAGGCCCTCGATATAACGAGGTCGTGAACAGTAAAAGGTTGTCGAGCTATCATTTTTTTATCAAAAAAAAACAACTTTTAATTAAACAAACACCTATAACACAATTAAAGAATTTTGTCTAAAAAATATGGCATTTGATCTTGATCAATATCTTTACCATTAAAGTATTTTTTATTAACATTTATTTAATGTTAAATTGAGTAAATTAGAGAATATAATATATTTTATAATATATTGTTGACAATTTTTAAAATTACAGAGTTAATTTTTACACCTAATTGTCAAAATTGAGTGTTTCTACTATATCTGACATTAATTATTTAATATAATATATTTATATATGTCGATGCTAAAAAAAATCGTGCATTATATGGAGATTCGATACTCTATCCAAAAGTATCAAGTATAAATATATGTAAAATAGGAATATAATAGAGTCGTCTGGACCACGATGTATGAAAGCGGTTGCATCATTGTAGCTACTTGCTCTTCCTGCATGATTATTGATCAGCTTTCTATTAGCTCAGAAAATACTTGCAAGTGGCCTGCTTCTTTCAACTACATTTTTAAAGGAAACTCTTTTTATGTTTATCCCTTTGCTATATTTGCTAGATCTTAAAGGGGTGAACACAGTCCGGTTTGGTCTGATCTGACTCTAAAATTAAACCAAACTCAAAATTTCGGTCTTAAAATTTTTCCGGACCGGACCAAACCGTTTTACAACGGTTCAATGTACGATTTTAATTTTTATATTTTTATCCAAATTAATACATGTATTTAATTATTTATGCAAATATTTCACACCTACAATTAATAAATATGATAATTTGTAATTAGTTGATAACCTTAGCATCATTCAAGTATATATTGCTATATAAGAATAACTACAACGAGGCAGCAACTTAATTTTTTTTAAAAAAATTATGATTTTCGAACATAGTACGGTTTGCGGTCCAGTGTAGTCTGAGATATAAAAAAACTGAGAGCAGACCATAAACCATAATTTAATTTGAAAAAAAAAACGGACCAGACCATTTAAATCGTAGACTAAACCAAATACTAAAATTCTAATTTGGTCCGCTTTGGTTTACGGTTTACACCAAACATTGTTCAGCTCCATTCTTGCCACCTTTCAGTCCTGGGTACTCCTACATCTTATAATCTACTAATGAATTTACCAAATTTTAATTTTACGATGTTAAATAAATTTTTTCATTTTTATTTTTAAGCATTATTTCACCATTTTCAATTTTAATTTTTTCTTAATTTTTAAATACCACACTACTTGTAGAACCTGTATTCCAACTCATTAATCTTTGGTATCATTATTGTTAGAAATGTACTTTAATTTATTAATCAACAATAAATTAAAATACAAGTTTGTGATAGAAAAACCAAATTACATATGACGATCAAGCCTTGCTTATGTACACCACCGAGATCTCCGATACACCAATCTTCAACACGATCAAAGTAACTAGAAGATTTTGTTGGAACTTGATATAAATTCTAGGCGAGATGCTCTTTCCTAAAACGTTATTTCCTCCCTACCACGGTGCTTGGGAATAAACCGGAAATACGTTCTGAGATACAAAGAATTACACGAATTTCCTAGCACAAGGAAATTAGAATGACACAAGAATAACTTAAATGGAAAGCAATATGGAAATACACAAACAAGGATTGCAAGTTCTTGATTGAAATGCTTAAGAAGAGAAGAAATCAGAAATTATGAATGTGTTCAATGACACAAGAGCATCCTATATTTATAGAATAGCTCACATTACTTCATGAAGCAAGGTGTTGCTCCACGAAACACTAGGTTGATCCGTGAAACACGAGATCGATTCACGATCCAATGTCGCCTTTCACTCAACCCATATAACCCAAGGAACATGATTATAAATAACCATAATAACTGTAGGAAGTTATTATATAACCACCAAAACAAAGCAAAATGTCGCAAGGAAAAAATCCAGAAATTTCAGATTTTCGCGGGTCGCGAAAATAGCCACTGGTTGCGAGTTTCAATTTCTACAAAACAGTAGCATTCTGCCTGCTGTTCGCGATCCGTGAAACCTTTCGCGACTAGTGACCTTTAATTTCTCTAAAAACACTTTTTCCTTGTAACCTTGGGATATACTTGATTAATTTAATTAAATTATTTATTTAATTTAATTAATTAAACCATTTCCGATATCCATTATACACACTAAATTCCAACAATCCTCCCCCATTTAGAGTGTATAATCTTTTTCTTCTTTAGCAAACCATAATGACCAACCCATTTCATGCATCAATGCCAATGTTCCTACGAATTGAATTGACACCTAGTACCACGCATCTTTACAATTGATCATATCCCCTAATGTCCCTACGGATTGAATTAAGCAGATATATCCAACCAATTGAAGGAGTAGTACACACGAAATAATTCATTAATCTTATGTCCTTGACACGTTAAAGGCCCTGTGTCCATATCTATTCATAAGTTCATTGAAATCATAAGTATGCCCCTTGATTTCTTTAAGACGGCCAAATCTTGAATTTATATAGGTAGCTTCTCCATAATATACCATGCTTTCGTGAATAAAGCACTCAATCTAGAGATCTTCATAACTCTAGAAATGGAGACTTCGAGGAACGACTCTATTACCTCGTTTTTAACATCACGAACAAAGCAATAAAAGGGTCTCAAAATTGCTTCCCAACATCTGATGAGTGATTAATCCACATTGAATTCAAGACTAGATGTTTCTTCTAGCGTCGAATTGGGTCTCGCTCATGGTGTTGTAGATGGGCATAAACCAATTCCTTGAACCATAAGATCAAAGGAATTCCTACTCAATGGCTTTGTAAATTGATCTGCCATATTGAGTTTAGTATTAACATTGTCAACAGAAATGACCCTTCCCTTGATAAGTGCACGCACAAGACTATGTCTTAGTGCTATATGTCTTGACTTACCATTGTATGTTTGACTATATGCTCTGTTCAAAGCCGAATCACTATCACAATGGATAGCTACCGGTGAGATTGGCTTAACCAACAGAGGAATCTCATACATGAGATCTCTTAACCATTCTGCTTCTTTGCTAGCAGATACTAAAGCAATAAACTCAGAACACATCGTAGAATCTGCAACAATGTTTGTTTCTTAAACGCCCATGAGATGGCACCTCCCCCAAACATGAATACCCATCCGCTTGTAGAAGAATTATCTTCTTTATTGGATGCCCAAGTTGCATCAGAATATCCTTCCAAAACAGGAGGATCTCAACGATAATACAAACCATAATCCTTGGTTCTAATCAAGTATCTAAGTACTCTTCTAACAGCTCTCCAATGGGTAGGACCAGGTTTTTTAGTAAACCTACTTAATTGCCCCACTGCAAAAGCTATATCTGGCCTTGTACAGGTCATTGCATACATCAAAGATCCAATGACCTTTGAGTATTCCAATTGAGAAATCGCTTCACCTTCATAAGGTAATAACTTCTCGCATGGATCCATGGGAGTGGAAACTGGAGCTTTCTCAATCATATTAAACCGTTTGAGAATCTTCTCAATATAATGAGATTGGTTTAACATACGACCTCCATTATGACGTAATATCTTAATACCTAAGATAACATCGGCCTCCCCCAAATCTTTCATAGAGAAAGACTTTGACAAAAATTCTTTTGTCATTTTTACTTGCTCTATACTTGTACCAAATATGAGCATGTCATCGACATAAAGGCAAATGATAACCCCATTTCCTTTATTATCGAACTTGCTATAAACACACTTATCGGCCTCATTGACAACAAAACCAAAAGACAACACCGTGTCATCAAACTTTTGATGCCACTGCTTTGGTGCTTGTTTAAGTCCATAAAGAGACTTAACCAATTTACACACCTTCTTTTCTTATCCTTTAACAACAAACCCTTCGGGTTGTTTAATGTACACTTCTTCCTCCAGATCACCATAAAGGAATGCCGTTTTGACATCCATTTGATGAATCAACAAATTGTGGATAGAAGCTAAGGCTATCAAGAGTCGAATAGTTGTAGTTCTAGCAATCGGTGCATACGTATCGAAATAATCAATACCTTTCTTTTGTCTAAAGCCTTGCACCACTAATCTTGCTTTAAACCGAATCACGGACCCATCGGGTCTACGTTTAACCGTAAAAATCCATTTACTTCCAAGCGGAGTACAACTTGGAGGTAGGTCGGTTAAGACCCAAGTGTTATTCCCCATGATGGAATCCATTTCATCATTAATGGCTTCTTCCCAAAAAGCCTTATCACGAGAAGACATTGCTTCTTCGTAAGTAGATGGATTGTCCTCCACATTTAAACAATAAAGCGTGGATGTATAGAGAGAATCTCTTGTACCCTCTACTAAGTAGACTTGAAAATCTGGACCAAACGATTTGGCAATCCTTCCTCCCTTACTTTTCCTAAGAGAAATCTCTACATGTTCATCATTTGATGAAACATCTTGAGTATCAAGTTGATCTTCATCAACTTCTTGAACATCGGTACTTATTTGTAGGTCTTTAGGCCTACCGATTGATGAAAATCGAGTTTCATCAAAAATAGCATCTCTAGACTCAATTATCGAATTAATTGATATGTCGTCATTAGGTTCCATTACATAAAACCTATAGGTATGACTATGAAGTGCATAGCCAACAAAGATGCAATCGAAACCTCTTTCACCAAGTTTCTTTCTTTTATTACCGGGCACTCTTTACAATTGCCCTACATCCCCAAACTCGAAGATAACTGAAGTTTGGTTTCCTCTTGTACCATAGTTCATAAGGAATAGCCTTATTCCCTTTAGTGGGAAACCGGTTAAGGACATGCGGTCAACATCGCTTCACCCCAAAACCCTTCACTCAATCCCGAGTAGGATAACATGGAATTAACCATTTCTTGCAAAGTCCGATTTTTCCTTTCGGCAACACCATTTGATTGTGGTGAATAACCCGCCGTAGTTTCATGGACAATTCCCATTTCTTGGAAATAACAAGGGTTATAATATTCCCCTCCTTTATCCATTCTAAGTCGTTTGATCTTAGAATCCAATTGTACTTCAACTTCATTCTTAAATATTTTAAACATATTTAAGGCCTCATCTTTAGAATGCAATAAATACACATAACAAAATCTAGAATAATCATCGATAAATGTGATCATATACTCTTTGTTACCTAAAGATGGAGTACTATGAAAATCACACAAATCACTATGGATCAAATCAAGAATGTTAGATGTTCTTTCTACTTTCCTAAAAGGATTTCTAGTGATTTTATTTAACATGCAAGTACTACACTTTTGTTCATCAACCACAAACATAGGAATAATATCTAATTTACCCATATATATCATTTTATCATAATTTACATGACATAATCTATTGTGCCATAAATCTAACTTATGTACATCTTTATCACAAACATGAAAAATACTACTATCTATACATGTCTTAATGGAAAGCTTAAATAGATTACAATTCAAATAACATCTATCAATAAATACACCACCCCTACTAATTACACATCGATCGGATTCAAATACTAATTTATATCCCATGCGATTCAAGGTTGGCCCCGACACTAGGTTCCTTGCAATCTTAGGAGCAAACATCACTTCCTTCAAAGTTAGAAGATTTCCTGAAGTGAATTGAAGATCAACCGATCCTTTCCCAAGAATTTGAATGGAAGAATTATTTCCCATATAGAGAAACTCATCACCATCACACTTGTGAAAGGTCTTAAATCATCTCCTATCCATGCAAACATGCCTAGAGGCACCCGAATCCATGTACCATGAATCAACCTGCACACAACAAATATTATTATTTGTACCATTTAAATCCAGATTGGAATTAAATTTAATTAATTGTGAGGAAGTACCTTCATTCACGGGATCTTGGCTTGTAGAAGCCTCACCCTTGTTACCCTTCTTTTTCTTGAAAAGAAAACAATCCTTCTTTCGATGACCCGGTTTTCCACAAAACCAACACCCATCAACCGTAGGCTTCTTAGAAGATTTAGTAGATTTTCCCTTGAAAGAATTGGAACCCCTTTTCTTATTCTTAACAAATTTTGACTTGTTAGAATTTTCACCCACCATGTTAATGGTTGGAACCGAGGATGGATCCTTAACCTTTTCTTGCTCACGAATCCCAACTTCTATGAGAAGATGGGTGGCAAGTTGGGTAAGATCGATTTCCTCCTTTTTATGCTTTAGGGTATTCCTAACATCTTTCCATGATGGTGGCAACCTATCAAAAATACTTGACACAACAAAAAGTTCATCCATATTTATATCATGCCTTTTAAGATTATCATTCATACGTTGGATCTCATGAAATTGTTCCATAATAGGGCGAGCATCATCAAATTTAAAATTATTGAAATTACTTACAAGAAACTTCTTGCTTGATGCATCTTCGACCATGTATTTAGTTTCAAGTGAAGACCACATTTCTTGTGCGGATTCAACATTTTGGTAAACATCAAAGATAGTGTCACTCATTCCATTAAGGATATGTCCCCTACATATAAAGTCATCATTGTCCCATTTGCTTCTAGCACGGGTATCCTCCGGAGTCTCATCTTCCTTTTCAATAGGCCTTGGTGTACTTATCACATAAGCAACATTCAATGTAGTCAATAAGAAAAGCATTTTCTTTTGCCATCTTCTAAATTCATTGCCTACATACGTATCCAATTTCACAAAATTGGTTGTCAAATCCTTGAGACTTGTCATAATGTAATTCAAGAGAAAGATAACGTTTTAGTTTGTTAGAAATGTACTTTAATTTATAAATCAACAATAAATTAAAATACAAGTTTGTGATAGAAAAACCAAATTACATATGACGATCAAGCCTTGCTTCTGTACACCACCGAGATCTCCGATACACCAATCTTCAACACGATCAAAGTAACTAGAAGATTTTGTTGGAACTTGATATAAATTCTAGGCGAGATGCTCTTTCCTAAAACGTTATTTCCTCCCTACCACGGTGCTTGGGAATAAACCGGAAATACATTCTGAGATACAAAGAATTACACGAATTTCCTAGCACAAGGAAATTAGAATGACACAAGAATAACTTAAATGGAAGGCAATATGGAAATACACAAACAAGGATTGCAAGTTCTTGATTGAAATGCTTAAGAGAAGAAATCAGAAATTATGGATGTGTTCAATGACACAAGAGCATCCTATATTTATAGAATAGCTCACATTACTTCATGAAGCAAGGTGTTGCTCCACGAAACACTAGGTTGATCCGTGAAATACGAGATCGATTCACGATCCAATGTCGCCTTTCACTCAACCCATATAACCCAAGGAACATGATTATAAATAACCATAATAACTGTAGGAAGTTATTATATAACCACCAAAACAAAGCAAAATGTCGCAAGGAAAAAATCCAGAAATTTCAGATTTTCGCGGGTCGCGAAAATAGTCACTGGTCGCGAGTTTCAATTTTTACAAAACAGTAGCATTCTGTCTGCTGTTCACGATCCGTGAAACCTTTCGCGACTAGTGACCTTTAATTTCTTTAAAAACACTTTTTCCTTGTAACCTTGGGATATACTTGATTAATTTAATTAAATTATTTATTTAATTTAATTAATTAAACCATTTCCGATATCCATTATACACACTAAATTCCAACAATTATTAACGGAGGCAAACTAATTGAGATGAAGGAAATATATGTCTTTCAAAAGGCTTTCATATAGAAAGCTGAAATGTTACAAATAAAACAGAAGAATTATACCTTACTAATATCTGTTAGAGTAACAAACAAAAAAAGTTATCGAATATGTCTCAGTTGAAATATATACAATTTTTATTATATAAGGTCTTGTTTGATTTCACTACTTCTATTTTCTTCCTTTAGCCTACCTTATACTCTCTAAAAAATCAAAAAGATAAAATAAAAATGCATGAATGATAATATAGAAAAATGAATTTATAAATAAAACAAGAAGGAAAAAACATTAATTAAGGAGTTTGGCAAAATAGCGTGTTGAAAAAAGTTAGCTTATTTAGGTACAAATATATGGTTGACTGGTTAAACCATCTAATGCTAGTGTATGGTAAATTTTCTAGTTGAAACAATTTTATGAATCAACTAATTAATTAATTTACAACAAACAGCTATACTTAGGGTCTAATAGAAAAGATTGAAAGACAGCAAACCATACTCTTATCAAAGAAAATAAAGAGGTCGTTGCTCCAACTAACGTGTTTATAGTAGTTGGTCAAATTATTTGATAAAATGACATGGTCAAATATGTCACTCCAATCAACTACCAGTGTAGCAAGTATAATGAAATGGAGAAAGTATAATGAACTACTACAATTATCAAACTCCAATAGGCAGAAGTGAGATTGAATTTAGTAATTCATCCGTTCCTATTTAATGTTCTCATAAATTTAGTTAAAATTGTTTAAAATTAACATGATTAATCAAAATTAAGCATGACTTATTATGACATCATATAAACCCATATATAATAATCAAATCAACTTGAATTAAAATACCGTTCACAAAATCTAACTAAACACTCAAATAAACACCTCTTACATGTCGAACACAAATCAACATATAATTGACTTGTTGAATAATATAACATCTCAATACTAATATGGTAGTAGCTAGTATAGAAACATTAATTGAATGGATAATTTTTGCTGGTTTTGAATGCATGTGGTGGCCAGTCAGTGTCTTGTAACTCACAATTTACAAAGGATAGAATATAAGACATAAATTAGGGGACAACCTAGGGAGCTTGGCCAGTCAGTGTTACAAAGGAAAATGGCCCAATGTGCTTTCTCTCCTAGCCAAAAAACAAAATTAATGGTTGTAAAAGGTCCATATAAGTCATAAATTGCAAAGGAAAATGGCCCCAATGTGCTATTTCGCCCAGGGCCCTCATGTCAAAAACACAAAATTAATGGTTGTAAAAGGTCTATATAAGTCCTAAATTGCAAAGGAAAATAGCCTCAATGTGCTATTTCGCCCAGGGCCACCAAATATCTAGGGCCGGCCCTGGGAGCTTGCAACATGTAAAATGGGCTGGTTCAACTAAACCCGACCCTAAACATCAACAATCATAAATAAAACGATTTGGTTTGATTTCAATCATGTATAGAATAATGATTTGAATTTATGGTTTAAAATTACGTAGTAATTTTAGATTAATCGTCTAACTAATTGTTGTGGATGAGTTGATTACGTTCACTTATTCTTCAGTAATATCTTACACTGATCCTTTAAAATTTTTATGATCTATACATTGAGAACATGTCATCTTCTCATCTAGTATTTACTCCATTTCAAAATACTTGCAGCATTTACTATTTCACGTAGTCCAATACACTAATTTAATCCTAAATATCTCTAATTACGTATAATAAAAAATTATAAAATTTTGATATTAAAATGAATCAAATAAGATCTCACTTAACCTGAAAATTAAAAATTAAGAATAATAAATAAATAGTTTTATATTTTCTAATATTGCAAAATAAAGTTTAATACCCTCACTTGAGGAAGTGGCTTGTACATCTATCTAGTAACAAGTATATTGTATACGAGTTGTACATGTTGAGAAGATAAGTATAATTGTAGTATTGTACATAGTAGGCGTCACGTGTGCATCTATCTTAATTTACCAGCTCTATTATTTCTGTTATATTCATACAGTTGGAAGCAAGTAAACCATGCTTTTATAAATTATAAGAAACCATTATAAATATTGAGTCAATCAGTTAGCTTAGAATACATGATAACATGTAATCCTTTTAGAATTTAACTATTATTTTATTTTTTATTTTAGTCTGTTTTAATGAATTTACAACATTTTAATTTTTGTATTTGTTTTACTATTTTTTATTTCCTATTTAGTCTCTTTTATTTTTACATATCCTATAATTTATATTTATATTATTAGCTCAATTATTAATCTCTGTGCTAAAATAAAATAGAGCTAAATGGGTTTGATGTGAAGAGTATAGTTTTATAGAAGTATATGATAAATATCATTGATTTAATAAGTTAATTAGGTGAAAGATTCACATGGGAAATGAGCAATAATGCTGGCTATTGAATGGAACAATCCTTTTACTATTGCTCTAGAAAAGATTCATGATCAAAATAAAATCTTTAAGATTCCAATCACTTTAACAATAATACGGAGTAAAAGCCTTGAATTTATAGACTTAATTTATATTATTTTAATATGAACCAATTTAATAATAACAGTATTTCCCAAGTTATATTTGATTGTAATTATCAAGTAAAAATACGTACTCTCTTTGTCCCTCTCAATGTGCACTACTTTTTATATTAGTTTATCTCTCATTTCGCACTTCTTTTCTGTTTTTGTTAATGGTCTTATTCTCTTTATTTTTATCTCATTCATAAACTTATTATTTTTTCTCCGTCTTAACTACTCATTTCTATTGTCTACATGTTTTTTGATTTATTCTCCAACATAATTTTTCTTCCCACTAAATTTCACCCAAAAAATTTAAATGCGAACAAAAAAGTATTATTATATTTATCAAAAAAAGTATTATTATAATATCTTTTGAGGTTAGTCTACACTTTAAATTGATTACTTACTAATTTAAGTTTTACTCCTATCATAAAGGTAGCTTGTATAACGATTAAGAACCTGATCATAAAAAACTATAATCGTCTTGAACTAACTCGTGCAACTATTGGCGATCACTCAAGGTTGGTGTTTTATTTCCTTCTATGTCAATAATAGAAGATATATAGTTTTATTTCCTTGTATTGATTATTTGTCTAAGATTGTTGGTTAACAATTTTAATCAATGGAGAAACACAACGATCAAAAAAACCAAATTATCCTTTTTTGATGAAGTAATTTTCCTCTAAATAAGAAAATTCCTACAAAGTATGACAAGGTAAGAAATAGGGATATTACCTACCCGTGCAAAATAATTACTACTACTTCTGTTTCCTTTTGTAAGATTCCTTTTAATGTAGTTATTTATTATACTAATACAATTTATGATTATTATGATGCGCAATTAAAGATGTTAAGACTCAAATAAGAATTTAATTTTCACCACCTACGAATATAATTGATTTCGCTTTATCCTTGGCTACAGGGTTTTAAACAGTAGCTGATTTTTGCAGGCAAAATCAATCTTTTCGACAAACAAAGCAAGCAAAACGGTGAGTGGTATTCGAATCAAATGAATGAAAACTAATGACATTCTTGGAATATTTGGTTAATCGTTTCTACATCCTCCAATGCAATTGGGTTAAATCAAACTAAATTTCAAAACCCCAACTGTGCCAGGCAAATGATCGATGCTTTAAAGCAAATATTAGTTTCAAATCTGATATAGAAATGAATGCAAAAGATAATATTAAGAAAACAACACACAATCTGTACTCTCCCTGAAGCTCATCCAATCGGCCAAGAGTTTAGCTTCCGGAGGCAGCAGGTACAGCTACTGGTTTCGAGTCTTCTTCCTTCTCGTGCTCTTTGTTGAGCATCTAAAAAGCACAATAAACATATCATTAACAGCCATCAAGTAAAATCCATTTCTTTAAACAAAAAATAGTAAAATACAATGTTGTAGTCGTTTGATTTTCTCCTTGAACTAGCAGAACATCAACAGCTTATGCACAATTAATCAGGCAATCAACTATTTTGATTTTCCCCTCTTCTTTCTCAGCTCCTCATTCTATTTCCCGTCCAGTGCAGAAACTCGTGCTTATGCACGTTATCAGCCACCGAATAACCAACACGCGCACTTCAACCCCAAAAGGGGGGGGGGGACCAACAAAAACAGACATAAATAACATATATCATCACAAAGAAGCTGCAAGAATAAGGCCCAGGAGAAGAATCATGATAAAGCCCCCAACAAGTAAGGCATCTAGACCCAGTGTCTCTTGCCAGATAGAGACAATAAACAATCACATAGTATTCTAGATGGAGGAGCCCACACATGTATTCCCCAGCCCACAAAGTATAGCATACACTCAACATAACAAGAGTTTATCATTTTAACAAAGGGGAAACCCACTTGGCCAACACATCTCTAAATGCACCATTGCATGTACATGACAGTATTATTTGGACTTTGGATAGAGTTAAATTTGGTATCACTAACATTTAAAAGGACCATACTAAATGAATATATAAATCTACGTAAATCACCCTCACTTGGCCATTTTTTAACTTCATCCATAAATTAAAGAAAGTCTCACCTTGTTATTGATCAGGTTGTGGAGTGCAATAATACTGCGGATGATAGAAGACACATATATGACCAGCATCATATCATTTGTTTTGACTGTGATAAAACGGAATAAAAAGCAGCACAGTTACAAAACAGAATAGCAAAAATCTAGAGAACATAGAGAATGGATTTCCTTCATACCTGCAAAAGCCTTGACTAAATTAGGCACACTAAGATTTGGAAGAAGGTTGAACGCATCCTACACATAAAATAATAGTAGGATAAGTAGTATGTAAGCTTATAATAAAAAAATCAATAGTGAAGGTGCAAATAACAATAAATAAGATAAGATTCCTAACAAAAAAGCTTATTACCATGAGAGAACAAGTTCAATTCTTTTCTTTGAACATTCAATTTAATAAATATCTTTATTTTAATGCAATGCAATCAAAAATTAACAAGTGACTAATCCAATAATAGTACAAGAAAAAAGCTTCATTTCAAGGACATGGATAAAAAACCAAATAGAACACATTCCTGAAATCAGATAGCGGAGAGTCACAGGAAAAAAATAAAAATAAAACCTATGCTTGACAATTTGCTTTCACAATCCATTTACACTTAATGTGAGTTGAGAAGCCAGCCATGGGCCCAAGGGAGATATGTGCCCCAACATTTTAAAATTAACATCAGGTACATAGTTGGTTCCCTGTGTCAAAGGAAATCACCCAATAGCAATTATAGTTGATGTAAAATTCTTGGTAGAGGTAAACAAACTTTTAACTAACCCCATAGTAAAAGCAATTATTAGTTGATACTCTAAGTAATCATGCAAATCCCACCCGACCCCCACCCCTCCACTTCCTTCCACCATATACCTAAACTTAATTTAGACCAGTAGGCCACAACCGGATTCCTTAAAAGATGTATGATAGAAGAGCTACATAAAAAGATAAAAACAGCACCAGGAATGCAAAACGATAAATATGAATGAACAAAAACCTGCAAGTGGTATAGTATTTCATGATTGAGGGGGAGCTTTCCCTCAATTACAAGATCAAGATAACTTCGGATCTCTTTGAGACGAGCATCTAGCCCCTTAAGAGCTGCAAGTTTCCCGGTAACCTGCAAATTAGAATAAAGAGCTTTTATTTATCTAAAAGAAACATCATAACAAACTAATACAAAGCAAGTGAATAATCCCTAGGGAAAGTTTGAGAGCCAAAAAGTAGAAAACTTACTTCTGTCGCCAGAGTACTGATAGTTGTATCCTTCACATCTCTGAGCAAGTGTTCCACTCCTACAGGTATAAACCACACATCATAGTCACACTCAACAGACATAGGTTCACATCATAAGTTCAAAAAAAAGAAAGGTTCACTTCATGAATGAGCAACAATCTTCTAATGTGGGTCAAAAAAAGGTATTTGGATGGAACATAACCAAAGATTTTCACCAGGATAACCTACCAATTTCCTCCACTTCATGGGCAGCAATTTCAGATGGAACATGAACAAATACCTTCTGGCTTTTCTGTGTTGCATTCTGCAAATTTTATTCAAGTACCTATACATTAGCTACAGAAGGCCCCAACTCTGTCCTAAGAATAAAATAAACAACAAATTTGTACAATTTAAAGCTAAACAACAGCAAGAACAAAAAGAGATCCAAACAATGATTACACAGCGAGAACAATTTAAATGTTACCTCTTTCACTTCTTCAACAGCATAGTAAGCCTTTGTGGGTATTCCCAGCTCTTCTGGTTGAACGTCAATTATAACTAAGACAGGATTTGGAACATAGCTACAGCATCACAAAAAGGTATAGCTAGGGTCAGTTCAAGCGAACAACAAACTAGCTTAACAAATTAGAAAAAAGTTCAACAAAATTGGCGACAACCAAATCTAAAATGCTAAACATCCCAAAGATTAAGATAAATACAGCAGCAAGCCAATATTTGAAACATCAAAATTCATATCTCCTTTAATGGAGCACCAAACCACAAGGATTTTTAATGTAATTATGTATCTTGTCCATGATACCCAATGTATACACATTCACAGATCAAACACAGAACAGTTCAATCAATTGTCACTAAGACCGGGCAGCCGGCGCATGCCATTCATCAAAGCCATCACCAAGTTTAAAGCTTCATGTCTTTTCAACTTTTCCGTTAAAATATACACATAGATATATTAGTTTCTTAATGTAGTCGGTTCTCAATACAATATTATAACATGCTCATTCTAATAAAACGTCTCTCATAAATTTCTCTTTGCTTTCCCACTGTTTTCTAGAATGTCATTTTCAAAAAGAGGATCAAGATACTAGAAGGTTCAAAGTGAAGATTGAAATATTAGGTATTACCCTTGTGCAATTCAGAATGTTGATGGTAGGATATGGTACTTAAGATAGACATCAAGTTGAATCAACATAGCTCATCATAACTCAAATGATCAGATCTCCAGACTTCTCCAGCCTCTTTCTGAAATTATAAGTACCCAAGCTATGATGGCACCTTATACTCTAAACTGTGTCTGGCTCATGATTTATTAAAAGGGATTCTTTATGTACTAAAAACATCTTATATCAATATTTTTTAAAAAAAAACAAAAAAAACAAAAACTATGTTTGGCATCAGAAGAAGCACTAGGCTTTTGAAGGATATCTAAGCAAAGCGTATAGAACAACACAGAAAACATATTAAGATGTCAGAATCACATTAGGTGCTTGTGATAGATCAATGACAAAAAGGAAACAAATACTCCTATACTCACACTGGACTGTTCTAAATTATGGCCAAACTCTAAACCTTCTAAACATAGAGCAAAAGTTTAGTTTCGGTCATGGTCACAACACAGTTTTTGCAGTCAATGCAAATGGTTCAGCGGTTGTCTAGCATATATTTCACCCGTCGCCACATGGTGATATTTTGTACTACACTCCAAACTAAAATACAAGGTCATATCTTCTATAAATATCAAAAAATTCCATCAATACTCTCCACATTTTTGTTTGATGCATAGACGGAGGATAGCTAGTTTCAGAGACAGAGAAAAAAAAATTTGGAGATAATAAGCAAGGAAGAAAATTATGTGTGCTAGAAGGAAACCCAAAACAAGGTGTTGCGGAGAAGAAAAGGTATTTTTAGCATCAAAATAGAGCTAAAGAAGGGTTTAAAGTGTATTAATGAGACAAAAATCAAGGAGTAAAGGGAGAGTTCACATTGACTGACAGCTTTGAATAACTTGGACTCAGTCCCCGTAGTCATCCAACAATGCTGCAATGCATCAGCTTTAAGGACCTTACAAAAAGTGATTTTTATATTTGAGAGAATGCAGTAGTACCACATACATATTTGCTAAACTACCAAATAATGATAAAGAAATAACATCAAGTGATTCAGTGAAAGGACTATATGAAGAGAAAACACTATGTGATACAAATGCAACATTGTTAGATGCTTCAAGAAAGAAACAGTTCTCTTACTCGTTAAACAATCTATGAATATCCAAATCATTCTCCCGAAGCTTAGGACCGGTACTGTACCAGCCTACAACATGCTCCTTAGCTGCAAATAAAAAACACCAAACTTCAGAACGAGTGCAAACTGAAGACACATACAAGATAATAGTAACTAGTAAGATTTTCAGAGATTATAAACCATTAATCCTCCTGTACATGGAATACATAGATTCATGGTAATTGTGATCAAGAAACCATATTCCTGGGTCTTTGTCTTCTTCCTCAAAAGGAACTGCAATAATAACAGTTACATGTCAGAGTACAACCATAGACCAAAAAAGAGGGAAGGGATATGAATTAGTTCCTCAACTAACAAGTAGCAAACTTGCAATCACTAAAAAAAAAAGGGTCCGTGTGATTAACATGATTTAACAGCTAAAAGAACTAGAAACAAAAAATTCATGATCGAATCAGAAACAAAAAATTCATGTACTGTTAACTAAGAAAAAGTGTTGTTTGTGCAAAACGAAAAGCAGTATTGAAACCAAACATCGGAGTATGATGCAACGAAACTAATCCCACACCAAAAGGGTCCAAGAGAATCAAGATACTTGACATTACCATTGGATTACACACAGATTGTACACAAACTAACCTTTTCAACTAAAAACAAACATTTTCACTAACACAAATTTAACTGAGTGATGAGAACATGCTAGAACAGGGTTGTCACAAAAGCCAATGCGTAAGGGATTCACAACTCTTAGCTCTAGCTTATTCATGTAGGACATACATAACCAACCGTTTCACAGTTATTGTTGCTTGGCAACACCCAAAATTAAAAAGCGTGGTTGGAATTCTAACTATATCAAGCACAATCCGATCATAGTGCAAAAATACGGTTTTGGTTAGTTAGGGTAACAGTTACAAAACAAACTTTGCGGTTGTCTCAGCCAAGCTCAAAAACCTTCAAGATACGATCGCACCCAGTGATGCAGCCTTCTTTTGGCACCATGTATCCAGCAATTTTCACCATGTTACTAGGTGCCATATTATATCCTTTAAAATCAATTTCTAGAACTCATTTGATCAAATTGAAATGCACATCTTGCATGAGTGTACAGATTAAACATGTGTAACGCCTACTGGAGTCCCACTAATAGCAATTAACAAATAAAATTCAAATAAAATAACCACCAGTCTACCGCCCTCGTTCAGCTTCTTGTCTAGTTCAGCATGATCTAAAATATGGCAAGATACAAGTTTTATGATGAACTTAATTTTACCCATAACATACATATTATTATTCATGTCCATAATGAAAATTGACTTCCCAGTCACTAAAATTCCAGATAATGATTAGCAAGCAACCAAACAATGTCTAGGTTAATAACTGTTATTGATTCTTGAATTGCAAACTCAATATCGTCACTAAAATAGTGAAATAATGCGAACCTTAACAAAAATATCGCTATAAATTAATCGAAAACCCTAACCAAAAAAATACAGAAATTAAGCTATCAAATGTGAACCCTAAACCCTAAATCTAAAATACCATATACTCAAACGAAAATCAAAAATAAGAATTGAAACAATTTTGATAAGTTTAGATCCAGAAATTACCGGCATAGCTGTTAGTAATATCAACAGTACCCTTGGCGGAACTTCCAAGCAAAACACCGACAACACGCTTCTTAGTGTCGCGCGCAACACGATTGAAGTGATCGACGATGCTAAGAAGCACTAATGGATGAACTACCACTTTTTGGATTGCCCTAGATGATATCTGTTGAGATTTTATGACGTCCATACTCGAATTTTTCAACTCTAAATAAGAACCCTAATAATTTATGAATTTGGGACTGATTTGAGACCTAAATTTAGCAATACCAAATGTAAAGTAGTTTCTCTCCTTGGAGTTTGAGGGGGGTTTCTTTTTCGGTACTCTCCGGTGTTTGATAATTTGATATTTGCTTTCTCCCTTGGTTATACTCTTTAGAACTTAGAACTTAGAAGTACTTCGTTCTTAAATTTACTCTTATACAAAAAGTAGTTTTTTTTTTTTTTAAGGAGGCTGGACCGATTAGGTGAGGTTGTGTCACGATGAGACAACATCAATAAAAAATAAGTGGACTAATTAAGTTTGCATTTCAAAGTACATAGTAAGTATTTATTTTTAAATTTATTTTATTTATATATTTATTAATAGCGAAATAAAATGATTATTACTATATATAATTGATAATTATAATTATATTAATAGATATGTACATAGTCGATATTGAATGTATTGTACTATATGTCATTTTCTAATTGAATATATTATATATAATTACACATGACAATTTAATAGAATAATATATTATTCTATTTTGTTATCTTGTATAATGTTGAAATATTTATTTATTTTAAATATATAAATGTTTCCGTAATCTTTTTAGATTCTTATCTAAATTTTAAGAATTATGTAAAAAACACTTTTAGATAATTAACCTTATTCAGCTTCAAATAAACGTAGGAAAATAAAGTGACACATAATCAATTAAAACCTAGCAGATTAATTCATTTGGCAAGTCTTAAACAAATTAGAATTTGTCATTTTCAACTCTTTTATTATACTAATATAAAACCTCATACAATGTATGAATTTATTAATAAGAAAATATAGATGTATGTACAACTTTTAAAGATATGTAATAACACAAATTCTTACTTGAGACCGTCTTTTGTAAAAATGGCTCTCAAAAGCCCAATTCAATTCTAAATATATATTATTACAACTCTAAACATAGATTTGGACTGAACTTTTGAGAGTCGTCTTTACAAAAGACGGTCTCTCAAGAGAGCACCTGATGTAATAAAAATGATACTCACTACAATTTGGGCCATGGAGCCCTTCATCAACTCCAGCCTTTTAACATTTGGGCCTCTAGCCACTTGAACATAGTGCTGTGGCCTAATTATTGAACTTCAAATCGATGCAAATCTGCAAGACCAGAAATAATGATGATTAGTCGATTAGTCACCTTAAATTAGTTACAAAATTTGCAACAATAATTATTTAGATGGTTTATTTGTGAGATGCGTTTCATGTATATGTACTTTTTAAAAAAGAAAAATAAAAAAACATGAAAATTATATGCAGATACTATAAAAACAGATGCTTCATTTACCATAAATTTCTACTTCACATATCATATGAACACCTACTTTATATACAATAAACAACTATTATAAATACTATAAATGCCTACTAGAATTACTGTAAAAACAGAAGACATGTGAAGTAAATGTTTACTTTGAGTGGGAGGACGGTCTTATCGTGAGACGTGTCTCATATATGGGTTAAATAGCCAAATAAAACAAATTATTAGCATATTGACTTCTTGTTATAAAGTCTTCTTACCGAGAGACAATCTCTAACAAGCGTATCTCAAAATTTTTATGGTATGTGAGGTAGTTATATGGTATTCTATGTGAACTAGGTGTTTACGGAAAAAGATAAACACCAACTTGAAATACGATAACACCTACTTAGCAAATGTACGTATCATGAAAAATTGTAAAAATTATATATTCAAAAACTTTGCATTAAGACGAATCTAACAAGATCCCACATGAATATATTTTATCTTTAATATATACTTTAAAAATCAAATTTAAATTTCTCTCTTTAAGTAGACAAACATTAAAAAAAATGTATTACAATTTTTCACCTTTTAAATTTTAAAATAGATTTCGCAAGCACAAGCTATATTTTAATGAGCATGGTAAATTATTATATTATGTAAACTCATAGTAAAATATTATATTATGTGATCAAGCCTTAATTGTTCGGACTTATTCAACTACTACTCCCCTATATAATTTTTTTATTTCAGGCAGTCTTATGAGAGACCGTTTTTTTGAGAGACGTCTCTCAGGCCCAATTCATTAAAGGTTATTGTCTATATTTACTCTACATTTTTCCTAATGGGTCAACTCAATTAGAGATAATCTCTCAAAAAGACCGTCTCTTACAAGAATTTGTGTTTTTATTTTGACGAGTCTCATTTACAATATAATATTTAATGTCATTTTGCGTACTTTAATTTGCAATTGTTTCAATTTTATAGGAACGGGAGGATTACTCCTATAAATTTCATAGTCATAGATGAAATGAAATTCAAAGTCCAAACTTTGATAAAACCAACATTTGTTCTTGAAGGGAACAAATTTAGCATTCCCAACCAGCATAAAAATAATCCAAACAACAGAGTAAACACAGAGAACAATGAACAAAAATACTCATTTAAGTCATAGGATCAAAGAAAGGATAAAATGTCCATGCTTTTTCACCTTTTTCCATAGCTTTTACCATTGGTTCTTACAATTATCTTCTCTAAGCCATGCATGCATGCATGCATGCATTTATTCTAATCCCAACTTCTATAGCTAATTACTAATTAAATACTCCCAATATTCAGATTGTTAATTTCTTGATCCGTTAGAAAATAAACTTATTTATTGTTTATTTTTAAATAAACCAGTCTATTATGTATATTTGCTAAAAATAAATTCACCTATTATTTTTAAAAATCTTTAAAGCTTCTTTGTAAGTTTGTAAGTCAAGCAATCAATAATAAATAACAGTTGAGTATATTTCAGTAATTATATTAAATAGGTGAACTTAACTAAAAATACAAAACAATTGAATTTATTTTCAGCAAATCAAATAAAGTTAATTTAATTTATATTTATTGACCATTTTCCCTAATTAATAAGTATCTAACACTATTTGCAATCAGTCGGTCCCCAGAAAGACATCTCTCAGGCCCAGTCTATTAAAGTTTAATGCATGCTCTTGCTCTATATTTTTACTCTATATTTTTTATGGTCGATTCAATTAGAGATGATCTCTCAAAAAAACTGTTTCTCACAAGAATTTGTGATTTGCAATTGTCCATACTCAGGTTCATGACCGAATCCATAACATATTACACGGTTGGCTGAAATCTCATTTCTACATTATACATAAAACAATTACCCAATGTCATTTTTCTTGTTACATGTCAACACACAATAAAATTATATCATGATCTAGACAGAGTCGAATCTTTTTGCTTTAATAATATTCGATACTATTACTCCTCCGGGAAAACTAATGAAACTTGGGGAAAAAACATAATTGATAAAACCCTTTTAAAAAAGAAAAATTTTATGTTTGTATCTAAAATTTTTTAATATGTTGATTAATTAATCTAGCTAGTACGTTAGTATGGTTCTAATAACATATAATCAATGAGCTAATAATTAAATTAATTAAAAGAAACTTAAGCGCAAATCCAAAGGAGGGTGATCCAAATCTTTAGTAATAGTGTAAGCAGCAAATGTTGCGTTATTCTCCTTGCAGCATTCATTTGAAAACATCCTTAGCTTATCCGATTCTTGATTATGATATGAGTTCAATGGAAATAGTTGTAGTGTTTCTATGGCTCGATCTGCTGGCTCACATGAAATCTGATTTATCTCACCGAAATCTGCAAAATTTATATTTATTAAGAGATACGTGAGACCTAACACCAATTATAACAGGACGATATATACTGCATTCACCATTTTAGCCCAAAAGACTTTTGTTTGAGGGGCTGTATGTATCAAAGGTGAAAGAGAAAGTCTTCAAAACTTAACCAAAATCCAATGTTCATATTTGAAACGATTCATAATCTTAAAATAAACACGTATGTCAAATGATGCTGATTAATACTCTAATTATGAATAGTTAAAATTTATAAATTTATAAAAATTCATAAAATAAACATGTATGTCAATGATGCACATAAAATAAAGACATTAAGCGACACAAAATTTTTCGATCGCCTTCTTTATTTTTTGCCCCTGAGCGAAAGACAAAATATGCCTCAAAAAACTTAAAGGTGTAATAATGATATAATACTCTTTTTATTTTCTATTATTGATATTTTAACAATATCATTAATAAACCTAATAAGTCATATTACATATCAAAAATTATAAATTACTCCCTCTGTTCTTTTTTGTTCTTCCCATTTACTTTTTGCACAATTTTCAAAGCAACTCTCGAGCCTAAATATCTCTAAATACGCTTTGTAAAAAATTATAAAAACTATATGATAAAAAAGTATACATTAAGACGAATCTAAGGAGATTTCATATGGATATATTTTATCATCTATAAATGTCTTAAAAATCTTAATCAAATTTCTCTCTCCAAAATGAAATATTTTAAACGCGAAGAACAAAAAAGAACGGAGGGAGCATATCTGAATTTTAATTGAAGTTAATACCAATATTAATATATTATACATAAAAATATATTTTTTGAACCCTAGAATATTTAGGAACCTGTACAATAATGTAATTTTCCCTTACTAATCAACGAACATACTAGAAAATTCTACATTGTGTTGTAAATCTTCCTCAACTATTTAAAAAAATAAGGAAGATTTTATAATAACTTACCTTCATAAAAAATACAACCGAAAAGTTTCATCAAAATTCACTTTATTATTATTATTATTGATTGAGTATTATAAATTTAAATTTCATCTACCTCTTATTACTTCAAATAAAATATATAGTGTTATGCGAGAAAACGACGTGGTAACGTATAACCATTGGTTTTTAATTGATTTTTTAATAATGTGCTATTTGAGCTATGCACGCACCTTGTTAATTAAGAAATATGTTGTTTATGTGAGTTACTTTAAGACTATACAAAGACTATTGATCGATAATTCATCTTATATACTCATTAAAGATAATAAATGTGGAAGTGCATGAACTTTAGAACATGTTTTTTCTCACTGATTGATTATAGTAAGAACAAAATTTGTTTTTGGTGTGAACACTAATTATATTGTAACTAATAACTATTCCTCGTTTCTTTCTCTTTACTCGGTCCACTAGCATTAATGAATTATCATCATATCATTGTCGTACTTAGTATATCTTATTATGTGCGGCTAGCATAAAACTATATGTTAGTATTTACGAAGTCCATATAACAGTTTCTTGAAAAATAATAGCTAATCAAAATTATGATGAAAAAAAGAAGAAATACAAATAAAAACGTTAAGTAAAAAGGGAAATAAAAATAAAAGGAAAGAAAACGTACATTTAGTAGGAGGAGGAGCAAAGGGTTTAAGATGATCATCAAATTGAAAGCAAGGAGAATCAAATTGATCCTTAGAAACACGACGTCGTTTTTGTCTTTCTCTAGCCTTATGATTTTGAAACCAATAAAAAACATTCTTACTTTCAATCTTACCATAAAAACTCAACTGAGTTGATATCTTTTGAATCTGATCAGTACTTGGTGTTCGAAGTCCCGCCCTAAACAAATCTGTTAAAACCTTTACTTGTTCTGCCGTCGGGTTCCACCGACCACATTTGGTTCCACTATTCGGAGCCCCACCCGGACCACCACCATAACAACCAACCCTACTTTTTGTTCCTTGTGTTTGGATACAAAAACCTGATATCCCATGATTATTATCTTCCATTTTTTGTGATTTTTAAGGTTTTAATTAGGAGAAAGTTTTTTTTTTTTTTTTTTTTTTGATTATTATCTAATAAATTTCTAAGCTTTTAGTAGATTTTTCTGACTATGATCTCTTTGATTTTAGCTGTGCTTAGCTAGGGCTTTTTTTGTGATAATTGATGAAGTCTTATAATGGGAAAAGGAGAAGTGGGGGTTTCTTTTATAGTGCAAATCTAGAACGACTTTATGTCAATGCAACTAGTATATTGTCTTTCTTTATTGTTTTTTGTCCCCCTTAAAATCTGCTACTAATGACATTATAAAAGTTAAGCAAATTATTAATTAGTATATGGTTTTAGGCCCACTTGTCATACTCCCTCCTATTCAAAATAATTGTCCACTTTGAGTTGGACACAAATTTTAAAAAAATGGTAACTGGGGTATTTTAAGTGATTATAATAATTCTAAAGGTGGTAGTTGGGGTATTTAAGTGATTATAATAATTGAAAAGGTGGTAGGTGGGGTATTTTAAATAATATAAGTTGGGGTAGTTGGGCGTATTTAGGTAAAAAATCTTTGCCAAAAATAGAAAGTGGACAATTAGAGTGACTTAACTAAATAAGAAAAGTGGACAAGAATTTTGAATAGGAGGGAGTATTATTCTACAACTAGTCTCTTGATAAACCGTCTTTAAGAGACGTATCTTAAGTTCAACCCATTAAAGATTAATGTCTACTTATCGTATTTATAATGCCTACTTACATTATCCTTAATGCATACTTAGTGATCCTTAATACCTATTTTAATATCGTAAATGTCTATTATTTACGTCATTCTTAATTTTTAATGTCTACTAAGAACAAAAGGTGATGACAAGACGGGATTATGAGTTTAGTCTAGTATAAAATTAGGGAAAGTTAAGAAGAGTGTGAGTGTGTGAGTGGTTTAATGGGGATTTGATCATGGATCTTACTTCTTTAATCATTTTTATGCATCTTGGTTTTTTGTGTCATTTTTTTCTTTTCTTTTTTATAAAGAAGTGCGTTCGGCGACATGAACAAAAGCTAGTTGACGCTGTTCAACGTTTTGGTCTGTGACCAGACAAAACTAGGAGGTTATTCACTTCCTACTTCCTCCATTTTGGCTTTTTTATTTAACTTTAATTTTGTACTCGATAAAATTTAGAAAATAGACCTAAACAATCTAAATAAGGAGGAGAAGATGTAGTCCACTCATAAACTCAAAGGAGATTCACTATCAAAACTAATTGGTGATAGTAGGAATTACTCCTTGAGTTTATAAAGTGATGCATACTCTTCTCTTTTTCCGATGTGGGACAACTCACATGTGGGTAACACATGAGACACTTCAACGGTACTAATAAATAATTAATATCTATACATAATTATTATACTTTATATATATAGCTACCTTAGGGTACAATATACATGATACTAGTATTGTGTATATCCTCTTGTTTTCCTACACCCCCACTGTCTCGGGTCTACCCAATTCAAGAGATTTCATTGATTAACGTGGTTATTCGCTGTTTTGACAAATGACTGAAATATAGTTGATTGAATACAATAAGTAGAAATTAATTTTTATTTTTGATCTTTTTATCATAATAAATAATAAATGAATAATTAGTTAAATGCATAATGTATTAATTTACGAAGATAATTCACTCATCATCATCATCCTATCCAGTATATCTCGCTCATAGAAAACTACGGACATGGTTTGGGGAGGAAAGGATGACGGTATAACTCATACGGTCATACCCATAAAAAAGAGCGCGGCCAATAGGAGTCCCCGACTCGAGAAAGATGAAGAGACATTCCTATCACGTAAGAGATTAATAAAACGCATATAAATAAAATAACTGGACGAATATTGTGAAACCATATCTTATTGAACTTTTGACGAGGGCAATTCAAAATGGAATACGTAAACATACTAAGCACAAACAAAAATGATTTAAGTAACTAATAATAATAACCAATTATATTTAGCTAGTCTAGGACTCATCAGCTTTTGGTAATCTACTTTTTTTAAGTATAAAAAACTTGATTCATTCCAATTCACACTTCTTTTTTTATTTATTATTTTTGCTTATAAATTAGAAGTAAAATGATATAGTAGTTAATAAAAAAAATGATATAGTAGTAGTAAATTAGTTGGTATTATTATTATTATACTTATTGTGTACTCAGATCCCTCTCTCCAATGACGTATATTTTGATGCATTATTTTCTATTTTAGTCTGTTTCATGAAAGTTGCTATTTTTTATTTTTATTTTTAGACATAATGCACACTATTTTCAATATATAAATTATACCTTTTTTATTATTTTTACATTTTATTTCCGTAGGTTGCTCGAATTTTGTCTAGGTGCCAAATGATAAGGGACAAAGGGAGTAATTATTAGTAGTAGGGTCGGCCATAAGCGAGGACAAGGCGTGCCTACGCTCAAGGCACCCCATAAATTTTAGTTCAATTGGTACTAAGGTTCGAACTTTTCTATGTATATAATAGTTTAGGGGCCCATAAAAAATATTTCGCCCCGGCCCTATAAACTTAGGGCCGTAAAAGTAATCATTGATCGTGTAAATGTGTAAGACATTGAATGTTTGCTCATTTTTATTTATATCATCAACAGTAATATGAGTATCATTTTCTAAGATTCACACCTTAAATTCAATTCACATTAAGTCATCATGTATTAATTGGATTATATATATGGTATGTGGTTGATTCTTATGTGTCAGATTTTTTTTTAAAATTTAGCATGAAAATTGAACTAAAACTTTATCGACAAAATGCAATTTATAAAAAAAAGTTATGTGTTAAAATTTATATAATATACTAGTACACGCTTAGTGTATAACTAGGTATTTATCCGTGCTATACACGTGATTATAGAACTATTTTATAAAAAAATTGTAATATTAGTTTAGACATTGTTGTTAAATTAATACAAATGTTATTTTGAAAAATTATATTTATAAAATTTTAACATAACCAAAAAATATCAACTAACTATAATACAAAATATCTTCAATTTTTGTTAAGTTTATCAAATAACCTAATATTAGTATTTTTAATCAAAAATATTTACTAACCCTTTAAAAGAAGTGATATTTAAAAAATCGTTTAAAAAAAGTGATATTTAAAACAAAAGCTTACTCAACATGATTTTCATCATAACAACATATATTTGATTATTATGACATTCATAACTACACAACATGTCAACATGAAAGCAAATTAAACATCATCTTCATCAATATCTTCTTTCTCTTTACTTCCATTTCATCTCCAATCAACTCTTCAAAATTTAATCTCAATTTATAAACTTTATTTCATCCCATATCAACACCCATAAAATTTCTTAGATAAAATTGCATATTCACATAACAACGAAATAAAAACCCATATATTTCTCTAGTTTTATCTCAATTTTCATACTAATTGAAATAATCAATAAACTCAACTCTTAAAACACCATCTACTCTTTCTTAAGTATGTGGGATGCACTAAATGTACACTTTGAAATTCAATCATATAAATAAGCCAAACTATATATGTGTCACTAACAAAAAATCTTAAAATTTTGTCTTTTCATCTTTCAGTATATAATTAAATTTAGAAGATAAAGAGTTTATTTTTATAGCATATGATACAAAAAAGATGAATTAAATTGATGAAGACTAAAAGTTTCAATATAATTAAATTTAATTGATAGAAGTATTTAAGAGTTTCAATGCAAAAAAAACATATGAAAATGAAAATTGTATATGAATGCCACATGACACAAAATTTCCTGGATTATAATATGTATATGATAGTCTAAACCAATCTAAAGGGACGCCAAATAACCACATCCACATTCCCTAATTAGAGTATATTGTATTTAATTTATTAGGAAGCAGATAATTAAGATGACTTTCTCTTGACTCCGGCCCTGCTTTTGCATGTAGGAAATTATTCTTATTTCGAAATAATAAAATATATGGATGCAATTACGGAGAGGTAAATATGATATTCAAATTTTTTATATTTAATGTATTGGAAAGTATTTAATATCGTCCAAACGATATACTAAACTTTATGAAAAAGACAAATCATATTCATAAAGGAAATTACAGCTAAAGAGTCTTTCAACCCGAGAAAGACAGCAAAGAAAAGCATGTAATCAAGTATGAACAAATTGTATTAATAAATACAAAAATTAAAAAGATTGTGTGGACATGCATGTAATCCAAGATTGTTTGATAAACTAGAAAAGCATGTCTGCCAAGATCATGACTCGTGAGCTTAATTAGTTTAGCTTTCAAGAAAAGTGCAACCCCAAGAAGGATGATTATTGATTGGCATAAACAAATTAAATTCATAATTTAATAAAAAAAAAAGAAAATAATAATTAAAGGGTGATCAAAATTGTACTTCAATTATTTTTATTTAAAAGTCAAAAATTTCAGTGTCTGATCTAAATTGGACGGTTGTGATCTTATGATCCCATTACTGACATGGATCTGGATCGGGTTGACTGTCAGTGAAACAACAAAGAAATGGGTTAAGGGTTGTTTGGTTTTTGATAGTCAAAAATTGTGGGGATTTTATCTTCTTTTAAGGTTATGAGAATGCAAAAAGAGAAGACAATAGAGCCACCAAACTAAGATTTTGAGGGAGCAACTCATGAATTAATTAATAACCCAAAAAATTGTTGAAAAAAATACTTCTTATTGGACTTTCTTATGTCATGTGGCTCTTGTCTTTTAACTGTTTTGCACTTGCCGAGGCAATATTTTAACCCTTTATATTTCCAATTGTTCTTAACTAAAGATTATTAAAAAGTTGATATTAATAATCCTTGTACTGATATAAATCATATAACTATGTTTTAACATATAGATTAAAAATAAAATGCAAATTAAAAGTGATAGATGAACAGTGATAAAAAAAATAAAATAAATGAGTAACATATTTAATTAATTAATATTAAATTTTAATTAATGATTAATTATTGCATGCTTGATCTCTTCTAAATAGTTAATTAATTAATTGTTAGGAGTTTAGGAAAAGCCAACACTTTTTTGAATAAATTGTAATTGGAGACCACACTATGTTTAGCTACTAGCTAGGGGATGATACAAAAAGCATGTTTGTGGTTGAATTTATTTGGATTTAAGGATGTGTCTTTTTGTTTATGATGATAAGTACTCTTTTATGATAATACTTCTAGTTTTGGGGTTTCTAAACATAATTGTGCTCTTATTATATGCAAATAAAATATATTTTGATCATTGAAAAATATATTAGGGTTTTTACTTTTTAATTTACTCTGTAAAGTTCAGTTACGTTTATATTTTCACTTATATCACAATTTCAAAACACTTAAACCAATTTTGTTCAATTTAATAGTTTCAATTAGTTGGAAAGAGGATATTTTTCTATAGAAAAATAGAGGAGAAAATCACAAATTATTTAGAGCAAGAAATTTTGTTTTAGAAAATAGCTCAGACTTGTTTTAGATAAATAGAGGAGTATTTAGCACAATTGAGCATAAGAAAAGTTTTAAATGTGAAAATACATAATGTGTCATCTTGTCATCTATTATTATGTGATATTCGATTTTTTACTGTATGTTCGGAGTTAGTAAAAATAGTATATTCTGGTCTGAAATAAAATTCAATTAAAAATAATTTAACAGAAGCTAAATAGGACAATAATCTTATTAATGTACATGTTGAAGTGCCCATGTGTTACCCACATGTAAGTTGTCCCACATCGGAGAAAGAGAAGAGTATGCATTACTTTATATACCCAAGGAGTAAATCTTACTATTACCAATTGGTTTTAGTAGTGAACCTTCTTTGGGTTTATGAGTGGATTACTTTTTCTCCTTCTTATTTGGGTTGCCCAGGCCCATTTTCTAAATTCTATTGGTACATAAATCGTAAGTAAAACATATAACCATAACGCTAACTCAAGAGTCCAGAGTACGGTCAAATAGTAGAGTGTGAAACAACACAATTCCCACAGTTATGTTTTGTTTTGAGTTTAGTGTTTGCAATATTACAATTAATAACAATTACCGACTAATTCATACGATTATTTTGTCACGTACCACATGGAAATACGTTTCTTCACTCTCTTTTTCAACTCCTAGGCTTCATACTGCTTTTATTTTTTGATACTCCTGTTTTTTAAAATGAAGTTTGTACAAGAAATATTTACGGCAATTAAGAAAAATATAAGCTATTTTAAGTAATGAATATATTATTTATTTTATTGAATAATAAATTAAATGGAAGAAAAATAGGGACTAAAAAAAATCAAAGAAATATTAATAGAAAATTAGTGGAAAAATTATAGGGACCATTACTAACAAAAAATATTTTTATAAAGTTTGTGGGAATCATGTGGGGACCGTATGGAATATAAAAATATTAAAATGAAGTTAGTCGAAGATATGTAGGGATCAAAAACATTATTAAAATATCAAAATCAGAATGAATGAGGTTATTTTTGTCCAAAATTTATGATATAAATAGAAAGATTCTTTATGGGAATGACAATTGAAATATTTCAAAATGGCAAATGGTAACATCTTTAAGAAACGGAGGGAGTATTAAGTAAATTATGTTTGATTAGCAGAATTTTAGATAATAAATCACAAGCACATATGAGGAGAACATGTATCGCGTCCTTGTATTTATTATTTTTGCCAATAAATCAAAAGTTTAAATTGATGGCTGAGTCTCTTAGAACACATCTCCTCACGCAAGAGTCCTTTGGGCTAAAAGTATGGCTGCAATACAAGTCTTCTTCATATTTGATCTTGAATATTCTACTTTAAATAAGGGGCGAATGAGATATGAACGTGTGACCTCTTGTCACACTGGCTCTGATACGAAGTCAAAACAAGCGTACCTAATTAATGATTAATGTCAAAAATATTATAATACTCTAACAATTTCATGGTAACTAGTAACCAGCTTATATATTGTAGAATAGTCTAATTAAGCAACTATTGGATCACGAGGAAGACTAACTTTGCAAGAGTATTACTCTTGTTATTATTAGTAAACTAGGTGATTTTTATTTAGTTTTGACCGAGTCAAATACCACATGAATGAAGTTACACTGAATTTGGTTCTTTCTCTTTGAGTAATTCAGGCACCAACAAGTTTAGGGCATACATTTTTCAGAGATTAGTTTTTTTATCAAAAAGGGTGTGGGAGCTTATTTTGTTGCTCGACTCCCCACCAACTTCTTGTAAAGTCTCTTTCGATGAAATGAAACAATTATTATATATAAATAATAATAATAATAATAATAATAATTTTGAGATATTAATATTTTATTGAAGATCATCATATCATCATATACCCAATATATCCTAGAAGATATATGTATCATAAAAAACTTGCTTTCATCATCATCATCATACCCAATATCCCGCTCAGGGCAGGGTTTGGGTGAAGTAAGATGACAAACAATTTATACCCGTACTTTTAAGAGAGGACTAAAGGGAAAGTGGTTTATTTTTACCCTCAAAAGGAAAAAGAGCCCTGCATTAGAGGGAATGAGTGACGACTGACAATGTAATTTAAAGTGAAAAAGAAAATCAATGGTTACAGAGAAACAAAACTAAATAAAGAAAAAAGATAAACTAAAAAGATGAGGAGGGAAAAAAAGGCCTATTAGCGGTTCATAACATGAATTTGATGTCTCCAACTTTTCATATCCCTAGTCAGATCTGCAAAGAAAAAAACTTGCTTTGATTTATAATATTCATGCATGGATAATATA
The DNA here is from genome assembly GCA_019425755.1 of Amaranthus cruentus. NCBI lineage: Eukaryota > Viridiplantae > Streptophyta > Magnoliopsida > Caryophyllales > Amaranthaceae > Amaranthus > Amaranthus cruentus. The sequence goes on from CM033460.1 coordinate 16,137,678, forward strand.
ATAATTTCATATTAAAAATTAATTACTTCTATTTGTAAGACGATCATGATAATGATCAATTAATTTGATTTTCTCTTTTCATCTAATTAGTTTTTAAAGATATAAACCCTAACTAAAAAAATGAAATTAATAGGTAAAAGTGCCAAAGTGTTGTCCTCTTCATTGTCCTTGAGCATTTGTAAATGCATAAAATGGAACCTTCAAAAAATAACAAGGAAAACCATCCAAACCAAATGGAAATCTATAGTTCCAAGGTAGTCGATTATCCCAAAGACAAAAAATAATAGTAGACTAGTAGTTATACTTTATAAACAACTACTACATATACTCCATTTTTTAGTACTATAAATAAATATACAACTAACTAAACAATTAATCCTAAAAATAGTCTTTTCTTTAAGGGCTTAGGAAGCCAACAAGACATAAATTTAGAATAAATTAAGTTAGCTTTTTACATATTTGAATAACTTTTTTACTTTATTATTCTTAATTTTCTAACTAATTAATTTGATTTTAATCATAAAATAAAATTTCAAATTCCATGTAAAATCATCAAAAAAAATTGAAAAGTTACGACAACAAGTAGCAAATTAAATTCTTTATTAATTGACTGGGTTTTAGACATTGTAACAAAGCCAAGTGATTGAAAATTAAAGGTTCTATTCTAATTCACCCATCAATTTAATAAAATATAAACATCATATTATATGAGAATGGTTAGATATAGATTCTAGGGTTTTAATCGTCGTCTCATCATCATCGTCAAGATACCTAATAAATTCGGCTCATAGAAAATGTAATTACAGTCGTCCCCTGAGTCTAATACTATTTACATTTTATAGCTACATTTCTTTTAAAAAGTTCTCATTCAGAATTGCCATCATTGACATAATAATGTAAGGAGTACATGTGGTTTTCGAGCTCTAGAATATATACCCTGATTTTTAATTTTCATTTTTTGACATTTTTTATTCTCTCCTGCACCATAAGATAAACGCAAATTTTTGTACGAGACGGTTTCACCATGAGACTCTCGTACATGGGTTGTATAGCTCAAGTAATATTAATTATCAGCACCTGAGCTTTTTATTTTGAGGTTGTTTTACGAAAGACGGTCTTTTCCAAGAGTAATAAGATGACTATACTAACGTTAAGGGGCACGCGTGAAATCAAGGCCGGCCCTAAAATTCCGTCAGCTTATATGTTGTCGGCACTAATATTGTCGGTTCATGGGAAATAAACTCTTAGATTAGCTTAAAAAGTTATTAGTAGGAGGATTAGAATTTAGAAGCCCTAAAAAAGCTGAAAATATTTAAGTGGAATAGAAGAAGAACCGCAATTGATGGAGAATACTCCATTAATACATGCATTTCCACTACAAATGGTTTAGTGATCAAGAAACTTCATTTAGTGGGATCCTTAATTTTTGGGGGACCCTCTTAAAGTTTTTGGCTATAAACCTCAATTTGAGAGGTCTTTCCACCTTAATGGCATGTATAATTTGGTTAATTAGTGCCTAATTATTGATTTTGTTTATTGTATCACCTTTTGGGTGAATTTTGGTTTTAGTTAGTGGGTATCTTATATTTATGTCTTAAGTGTTTTGGAATGAGTATTTCATTTCAAATTATGGATTTCAATTATGAAATCATAAATGAAGAATTTAAGAATGACAAGTTTTGGGTAATTATTCTCAAATTCTCAACTTTAATTACTTTAAAAACAATGGTGGAATTTAATCCAAATCAAAATTTGTAAACTTTTGATTTGTCAAACAATAAATTTGAGTCAATTCCATATTTCCAAATGAAATCATGGTTTCCAAATATGGCATAAAAAGATTTCCATATAAATGTGATGAAGTACAATTTTTATTTTAAAATAAATGTTTTAAAAAAAATTACAAACATAAAATAAATACAAAAAATACTTGGATGTACTTGGTATTTAGGAATACAGAGTGTAAATAATTATTTTCAATCTTTGATCCTATCCATTAAAATATTATTCCTATTTAAACAGAGTATCATCCTATCATCCTATCCAATACCAACATACAACTAGCTTTTTAAACTAGCTTAAAAGCCAACAAAAACAACCAACATTTCCAGCTGATCAAACAAGCCAACTAAAAAAGCCAACCGCCAACAGCCAATTGCCAAACACCCCTATAATCGCACTTATAATCGGATAGTTTACTTATTTTTGAATAGTAGACTTATAGAATGGTGATTAGAATTGGAGTTTTAATCTCATATTCTAATCAATCCAAGATAAAAATAGACTATGATTTTTCTAGCTCGTTATTCTAACTATTTTAAACCAAAATAAGTTAAGATTTGATTTTACTTTATTTATCCTCAATAATAATTAGGTAATTGATTAATAATTCAAATAAGATAATATTGGTGAAGAAATGAGAAATGTATACTAAAGCAATGAAAAGTTTGAAAGCAACCAAAGAGGTTACATGTTCAAACTTATATGCCTTTTCTCCCAATTTGTGCTTTCTTTTGACAAAATGATTCAATTCACATTATTATAACTTAACATGACAGAATGTGCACCTAACAATGTATACCATCCGTCCATCCCCACCACCAAATGTGCAGATTGTGCAGTCTCTACAACTATCAATTACTTAATGGCACCACCTATTGCCAACTAGCTAGCCTCCCCATAATTTACTCGAAGCTTTAAGTTTGCTATATTTATAGAAAAGTTCTAGCCAAAAAAATATTATGTAGTAATCTTAAAGAGATACAAAAGTAGTTTTCTTTTAAAATAATACTATGTGGTTAGGTAGACATTTTGGCGAGTTATCCCAATCCTGTCTAATATATCAGTCAAGCAAATTTGATCGACTTTCGACTTGGTAGTGAAAGCCACACAGAGGCCTAAAAGAGGCGACCCCTGTGGCTCACTCGGCTCACTCTCACAATTCACTTTTGCGGCAAATATTTTTAGCTTGGGCCACGGATGTTGCAAGGCACCCGAAAGTTAGTATTAACAGCAGATTTTGATTCATCTATGGTAGCCAATTGTATTCTAATGTCATCATATTTGCTACCATATTCTTGTATCAGATTCTGGTACACCCATCAATGATCCATCAAAAAAAACTTTATCCCATCTGTTGAAGCCATTAAATGAATCCCCACAATCCACTTGCTGTTTTTCAAAATTGGGCAACCTTATAAAGACCAGACTCATTTCTAAAATAAACCCCTGAACTTTTATGGGTCTGACAATCGTAGACATGAGAACTTCGGGGATACAGACGGAAGGAAAAACATCTAGTCCCAATTGTTTGTGCCACTTTTTCATCAGTGGATAAATAAACCAACATGTAATACAGTATACACTGACAGAGTTTTACTATTGAATTCATAATAGATTAACAATTGCAAAAAAATTACAATCGAATTCGAACCACATAAAAGTAAAGCATTCAGCAGGTGCAGATAGATGAAAGCATGTATACACTGAAAGTAGGGGCAGTACTAACATACCTATTTTGCATCCTACGATAGGCTATGGAGGGATTCTCCATGGTATCTAATCTATAAGCTAAGAAAGTAATCAGTGAGTAGGACCGTAAAAGATCTTATACACAGACATGTATTCTTGCCTTCGAAGATGATGTCAACATCCCAATTTTGCGATCATTTGCCTTTACGACGTTTCTGTGTTCCAGCACAATCCGTACAGTACCATTTTCCCTTTGGCTTCTCTTTTAAACCAACGCACCCAAAATGGAACCACTCGATCCTGCACTGAAAGTGGAGCAAAATAGCCTCGATCAAATTCAGAACATGGTGACTAATACAACAGGAAGAAACCATAATCAATACAGGAAAAACTCACATCGGAATTATCACATGCAACCATCTCTCCGTAGCTCACTTGATTACAGATACAATAAGTGGGCTCATTAGGATCAACTGGTATATCCAAGTCCATGCTTGGTGGATTTGCAGGTACCGAGGCAGCTGCAGCTGCTGCTGCTGCTGCTGCTGCGGCCGCATGACGCGTTCTACAAGAATAAATTGTTTCCAATGGGAATACTGCTCAATGCTCATAAACAACAAAACAAAGATATCCCATAAACCAATAAAAGAGTTTCTTAAGGGATCTAAAACTGTTTCCTGATGATTTCAAGTTTAACAATTAAAATAAGAGATTTGAAAGACTGATTGCTATTTAACTCAGAGACAACCAAATTAAGATAAATTAAGCATTCAAAAGTAAGTGTTAGATGTATACTTTTTACGTCCGCCTCTTCCACCTTCAATGCCACGACCAGATTTTGAGCTACCCTCAGCAGTTGCATCAGATGAAGCAGGAGCAGATGCAAGCTCTTTCTCTGCGAAGAGTAAGTTAGTGTACTTAAGTGAGTGAATCGGCTCACTAAATGCCAGAGTTGCAGAACTTATTGAAAAAATGAGAACTACCGCGACGAATCTCCTCTTCAGATTGCTTAAGATATTGGTCCAGCTGTTGAATGTGCGCATCAACCTGTATAAAACGGTCCAAAGTAACCAACTAGCCCTAAGAGAGAGGAGGTGGAGAAGTGAACAATTTACAAAATTAGAGACTAGAATGATGACAAACAAAGAACATTTCAATTTCCAAATCCTGCTTTCATTCAGTTGCACGCCTTTTGGTACCCTACTTTCCATTCTCAGTTTCATGACAGTCGCTTTATTTTCAGTTGCATCATATGGGTAAAAACAAGATTTGATCCATACTCTTAATTAAGGAATAATCAACTAGCCTAACAGGAAAATGGTGAAGATTAAATTGTACAAGCATGTCAGAAGATAACAGATCATATTAGGGGACGGGAAGATAGTAGGCTAAAAGAACTAGATAAAGGCAAACAGGCAAGACTTGTTCCTTCGACAAATCATAAACAGTTCCGTTTTAAGTAATAGTATACCCTAGCATACTTGTTTAGCCGAGTCTTTACAATGACAAATTTTCTTTTCCTTTTAACTCCATCCTCATCTGCTTATTCTATGTATTTATACAGCCTACCTTCTGATATATATTCTGCTAGCAATTTATAGTAATACCTACTGTCCACTTTCCATTTTGTCATCACTGATTTCAGACATTACCCGCAAAAGGAAAGCATGCTGGATGATTCTTACCTGTATCAATTTTATTTTTCAAGTAACATATTACATAAATCACCCATCATCCATTCTTCCAATTTTATTAAATTGCTTGTTTTATTGTGTTTTGTAGCTCATTGTTGGTATGAACTTGGCTTATGTGTATTTGTTGTTTTATCATTTGTTAGCTAAGTTTGTACGTGTTTTATATTGAAGGGAAAACTTTTGAAAAGAGAAAGTCCAACTAAGTTGAAAACCCAAAAGGGCAAATTAGGCAAAAGAGCGGCATTGAGTGGATGAGCAAGCTTTGGATAAATTAATAAGTTACTAAGCAAAATGAGAGATAAAGATAAAAATTTGTATTTTTTGCATCTTATATTGCTTGGAGTTGACAACATAAGAAGACTATGGGAGTAAGGTAAGAAATTGGATAGGCCATCGATGGAAGGACAAGTGTAGAGTTTTTACTTTTCATTATCTCTAGGTGTTATAAGAGGGTTGAAGTGAAGGGTTATAAGGTACTCTCTTAATTGTGTACCTAGTTGTGTAGTGTTTAAGTGTTAGTTGCATGGGGGCATGTAGCAGATCCGTAGCTACATTTGGGGTGGCGATTAGAGGAATCTAGAAAAGGAATCATAAGTAGTTTAAAATACTTGGAGACCATGTCTTAACCTTCTCTATCACTGTTCACTTTAAGTTTGTTCGAGAACGAGCAAAAATTAAGCATAGAGAAGTTTGATAAGTGCAAATTATTACACTTATCAGTATACATAGTGCAGAAACAAGGCCGTGATGTATCATATCAGCAGCATCGTAAATGTTTTTAATTTACCGAGCCAATATGTTATGAATTGGGTCAAGTGATCCAAGGGCATTATCGACATTTTACTATTAGTTAGTCTTTCAGTTTTATTAGTTAGGATGAGTTGGCATAATTAGTGATTTCGGTTTTGTGGGGGTTTATTCTTTGAGTCTTGTATATATATAGTTGAGGGTCTTCTATTGGGGGCATGCTTGTATGTTTGGGTGATTGATTCACATAGGAGTTCAGGACCACTCGAAGAATCCTCTGTATCTTGTAACAGTTCAATAACAAGAATACAGGAAGTATTATTCAGTTCATTGTTCTTCGGTGTCTTGATTGTATTCTTCTTCTATATTCTATTCGGTTCGTTTCTTTTGGGTAATTCTTGGAAATTGCTTATCAGTACTTAACACAATATTACCCATATTGTAATTTGTAAGGTGTAAAAAAAAAAGCTACATTTTAGGCTGCAAGGGATATTTCATGGTTTAAGGACTTTCGAATTATATTGACAACCACATCTCCACCGTTACCACATTGTTGAGTTTGTTTCCGCAATTGATGCATTTTTGCGCTAAGGCGGTATAAAGACAAATTCTTTTTGAAGCACCAAAGCAGCAAAACTTCCACTTCATAACTACATCGAATCAAATGAATGCAAACTGGATTATTAATTTTTTATAGAGAAGCCAGAATCATCAATTATGTTGAATATGATAATGGCAAGTTGGCAACATGTAAGGCTAAAGTCATTTAAGGAAAAGTGTGAAAAATTATAAGACATACCAAATCATATGCCTGGACAGCTAAAGCAACTTTTTCATCAGCAATCCTGATGCTGTGCTTCTGTTCATCAAGCGCTTCGTCTGAGAGCCGGACCCGAGATGGCTCTGGTGGAATAGCACCAGATAACATTCCCTGCTTGAAACCTTCTATTTCCTGCTCACATCGGCGTTCATTCTGCCGCATGATTTCTGTGAAACATGAGTAAACAGTTCAGGTTGGTAATAAAAGCTACAGACGCATAGACTCTGGTCAACCCTATGTATCTTCTTCAAATATATAGAAGAGAAAGTGTATATCAACATTGTTAATATAAAGGAAAAACACCTTGTAAACTTTTGTCAAGATCCCGTAGCAATGCATACTTCTTTTGCAAAATATTTGGAAGCAATTCCAGATCTGTGAAAATCAAAATGTCACGTGAAGGAAGTTTTAATCCATAAAGGAAGCTCAATCAACTATAGAAGGTCCAGGGTCCAAAGTGTGTGCATCCCATTAGCAAGGTGCACCTTTTCTATAGAAAAACTTATCAATGATGAAGCATATTTTGTAATCAAACCAGCATACTTCACAATCACATTACAAAATAGTTTGAGATAAAAACGTGTACCTTACCATGGTACAGCACAACGGAATCATAGACTATTACTGAATGAAGACAAGTACCAAGTAGGCATGAGGACACATCATAAATAAGAAACGGGATGATAAAGCAAAGAGCATAGTTCTTCAAGCTCCTTGAATAGCCCACTAAATCACAATTACTCCATAACATTAGCATCTCCTTTATAATATCCATCTTCGCCAATGTCCGCTTCCATCTCATCATCATCATCATCCACTAAGACTCTAAAAGATACTTTGGTCGCAGAACTACAAGAACACTTTCTTTTACAAGTTATAAAGGAGGATCTGCAGCCATCTCTTACTTTCCATAAAGATCTACCAACATAGTTAGACCATGGGCTTCAAAAGCTCTAGCACTTGCACCCCGTGTCAAATCACCATCAGCTTAATCATCAGAATAGTTTTCATCCATTTTCCCAAGTGCCACTCATTACTTTCTTCAATCTTTGAAAGAGCATGGGAGTGTTACCTGATTTTCTTGCCAGTGTAAAAGAAGTTCCTAAGCATTGTTACCTAATTTGTTACATGAATTTGCAATTCATCTAAAATGGTCAAATTGGCCATGAGATCATTAATACTGGTTTTATTCATTTCTTCTAGAAATCAATGCACATAAGCTGACTGGCAATATTTCTAGTTCTTGACTGGCAATGGGAGTGTTTGACTGGCAATCAATACATCAATTAATAATATGTTCATTTTCCCCTAGTAACAACCAGAGAAATTTTCACATCAACTTCGAATAAAGAGGAATTGTTCACAATATTTCTACGCTTCTTGAAAAAAGTAGGAGTAATTACTATGAACCTAAAAATCCCAAACAGAAAAAACGAAGAAACCTGATAACACCCGAATCACATAAAAAGCTTTCTAGTTCTTGGGTCCATTATTCTTCCAACTCTCTCAAATTCGAGTATGGTGTGGAATTTAAGAAATTAAACAGAAAACTGATAAAATTCGCAACAAAGTTGGATTAAAGATACGAATCACATGACTTTCGGAATTAATCATACAAATTGAAGAAAATTAGGGTTTGATACAGGAGACAGAAACGTTTCAATTGAAATAAGTAGACGAGATGAGACTTACTTGCTTGAAATTCATCAAGAAAAGACGACATCTGAAAAATTAGGGTTTCCTCCCGCCAAAATTGCTCAGCCCCAAAGTAACGAACAAAAATTCTTTATTTGTTTTATAATAACGAGCAATTAGTTACGACGTACTCTTGCACCATTGGGTTTAGCACGTTTTTTAAGAGTCGTCAAATCAGCATGGTAAAAGTAGGAATGACGTATGATTGATGGTGATATGAAAATTAAAAATAGAATAAAGTAGATTTTTGCAAATTGGTAGCGTAGTAATATGAAACTTCTAAAATTGGTAAGTGTTGAGTAAATGGACAGGTAGTATATTTAACCGCTACTCTTCGAGACGGTCTTTGAGAGAGACTGTCTTATTATAAGACAGTCTAATATTTCAGCACATTGCACTCTCTCTTCTTTTTTATTTTTTGGGCATTTTTTAATTTTACTCTTAGAGGTATTAATTTTAACCTTACAGATATCAAATTCAATTTAGGTAGAAATTGATGAGTTTAACGGCACAATTGATCACTTATAGATTCAAATTGAAATTTACTTTAATTGATATATTTAAGTACTACTTTATGTTGAAATTGATACCTTTAAGGTCAAAATTGATAATTTTAAGGTCCAAATTGAAAAATGCCCAGAAAATGAAAAAAACAAAAAAATGAAAATTGGAGGGCGCGTGTGCTACATGCGCCTGCAATGGGTCGGCCTAGTTGTGATCTTAGAATAGGACGGTCTTACGCAAGTCTTTGTGGCTACTCTTTTGAGAGATTTTGAGAGATGTACCTGAAGCCTAACCCAATAAAAATTAATGTCTACTTACCGTATAATTAATGTCTATCTGCATTATTTTTAATGTCTACATACATTATCCTTAATGTCTATTTACAATATTTTAAATGTCAAACTTACGTTATTTTTAATGCCTACTTACAATATTTTCAAAAAATATAAAATGAGTCGGCCTAATTAGAGATCGTTTCTCAAAGAGACCTTCTCTCACAAGAGTCCGTGTATATTTAATGATTTAGTTTTGATTTAATTTTAATGTTGATTTTTTTACAATAACAAGAAACGTTACAACGTGGAATATAAACCTTTTTTAGTTTGTCAACTTATACAAATATAATTAAGAGAATATAGTAATTGTATATATAATTTTTTAATACATTTATGTAATTAATGTAAAAATAAAAATAATAAATTAGTTACATGTGTTAAAACATGTTCAATAACTAAACAAATAAATCTAGCTAAATATATATGTTACAAACTCAAACTAAATTATTCAATAACATTAGAATGTAAGAAATTTTTTGGTATATAACGATATTAGTTTCATTGAACTAAAAATTGAACGATTCATTTTTAATGAATTGAAATAAGATATATTGTAATTGAAACTTTTTTATAAAATTAAAATTTGGATAAATAATACTCTCTCGCTAAGATAAATGAGCGTGTAATAGCACAAAAATAACATTTGATTGCTTTGATAGTCAATCAATGTGGACGTTTAGACTTTCAATTTTACTGTCTTAGGCACCCCTTCTACATCATCAAGTGGCTCATCTTTAAAGAATATTTTTGTATTTAATTAGAGTATCTGAACAATGTGTTGTATTATTTTCATTAATGTATTGTGATTATATTTCTTATTTGGAATATTTGTGATTTTAAATTCTCTTGAAAATTTAAAATTATTAATGATGAAGAGAATTTGTTAATTTTTATGTACAACTCTAAGGGCTGTAAATATCATAATCGATATTTTTTTGGAAAATTCTATATGGTAAGCACCGACTATAGGGAAAGACGAGTGATAGCAGTTCTTAAAAAAAAATTTCTACAAAATAGCACTCAATTTTTTGAAAACTCACTATCGTAACAATATAATGCAAAAAACGTTATATAGTCGTTATATGATGAAAGGACACAAATACCCTTGTTCAATTTCAATAAGGTTGCGTTTGGGAACATATATTTCATTTCAAATTCTTAATTTCAATTATGGAATCATAAATGAAGAATTTGAGAATGATAAGGTTTGACAACTCATTCTCAAATTCTCCATTTTAACAAAAGGTGGAATTCACTCAAATCCAAATTTGAAGTTTTTTGATTTGCCAAACACTTAATTTGACCCAATGCTAGATTTCCAAATGAAATCAGCATTCCCAAACATAGCATAATGCAATTCGACATTGTAAGCACCAATTATAGGGAAGGCGAGTGGTAACAATTCATAATTTTTTTCACAAAATAGCATGAATTTAAAATTACCTTTTATTGAAATTACAAAGGTATTTGTGTCATTCCACCATTTAACGGCTACATAGCGTTTTTTGCATTATATTATTACGGTAGTGAGTTTTTAAAAGTTAAGTGCTATTTTGTAGAAAAAAATTTAAGAACTGCTACAACTCGCCTTTCCCTAAAGTTGGTGTTTACCATGTAGAATTCCCTTATTTTTTTTTATATATTTATCTTTCCTTGTATGACTCACAATTAATTTTTCACATCTTCCCTGGTATTACTCATAAATCCAATTTGATTTCTTTCTTGGTATTACTCATAAATCCAATTAATTTTTGTTACCTTTCCTGCTTTCCATGTATGACTCATAAATCATAAATGCCTATATAAACCAAGGCAATGTTGTAAACTTTTCAAATGCAAATTGATGAGCATGATGGGTGGAGAAACAAAAATGAAGCTTCAAGATTTCCTTCACATGAATGAAGGTGATGGAGAATTTAGTTATTCTCAAAATTCTTTTGTTCAGGTAAATACTCCCAAAAAAAACACTTAAGTTATATATTTTTTTTAATACTCGTTTGTTTATTTAAATTTGTTCTTTTTATTTGCGACATAGTTATTTAATAAATAGTTAGTAAAACAGCAAAAAATGCTTGATAAATAACTTTTAAAATAGCTAAAAATTGAAGAAACCGCACTAATTGGCTTATGACATGTTCACTAATCACTACTCTTTTTTTCTAATGAACAAACAACAACTAATACTTTATTCTACCAAATATTTGCATAAACATTATGTTTATTAAAAGTCAACAAAACAACCAACAAACACTTCATGGTGGTTAAATAAGTCAACTAAAAAAACACAAAATTATATAATACCTATTACATTTCCCTTATGAATTCATAAATTTTGTATGAGATGGTCTCACTGTGAGACATGTCTCATGTTGTCTCATACTTGGGTTAGATACCCAATAGGCCAATGATAGAAGCATTAACTTATGAGCTTAAAACATCGTTTCATCGCAAGGCTGTCTCATACAAGACGGGTTGTTATGAATTTTAATTTTCAAAAATTATTACCAAGTAGTTGATTATTTTGATATAATTATAGAAAGGGGCAAGTTTAATGAGCCAACCAATGGTAGAAAGAGCAATTGAAGGAATAATATCAGATATTGGAAGGCCCAAAGAGGGTTTTAGAGTAGCAGATTTGGGCTGTGGAGTGGGCCCAGTTCCATTGGGTCTTGTAACAATGGTGATACAATATGTTGAAAAAAAATGCAAGGAATTTGATCAGCTAAACAATGAAGATAATAATATTGATATTCTTGTATATTTCAATGATCTTCCTTCAAATGATTTCAATTTCTTACTTAGAAATTTATTCAATTTGGAAGTATTGAAAAGAAAAGATGGTAAAGCTTTGTGCTTTTTAATGGCTACTCCTGGATCTTACTATGCTAGACTTTTCCCTGCTAATTCTTTGCATTTTGTTCATGCAAATTATACTCTTCATTGGCTATCTCAGGTAATATATATACTCCCTTCTATTCGCCCAAATACTATTATTTGACTGCGTACATGTATCAATGCTATCATACACTATATTAATTTTGTTGTATAGTAATGAAGATTAGATTGAATAAGAGAGTGTCATATGTAATTTTTTTATTGGCCAACATTATCAGAATATTTATGGCAAGGATATTAATTGCATGATTTCAATTCAGTCAATTTTGAATCATTTACGGAAATAAAATGTTGCATTCATATTAATGGCAGGAATAATTGCAGGAATTTCAATTCAGTCAAGTTTATTCTTTACAAAAATAAAAATTTGGATTTATATTAATGACATAAATATTAATTGTAGGATTTTCAATTCAGTCAATTTTATTCTTTTACAAAAATAAAACGTTGGATTCATAACAATGGCGTGAGTAATAATTGCAGGAATTTCAATTCAAACAATTTTACTTATATATAAAGAGGTGTTTCAAAAGCTATAAACTCTTTATTAACAACCTATTTTGTGCTTTTTTATATTTAATTCTTTTTTAATTACAATATATGTATGTAAATACTTTATTACGCACCTTTATTTAACATTTCTAAAATTTCATTAAGATATAAACGTATTTAAAAATCCGTACATTGCACGGGTTTATATCCTGGTAATTAATAATATTTCTAATTGTGCGTAATCAAAAACCAGCAATCTCCTGAGACTAAGAGAGTGTCTCTTTGATTGAGGCTCAGCCCATGAAACCATAATGTCTACTTACTATATCCTTAATGTCTACTTACATTATTCATAATGCCTACTTACAATATACTTAATGCCCACCGAAAAAGTACTTAAAATGTCTATTTACAATACTCTTAATGCCTATCGAGAAACTTAGCCTATTAGCCTACTAGCCTACTTATTATATCCTTAATGCGTACATACAATATACTTAATGCCCAACGAGTAAATATTTAAGTACTTACAATATTCTAAATGCATACTTACAATATTTTTAAAACCTACCGAAAAACTTACTCTATATTTTTCTTTTTGGGCCAACCTAATTAGAGATGGTATCTCAAAGAGACTGTATCTCACAACAATTGGTGATTAAAAATTGTTATGATCTTTGCATTGAAACGAATCAAATAATATCCACTTGACGCTATGTTATAATTTATAAATTAAGAATAAAATACAAGTTAAGAGTGATTGATGAACAGTATTAAAAGTCAAATGAAACTATTAGAATAAATAAGAGGAAGTTTTTTTAAAGTTTTAATTTTTAAATTATTTTTATATCGATTGTACTCTTACTGAATTTGAGTCTTGAATCTGCCACCGGTTATCTAAAGACACCAGCAGGGTTGTACAGTGCAGAAGGTGTAGCCTTAAACAAGGGAAACATATACATATCTGAAACGAGTCCAAAAAATGTTGCAAAAGCTTACTTTTCTCAATTTCAACAAGATTTCACCAAATTCCTTAACAATCGCTCCAAGGAAGTGTTATCTAAGGGTCGTATGCTTCTGACATTTCGTGGTAGGGACTCTTTATCAAATGTAACTAAATGGCAACCATGGGAACTTAAAATTCTTACTCAATCTATCTTTACCCTTATTTCTCAGGTATAAATAATTTTATACTCCCTCCTATTCAATTACATTGTCCACTTTGGGTTTGGATCGGATTTTAAGAAAAAATGGTAGTGGGGTATTTTAAGTGATTATAATAATTGAAAAGTGGTAGGTGGGTATTATTAAATAATATAAGTTGGATAGTTGGGGGTATTTAGGTAAAAGATTTGCCAAAAATAGAAAGTGGACAAGTAAAGAGACTTTACCAAATAAGGAAAGTGGACATTTATTTTGAATAGGAGGGAGTATAAACTTTTGATTGAGTTAATTCCTTGTTTGAACTGTTCGGTTTATTTTTGGGCCCTCTAGATTTAACAAAAACTATAAATTACATCTGAACTTAATTCAAGTTAATACAACTTTGTACATAATAATACAATTTTAGGCCCTGAAAACTTTAGGACCTTGGGCGGTAGCCACTTTATCCTTGCTAATCAATGGTCATGTTTATGGTATCAGAAATTTACCAACATCACATAAGGGTCACATGTTTGATCTCATGTACGGCTCGTTTGAAGAGGAATATTTAGCACAATTTATGACGACTAACGAGGACATGTGTTGCATCAAAATTCCAGTCTAAAGGGTTTTTGCATACTGAGGAGGCATGATAGATCAATATGTATCATATTTTACACTTCAATCACTAGCTTAAGCTTCTGTTTGAGTGGATTCTTTGACATTATATTCTTAAAGCATATGTTTTTTTTTTGGAATTTCTTTTTAAAAACTAACTATTGGTGATTATTAGGGTTTGATAAAGGAAGAGAAGCTAGACACATTCAATTTTCCATATTACGGTCCTTGTGAAGAAGAAATTCAGAATATAGTGGATACGGATGGATCATTTGAAATCGAAAACATTAATATAGTAACACAACAAGTTCACGGTGAAATTAACGATAATTCAGAAAGAGCAAACGTTATAAGTAAATTTGTGAGATCCTTTTCCGAATCTTTGATTTCAAGTCATTTTGGAGAAGACGTGTTGGACTTAATTTTCCATAATTTCACCAAAATCACAAATGAGCATATAGCTAATGGAGAACTCTTAGAGCACTCTACCATCATTGTGCTTCTTAAAAAAGTTTAGTGTATGCAACAATTAATATGCCATCAATTAGATCATACAAACATTTGTGCTAAATAAAGAGTGCCAAAATTGCAAATTTTAGTTACATTTTGTAGGAGTGTTGATGCATATATGGTATTATGAAACTAATTATTGTCAAGATGAATAATGTGTAGCCCTTATATATTAATCAGCAAGTTTGAAGTTTTTGTTTGATAAAACTTCTATATATTAAAAAATAGTGCAAAAAAGAATGTTATACTTTCTCCGTTCCAAAATACTTGCAACATTTACTTTTTCATTAAGTGCTCCAATGCACTAATTCAATCTTTAATATACATAATTATATATAATATAAAATTATAAAAATTTGATATTAATAATCTTTGCATCGAAACGAATCAAACAAGATCCCACTTGACTATGTTTCAACTTATAGATCATGAATTAATCACGAATTAAAGAAGATAAGTGAGTAGTGCTTGTTTTTCCAATGTGCAACTATATTGGAACGGAGGAAGTAATTGACAAGAAGCGTTTGACAATTACATGTTAGCTTGTCAAATCATGTGTTACAAAAATATTTACTAAAAATTAACTAATTATTGACTACTTATTAGAGAAAAAGTAAATCAAAAAATTATCATTATAGCTAATTAATTTGCGTTAAAACCGATAAAACCATTTCAAACAAATTAATTTACTATTTTACCAACTAAAGAAATTAAATTTAAAAAGTATTTGGCAAACACTGAATTTGAAATGGATCTAACGTTTGATTTCTACTTATATATGGAGTAGAATTTAATGAAATGAACAAATTGTGCAAATACTATGATTTTAGCCTATTTTCCTTGTTTAAACAATTTATCCAAAATTGAGTTTTATCTCATTAAAGAGCAAATGTCACTAAAAAAAGATTTTAAATTTAATTTTGACTTAGAATTTTTCATCTCTTAGGTAATAGGTTACACTGTTATATAAATGTACAAAAAAATAACCTTCCTAATTCTTGTTTAGTGAGTGATGACTAGACAACTAAAAATTAGTAAATTTTAATTTTAATTAATATAAAAAATAATTAATATAAATTACAAGAATATAAATTCAATTATATTGAGGGCATCTTAGACAATTTAAATTAGTAATTTTAAGTTTAATTCACAAAAATTTGTATGAGGCTGTCTCATATGTGCAACCAAAAAAAATTTATACTTATCAAATTTAACTCTTAAAACACTTATTTCAAGACTTAAAAAGTCAAATATAACACTTAAAATCCTTACTTCATGTAAATTTTTAGTTATCGGCTTCAACCTTTAAAATACTAATTTCACCACTTAAAATATCAATTCTAATACTTAAAACCCATACTCTAACTCTAAAATATTCATTTTAAAACTTAGAATGTTTATTCCAATGGTTTAAAGTTCGTCAAATTCAAGACTTAAAATGCGTATTTTAATGTTCAAAGTGTCCAATTTAAACTTTAAAAATAACAACTTAAATTTTACGGAATGAACCTATAAGTAGTCACATGTATGCGGCCATGTCACAAGAAAATTGCTGATCAGGCAGTCTTCTGAGAGACCGTCTTTCTGAGAGACGTTTCTCAGGCCTAATCCATTAAAGCTTATTGCTATATTTTTTCTAATGGGTCAATCCAATTAGAGATGGTCTTTCAAAGGGACCATCTCTCACAAGAATTTGTATTTCAACAGATCTTGGGTAAGACCGTCTTTGAATAAGACGCAGCCCAATCTGGAGCCCATCAGCTTTTTTTCTTTTTCTGAGCATTTTTCAATTTTACTCTTAGAGGTATCACTTTTGACCTTAAATATATCAATTTCAACATAAAGTGGTACTTAAATATATCAATCAAAGTAAAATTTTTAATTTGAACCTATAAGTGATCAATTTTAACATTAAAGTGATAAATTTCTACCTAATATAATTGACAGTGATAAGTATTGAATTTTATGTTATGTAGTTCATTTATTTTGTTTATAATTGATATAGTTAACATCGTAACAAAAACAAGATAAGGTCATAATTGATGCATGTTTGGTAATAATTGACAGTGATAAGTAATGAATTGTATGTTGTTATGTAGTTTATTTATTTTGTTTATAATTGATATAGTTAACATCATAACAAAAACAAGATAAAGTCATAATTGATGCATGTTTGGTGATAATTGACAGTGATAAGTAATGAATTGTATGTTGTTATTGAAATTTTTACATTAATTAATTAATTGATATGTTTAAGTACTACTTTACGTTGAAATTGATATTTTTAAGGTCAAAATTGATACCTTTAAGGTGCAAATTGAAAAATGCCCAGAAAATGAAAAAAAAAAAAAAAATTCTGAGCGGCGTTAGTGCAGCGCACGAGAATAGGCCACCTTGTAGCTTTATTCAAGCACTGCTACTGAGTTTTGTGTTTGTGTTTAATTTAAGATCAAAGAGGCTGCACTATCTTGGGCCTGTTGGCCCAACATCAACAATTGTGAGAAAACAAAAACAAAAATTACTCCATAAAACAACAATGTGGCAATCCATAGTTAATGACAACAATACTAGATGAAACACTGAAACCTGTTCTTCATGCAAACCCTAACTGAAACACGTGTACACTCACGTGGCATTATCAACCCTTCCTTTAAAACACAATCTTCCCTTCATGTTTTCATTCACCATTTCTTCTATCTCAATCAACAATACTAAATCCTCCATTGTTATTGAAATTATCTACTAAAGCTATTGCAACAATGGCAGACCGTGATCGCGATCGTGACCGTAGCGATACTCGAGGGGATCCAAAGCAAGTTCAAGTCCATACTACAACAACCTATCCAGCTTATGCTGGTCAGAAGGGTTCATGGACGGGCTCATGGACGGGCTCATCTTACGGAAGTGGTAGTGGCGGTGGCGGCCCGACAGCTTCTCAAGTTGTAGCTCTTATTACCCTTGTACCTCTTAGTGGGACTCTCCTTTTCTTGGCGGGTCTTACTCTTGTCGGGTCGATAATCGGGCTTGTTCTCACCACCCCGGTTTTCCTCCTTTTCAGCCCAGTTCTAGTCCCTGCTGCTCTTTTATTGGGCCTAGCAGTAACCGGGATTCTATCTTCGGGTGCGTTTGGTCTTTCGGGCCTTTCTTCGCTTTCGTGGGTAGCGAATTACCTTCGTCAGGCGGGTCATACAGTGCCGGATGATTTGGACTATGCGAAACGACGTGTGGCAGATATGGCAGCATATGCAGGCCAGAAAACCAAGGATGTGGGCCAGACTATTGAGAGTAAGGCCCGTGAAAGTGGAACTCACCCTTACGGCGGCACTCATTCTACTACTACTACTGGGGTGACAGCTAGAGCTTAAGTGATGGGTTAGGGCGGGCCTCGTTGGGTTTATAATGTGTAAATGAGCACGTTTGTTTTTGTTTTTTGTATGTGTTATGTAATAATTTTAAGAGTTCAATGTATGTTTCTGGTTAATTACCCTTGTTTATGGAATATGGACTTAATAGTTTGGTTTGTTTGTTTGATGGATTATCTCATTGCATTTAACTCTGGACATTTAAAATTTAGATTAAAAAGAACGGATTGAATAGTTTAATAATGCATTTATTAGTATATAAAGTTAGTTTAATAATGCAATTATTATTATATAAATTTTTTTTTATTTTGAGGTATTTTTATTAAAATATCCTCTTTTGTAAGAGGAGCTTCTTTAAGTTTACTCTGACTTTCAGAAAAAATTCATTTCTTTGCAATCTTAGGAATTCTTAAATTAGGCCCATTAGCATGCCATTAAGGTCTTTGGGCCATTATAGAGTAATTACAATGTCAATGACTCAATGCGGCTATTTTTTCAAGAACCCATTAGACGCACAAATGGATGTTATGGGAAATAAGTGAATACTTGTACTTGCTAGTTGCTATGAGTAATTAGCCTATTATTGAGCGTAACATCGGGTTGCTGTATTACTAAGAGCTGCCGAAAACTTTTTTGAATCCACACGGTAGCCCTGAGGTTTACATAATAGTTCCACCGTGATCTTTTTGCAGATAAAAACGTTAATTTATAGTTCCACCGTGACCTTTTTACAGATAAAAACGTTAATTTCAGAGCTCTAAGGTTGTTGTACGCCTATCTATGCGACTCATCATTTCAAATGCCATTAGTTTCAACATTTTTCTCCAAAACATAAACCCCCAACTCTTATCATCTTTCATCCAAATTATATTTTTTTCCCCTAAATCCAAAGATGGTAGAGTTAGGAACTTAGGGTTTATATTTTGGAAAAACATAAATAGGCGTACAACAGCCTTTAAGCTTTGAAATTAACGTTTCCTAACGTTTTTCTAACGTTTAATGTGCAAAAAGGTCATGGTGGAACAATTTGGTAAACCTCAGGATTACCGCGTGAATTTTTTTAAAAGTTTTTGGTTAGCACGTGGAAAACCCAAAACCTCAGTGAATTTTTTTAAAAGTTTTGGTTAGCACGTGGAAAACCCAAAACCTCAGGGTTACCGACTGAAATTTCCCTAAAAAATATTTGTATTTGCTTTGTCCATTAATACGTGATTATGTTTTTCCTTTGATTTTTCTTTTTGTTCTCCATCATTTTGAGGTGCTTAAGCCTTTCATATCAAACCCAATTTGATGGAACATAATAAATGAGCTTAAATCAATCCAATTTAGTGAATGAGTGAAAGTTACTGTAGTTCCCCACATCTCTAGGGATTCTATTCCATCAATATTTATAGTATGCTTATTAAAGGTTACAAGAATAAGGAAAGTCAATAGATTACAATAATAAATGAGTAATAATCAGTTAGTGGAAAACGAAACATTCAAGAATTAATATTCTATCACACCCCCACAGTTGAAGCAGGAGGAGGTCGAATGCTGAGACTGGAGCGAAAGTCGACAAACAATTTTCGTGGCAAACCTTTAGTAAAAATATTTGCAAATTGGTGTGAGGAGGGTGCGTGCAGGATTCGAAGTTCTCCCAAGGCAACCTTTTCACGAACAAAATGAATGTCCATTTCAATATGTTTTGTCCGATGGTGTTGGACAGGATTAGTGGACAAATATACAGCACTCACATTATCACAATAAACAATTGTGGCACAACGTAGAGGGCAATGTAATTCAATAAGTAAATTGCGTAACCAACAAGTTTCAGCAACGACATTAGCAACACCCCTGTATTCGGCTTCGGCACTAGATCGGGATAGGGTAGGCTGTCGTTTAGAAGACCACGAGACAATATTATCATTAAGAAACACACAATAACCACTTGTAGAACGTCGGGTTTCAGGACAACCACCCCAATCAGCATCTGTATATGCAGTCAGTTGTGTAGGTGAAGAGGGATATAAATATAGACCATGACTGAGGGTACCTTGTAGGTAACGCAATATGCGTTTAAGGGCAGCAAAGTGGTGCTCACAAGGGGCATGCATGTAAAGGCAAACTTGTTGTACGGCATATGAAAGATCGGGTCTTGTAAAAGTAAGGTACTGAAGTGCCCCAGCTAGACTCCGATATAAAGTAGGATCAGAAATGAGAGGGCCACCATGAACACCAAATTTAGACTTTGTGTCAACAGGGGTAGAAACTGGCTTACAGGTACTCATGTGAGCACGCTTTAATATTTCCTTTGCATATTTTTCTTGAGACAAAAACATATGAGTGTCATGACGATGAACAACAATGCCAAGGAAATAATGAAGAGGGCCTAAATCAGTCATGAAAAATTCAGAATTGAGAGATGACATGAGTTGTTTGCGCAAAGAGTCGTGGGAAGTAGTGAGAATTATATCATCAACATAAACCAGAAGATACGCCATTTGACCATATTGGTTGTACACAAACAAAGATGCATCACTTTTGCTGGCACGAAACCCAATTTTCAAGAGAAAACTAGCAAATCGTTGATACCACGCCCTAGGGGCTTGCTTGAGGCCGTACAGAGACTTACGAAGAAGGCAAACGTGATGGGGCATAGCAGAGTCAACAAACCCAGGTGGTTGATACATATAAACAGTCTCATCTAAGCTCCCATGTAAGAATGCATTTTTGACATCAAGCTGGTGAATAGACCATTTTCTACCCATAGCAATGCTAAGGACGGTGCGTATGGTAGCAGGTTTAACAACAGGAGTAAACGTCTCATGACAATCAACACCAACAAGTTGTGATTTCCCATTCACCACAAGTCGAGCCTTATATCGCTCCAATGACCCATCAGATTTAAATTTATGTCTAAACAACCAATGACATCGAATAATATTAACATCATGGGGCCGAGGCACGAGTTCCCAGGTATGATTTTTCAGGAGGGCATTATATTCGTCGGTCATGGCACTTTTCCAATGTGGGTCATCGAAGGCTGCCCGGTGAGAACTAGGAACAGGTGAGATTTGTGGAGTAGAAGTAAGCAGATTAAGGCGAGTTTGGGGCTTAAAAATGCCTGATTGAGCACGAGTTCGCATGGGATGGGTAGGAACAAGGGAAATAGAAGGAATATGGGTTTGTTGTTGAGTAGAAGGACGATGAGGTGGGGATTTTGGTGTTGGAGTTAGGTCATGTGGCACATGTTGCTCAACAGGAAGTGGGGTGACCTGAATCGACGAAGTGGAGGGAGTGTTAGTGTTTACTGGAGAGGGAGATTGTGGGGAAGTTTGTGTAGGAGTGGTAGGAAGGCAGGAGTTGAATTTTTGAGAAGTTGGGCCGTAATAATAGGTGATTGAGTATCAGTTTGCAGAAAATCATAGGAAGGAGGGGAGAAAGTTTCCAATTTGGCATATGGAAAAATATTTTCGACAAAGGTGACATGACGAGAAAGGAGGAGTTTGCGACTGGATATCTCCATGCATAAATAGCCACGATGGTCTTTGTGATAACCCAAGAAGATGCAAGGTGTGGAGCGAGGAGCCAATTTGTGGGGTGTAGTAGGAAGGAGATTAGAGAAGCACAAACATCCAAAAGTGCGAAGATGGTGATACGTAGGAGTTTTATGATACAAAAGAGTAGTCGGGGTATTGTAATTAAGAAGTTTAGAGGGTATAATATTATGTATGTAAGTTGCTATATTGAGGGCATAAACCCAAACGGAAGGAGGTAAAGATGCATGAATAAGAGTGGTACGAATAATGTTGTTGATAGTGCGAATGACACGTTCGACTTTCCCATTTTGAGAGGATGTATGAGGGCATGAGAGGCGAAATAACATGCCATTGGATGCACAATATTTAGAAAAAGTATTGTTGTCAAATTCACGGCCCATATCACATTGGAAAGATTTAATCTTGCATTCAAATTGAGTTTGTACATAGTTGGAGAATTGTAAAAAAGAGGAGTAAGCATCCGATTTAAATTTAAGGGGAAAAGTCCAGAGAAAATTAGTGAAATCATCAAGCAATACAAGATAATATTTAAACCCGACATTACTAACAATGGGAGAAGTCCAAAGATCAGCATGGATAATATCAAAAGGTTTATAAGTGACACTAAGAGAAGGATAAAAGGGCAAACGTATATGTTTTCCCAATTGACAAGAAGAGCAACTATTAGAGAAACACTCTTTATTACATGAAATTGAACTACTATGACGAAGATAATTTAAAATATTTTCTCCAGGATGTCCCAAGCGAGCATGCCAATAAGGGGATTGAAGGGAACTAAATGCGGCGGGCGGATTATTGATGAAGGGGTAGAGAGCACCCGAGCTATTGCATCTCGTGAGAATTTTCCCCGTACCAAGATCCTTCACAGAGAAACCAAAAGGGTCAAATTCAATGGAAGCATTATTATCAGTGGTAAATTTACGAACAGATAGTAGATTTTTAATGAGATGTGGACTTGGTTCTTGATATTGGTGACTGTGAAAGCATGGTGAAAGGAGGATGAAGAAGCCATAGTGAAGAATAGTACTAGAGAGTTTAGAGGGGCAGCAAGATGTTATCAAGGACAGTAGGAAAATAGGAAGAAAGATAGGGAAAACAAAAAAAAAATTTGATATTTGGTAGAGAAAGGTGATAAATATATACATTGAATATTCTGGACATATTTGTAAATATGGGTTTGTTAGTTTGTTATGCAACTATGGGTTTGTTAGCCATAGTGTACAGCTGTCCACAAGCTCTTAGAATTGCTTTGTACTCATGTATATATATAGCCATCTGTAAAGCATTGCAAATATCAATAATACAAAATACACTCTCTTCTTTCTTTTCTTTGTCTTCTGCTGCACGCCATTACTGTACCACTAACATGGTATCAGAGTAGGCCCTATCATAGGACTGATCCTCTTTCTTTTTCTATTTTTTTTTCGTTTCCAATACCTGCTATTTCATTTCTTGGTCCATTTTATTGAAATTCTTGATTCTTGATTCATTTTTTTTTACACTTTCTTCTTACTGCCATGGCTGCTACCTCCGAACAAATTTCATCGGAAAATCATCAAGAATCTTCCTATATACACACTGATCTGACACAAAATCCGGCATCCGTTTACTATTTGCATCCTTCCGACCATGCAAGTAGTAAACTCATTAATACTCCTTTTGATGGCACCGGCTTTGGCGACTGGAAAAGATCGGTGATGATCGGACTTATAGCCAAGAATAAGTTGTGTTTTGTGGACGGTACGTTTCCTCGCCCTAACAGTAACGATTTACACATGAAAGCTTGGGATAGATGTAACAATATGGTGCTTGGATGGCTCATCGCTTCTCTCGATCGAGTTATTGCTAAGAGTATACTGTACAATAAATATGCATCTGATGTTTGGTCCGATCTTGATGAGCGTTTTGGAATGTCTACCTCTGCTCAAATATATGCCTTACATGAAGAGTTGTCTCGTATCTCACAGGAAACAAACATGACCATCAGTGAATATTTTACTAAGGTAAAGTCAATTTGGGATGAAATTGACAATCTCACTCCTCTTCCTTCTTGCATTTGTGATGGTTGTTGTTGTGGCTTAACAAAAAAGGTTCTAAAACTTCAGCAAGATCAACGACTAATGAGTTTCCTCATGAAAGTCGATGATAAGTATAGTCCAGTCAAGACTAACATACTTATGCTTCCAGAACTTCCTAATGTTACTACTGCGTATCGTATGTTAGTCCAAGAACAAAAGCATAAAGAGATATCTCGCATTCATATTTCCACTGTGCCTTCGGAGTCCGTGGCTTTCTCTGCTAATAGGAGATCTTTTTATGATAAGTCCCATACTAACAGTCGTTTTCAAAGGCCCTCCACTGGTGATTCTGGTGGTTTTCATAGGTTTAAACCTAGTTCTGGTCCCAAGCGTACTCCCTCTTACTTTTGTGAACATTGTAAAGTGCCTGGACATTCGGTTGATCGTTGTTTCAAACTCCATGGTTTTCCTCCTGGTTTTAAATCCAAGAAGTTTGCTGGTTGTGCTCAAGAAGAGAATGCTAAGACTGATTCTGACAATCTTGGCCTCACTCCTACTCAACTTGAGAATCTGATGAATTTTTTAAGTAAACAGAAAGACTCTTCTGTGGAATCTCCCTCTATGGATCTTGATATAGTCCCTAGCTCAGCTAACCTTGCAGGTACTTTCTGTTTCCTCTCTAAATCCATTAATTCTAAGTGGATCATTGACAGCGGAGCAACGGACCATATGTGCAATTCTTTGAGTTCTTTTATTAACCTACGTTCTATTTCTGGCCGTCGGCATAGTATCGTTATACCGGATGGTCGCAAAGTTTTGGTTGACCAATGTGGTGATGTTTTATTAATGGATGGCCTTATACTCCAACATGTTCTTTATGTACCAGCTTTCCAGTTCAACTTAATTTCCGTACCTAAACTTTGTGTTGATGAATGTGCTACTATCTTGTTTACTGATAATGAGTGTGTTCTTCAGGACCTTACACAGAGAAGAGTTCTTGGTAAATTTTTCCATGGCTTGTACTACGCTGATCCACCATCTTCTTTGACTGCTTCAAGCCCACCTATCTCAACATGTGTTGCTGCTCATATTCCTATCCATAAGACATCTCTAGACCTAGCTAAACTTTGGCATCTTCGGCTAGGACACTTGTCTTTTTCTCAACTTAGACTTTTACTGCCTCAATTTGATGTAAATAAATTTCATACATCTACTTTTGTACTATCTGTCCAGTGGCTAAACAAACTCGACAACCCTTTCCCCTTAGTTCTATTAAAACTACTAGGAGTTTCCAATTAATTCATGTCGATATTTGGGGACCTTATAGATATACCACTCATGATGGATGTAAATTTTTTCTTACCATAGTGGATGATTTTACTCGATGTACATGGTTGTTCATGCTGCGTTGCAAATCTCAATATATTTCTTTCATTCGTCAATTTCATGCTTATGTGCGCACTCAATTCAATTCAACCATTCAAATTATTCGTTCCGATAACGCCAAGGAAATTTGTGATGGCGAATCCAAAACTTTTTACCTTCGTCATGGTATTACTCACCAAACTTCGTGTCGTGATACTCCCCAACAAAATGGGGTTGTCGAGCGCAAACACCGTCATCTCCTTGAGGTCGCTCGCGCTCTCTCATTTCAATCCAATCTCCCTTCGTGTTTTTGGGGTGAGTGTGTCCAAACAGCCGCTTATCTCATTAACAGGTCTCCTTTATCTGTCCTTGGCCATATCTCACCTTACGAAAAATTGTGTGGTGAACCTCCTAATCTTACCCATCTTAGGTCCTTTGGATGTCTTTGCTATGTTTCCACCCTCAAACACAATAGATCCAAGTTTCAATCTAGGGCTGATCCATCCATCTTTGTAGGCTATTCCTTGAGTCAAAAAGCCTACAAAACCTATAATCCTACTACTAACTCTTTTGTCATTTCCCGTGATGTCACCTTTAGGGTACATCACTTTCCCTATCATTCCACCACTCCACCTACATCTCCTTTATCTACCTTTTATCTACCTACCTCTACTCCTTTTCCCACCTATGATGACACCTACCTACCTCCTAATCCTTTCATATTTCCCTCTCGTGAGTCCACTAATACTCCTACTCCCATTTTTTCTTCTTCTGATGGATCTCCTATATCCTCAACCATTCCAGTTACTTCTTCTCCACTTCCACATGAGTCTTCTCCTCCTCCTATATCTCTTGTTGTTGATATCTCACAACCTCCCATTGAACCTCTTCGAAAATCCACCCGGGTTCACAGAGCTCCCTCTCACCTTCAAGATTTCGTGTGTTCTACCACACACTGGTGTAATCTTGTACACTTTCATTCTTTACCCCCTGTCCATCAATCTTTCCTAGCCTCTCATACTACTTGG
This sequence comes from Amaranthus cruentus, assembly GCA_019425755.1. Taxonomy (NCBI): domain Eukaryota; kingdom Viridiplantae; phylum Streptophyta; class Magnoliopsida; order Caryophyllales; family Amaranthaceae; genus Amaranthus; species Amaranthus cruentus. The sequence goes on from CM033460.1 coordinate 16,163,917, forward strand.
GTAGAACCACGCACCTACACTCAAGCCTCCAAAGACCCTTTGTGGATCGCTGCTATGGAAAATGAACTCCAAGCTCTTCAAAATAACCATACTTGGGATCTTGTCCCGCTCCCTCATAGTAAGAAACCCGTTGGTTGTAAATGGGTATATAAAATCAAATTAAAAGCTGACGGTTCTTTGGAGCGTTACAAAGCTCGTTTAGTGGCTAAAGGGTACACCCAAGAATATGGGGTTGATTTTTATGAGACATTTTCTCCTGTTGTGCGTATGACCACCATTCGGTGTATTCTTGCTGTTGCCGCCTCTAAGCAATGGCCTCTTCATCAACTTGATGTGAATAATGCTTTTTTACATGGCGACTTACATGAAGACGTTTACATGTTGCCTCCTGAGGGTCTTTCTCATTCCCCCGGCATGGTTTGCAAACTCCGCAAGTCTCTTTATGGGCTCAAACAAGCCTCTCGACAATGGTTTGCGAAACTTACTCTTGCTCTTACTTCACAAGGTTTTTGTCAATCTAAGTTGGATTATTCCTTGTTCATCCATAAGGCTCACGGCTCCATTACTGTTGTGGCAATTTATGTTGACGACATCATTATCACGGGCAATGATCCCCAATTTATCTCTAGCATCAAGAGTCATTTGCACCATGAATTTAGCATTAAAGATTTGGGCCGCTTAAGCTTCTTTCTTGGCTTAGAGCTTACTTACTCAACCAATGGCATTATTGTTACTCAAACAAAATTTACAAAAGAGCTTCTTCGTGATTGCAATATTCCTAATCTTAAACCTCACATTACTCCACTCCCCTTACACCACAAACTCTCTGCCACTGATTCACCTCTCTATCCTAATCCTACTCTTTACCGAAGTCTTGTGGGTAAACTCAATTTCTTAACTCATACTCGCCCCGATTTGTCTTACTCCGTTCAAGCCCTTAGCCAACACATGCAATCACCTGTCGTTGCTCATTTTGATGCTCTTATCCACACTCTCGGTTATCTTTCTGCCACTATGGGTCAAGGAATATTACTATCTGGTTCCGATAATTTGACACTCCAAGCTTACTCTGATTCTGATTGGGGTGCATGTCCTGACACACGTCGTTTCATATCCGGCTTTGTTTTACTTCTTGGGCAGTCTCCTATCAGTTGAAAATCCAAAAAGCAAGCAACTGTTTCCCGATCATCTTCGGAGGCCGAATACCGTTCCATGGCCTATGCATCGTCTGAGGTTGTTTGGCTTGTTCGCTTACTTGAAGATCTTGGTATTACTTCCTTAAAACCGGTTACTTTACATTGTGATAATATGTCTGCTCTACATATTGCTCAGAATCCTGTGTTCCACGAATGCACTAAACATCTCGAGATTGACTGTCATTTTACACGCGAGAAAGTGATGGAGGGTCTCCTTCAATTGACTTATCTTCCCACCACTTCGCAGCTCGCTGATATTTTTACAAAGATACTTCCTTCTGGGCAATTTCATCAATTACTTACCAAACTTGGCATGTTTTTCCCTGCCAAATTTGAGGGGGGATGATAAATATATACATTGAATATTCTGGACATATTTGTAAATATGGGTTTGTTAGTTTGTTATGCAACTATGGGTTTGTTAGCCATAGTGTACAGCTGTCCACAAGCTCTTAGAATTGCTTTGTACTCATGTATATATATAGCCATCTGTAAAGCATTGCAAATATCAATAATACAAAATACACTCTCTTCTTTCTTTTCTTTGTCTTCTGCTGCACGCCATTACTGTACCACTAACAAAAGGAGACAAGCTTGCTGATGGCTGTGATACCATGAAAGTTACTGTAATTCCCCACATCTCTAGGGATTCTATTCCATCAATATTTATAGTATGTTCATTAGAGGTTACAAGAATAAGGAAAGTCAACAGATTACAATAATAAATGAGTAATAATCAGTCAGTGGAAAACGAAACATTCAAGAATTAATATTCTATCAATGAGTATATTCAAATATTGATTGGATTCAACATTTATGTGTTATAACTTTAAATTGATGTATTGGTCTTTTAAAATCTTTTAATCAATTTTGTGAATACGATATGATTTCTCAGTAATGAATTTTCATTTTAAAAAAAAAGATTTTGTCGATTTTTATAAGAAATTTTTCTATATAAACAAAAATTTATTATATATAATTTTTGGAAAAAAATTGATAAGAAAAAGAATCTACTTACACATAAAGTACTACTCGAATTTAACACAATTTGACCAAAAACTCCCTCATCTCCAAAATTATGCAACTCAAGATTAACCGTACTCAAAATTAATTTAGAAAATGTTTGTCTAATTTGTCAAGAAACCGGCTCAACCAAAAGTTTAAGCTGATTGTTGAGATTCTAAAATATTGTTATAATTCACTCTAACATACACGTCTACTAACGGTCTGTTTGGTAGGTGGTAATGGGAATGAAAAACTAGTGTAATTTTGGTTGAAAAATCTCTTGGTTACCTTGATAGTTATGCTTGTCTAACTTCAATCATCTCATTTTCTTCATAAATTCAATGTATTACCATTTGGAGAGGTGATATTAAGTGGTAATGAAAATTTGTAAATAAAAAAATTTTTTTTGTCATCAGAGTTTCATTACCATAAAAATGATATAAAACTTTTGATAAAATTTTTCTCAATAAATCATTTTAATTATCACCGTTTATTACCAACTATCAAATATGACGTTAAAGTAGTAAGTAATTAAGGCAATTTGCCATCAAATAACGTTTGTCTTTTTTGGAAAAAGGTGTTACCTTTAATGAATTCTAAAATGCATGCACATGCTAGACTACCCCAGCCTTCCTTGCTCATCACTCATCAGGCCCCCACAACTCTGGCCTGTAGTACTCCAGTACTTTGCTGAGCTCGTGAAAATAGTTAAAGCGAAGCATCTAGAAAATCTAGAATGTAGCTTGTAGCAGTTATGCAACTTAACTTCCTTTTGACAATGGATTTCATTCAAATTCAAAGCAACATTTATTACAAGTACTTTATTTTTTTGTTGAACACAAATGCGGTTTGTCAGATTAATTATATCTGAAATTGAAAACGAAAATAAAAAGAAAAAATTACCGCCATTATTCTTTTTTTCTCTAAAAAAATATTTTGTTAATTTTAGTATAATAATACTAACATTTGGTAATCATGAATAATTCCAATTCAAGAGGTTTTTCCTAAAATAAGAGTACCAACTTTAGTTTATTAACTAATTTACCATATTTTTTGTTATATAATTTTCTATAGTTTGTAGAAGAATTAGAAAGGAAAAACTATGTATCTGATACCATAATGGAATAATTTGACTTGACATATTATTCTGAATAGAGTATATAATATACTATTACAAAGAGTAATCCAATTCTAGGGACAGTAATACAATTAGTAATTACACAAATGAGAATAATATTTACATATTTTATGTGTTCTCTATGAATATACAATTTAAAATTATAAAAATTTAATATTTTAAAATTTAAAATATGCTATTTATGTGTACCTAAATGAGCAATTAGGCTCCCAAACTTTCTGCCTCCTTCGCTTTCTTATGCTTGGACAAGCAACACAACTCCTTTGACCTCCCTCATTAACTCAAAATATTTCCTTTTAAATTATTTTACAAAATAAAAAGCAAATCATCATTTAACTATATAATACTCCTTTTTTATATATTTTTCTCAAATAAAATTTACGAAATTCAGTATCAAAATTCAACTACGATTTCTCATCGATCTATTAAAAACACATTCACGTGAAATCTTATTAGATTTTTCACCTCATATATACTTTTTAAATATTAATTTAAAAATTTTTAAAAACTCACAATAGAGCATTGAAAACATAAAAGTACTGTAGTACATAAATAAGCTAAGATAATAATAATAAGAGTAGTTGATAATAAGGCGGAATGGGAACATTACATTACACAAAAGCCAGTAAGAATTTACATTTTACAACCCCCACTCCAATTGCAAGTCCATCACAAGGAAAAGTACTTACTTAATTTAATAACTTACATAATACAAAAAGATACAAACAAAGATTAAAAAAAAAAATAGGGTTGAAAATAAAGAAACATATAAAAGATGATGATCAAGACCCTTGAAAAACAAATACTGAAAATGGGTGGATAATCCAATCAAATATTGTTATTGTATCACCCATGCCCATCATTAATTTCTTCACTTAGACTTGAAGGGAATTGCCCTAATGATCACTTGGTGGTATAGTGCTGCTAGTGCTGCTCCAATGAAGGGTCCCACCCAGAATACCCACTGTCAAAATTAACAATTTTTTTATTAATTTTTTTATAATTTGCAATAATGCTTAGAGATTATACTATTGAATTTATTAAAAAACGAAAAGTAAATTAATTTTTTAAGTATTGTATAACAAAGTAAAAGCTATGAAACAAGTACTTTTAAGTTTGCTACATTTTAGGCAGAAGACCAATCCATTTTAAGGCTCCATGTGACATAACAATAAGATTGCGTACATTTGACTTTTTCAAAACTCAACGGCTCAAGTAAGGAGCTACTTGATAATGTTATTCCTTAATGCAAATAAAGTTTCATAATCATGTTTAATTAATTAAAAGTGGGTAAACAGTTACATCAAGCAACATTACCTAACTAAAATTCCTTCATATTCCTTTTTATTTTAGTTTTGACAACTAACCCACATGGGTTATCAAACTTATCATATCATAGTAGTAGGAATATTGAGTAGGACAAATTTATGTCATGTTATCAATAGAGATTAGGTTGCCAACCTGTGAGTGGACCCCACCCTAAAATACCTTGCTACTGATGGGTGACATGTTCAGTGGAGAATGTCACTATTAGTAGTAAGTATATCAACTACGTTTATTTATTTTGGATTATTAAAATTTTATTTAATTTTTTATCAATTAAAATGTCAAAAACTAAAAATCAAACCCAAAAGTCATTTATATAAAATAGTCCCAATACACTTTGATGAGCATCACCATCTTATCTCTTTGGCTTAGAAAATCTTGAAGATTCCATATTCCTACCCTAGTCTTTCTATGATGTTCCAACACATGTCTGGTATTACACATTTTTAAATAAAAAAATGGCTTAAATCATCTTCCATCAATGCTTTGAAATTGAAAAAGCCATTTAACACAAAATTAGGATTAGGTGGGGTCTTTAAAACTATATGTATAATAATATAAATATTAAATGAAATTTTAAATTAATAATTAAGTACGTATTTATGTAGCAAAGTAAAACGGAGATACTAAATTTAAAAGTATGACAATTTTTAAGGGAGAAAGGAAGTGTAGATTGTCACGAAACAAATTTCCACCACACCTTTAGATAAAGGTCTCAACTCAAAAAAGAAAAAAGTTTAATTTGCTTTTGCCCTAATTAGTGATTATACCAAGTAAAAATGGACAAACAAATTAAAATGAGCCATTAAAGCTACATTTTAGAAAAAGTTTTTGGTTATGAAAGTATAAGGTGCCAAACAATTAGATTTTAGAGTAACTTACAAAGCTAACCATGGATTTGAACTTTGAAGGGAAGTCTATATTAGTCAAGCTCAATTTCTATTCATCAATTTCATTTTCGTTATCTTTTGACAGAGTATATAACATATTCTAAGACATCAACTGTTATAGTAAGTTTTTTAGTTTATTAACATGATATTATGAGCTAACAAAAGGGTTCAACTTCAACGGAATTGGTCAAATTTCAATGGTACCAAAGAAAGAAACTTACGTGGTCGTCCCAAGAGTGAAGGCGCCTGTTGTAGATGATGGCGGTTCCAAGTGACCTAGCGGGGTTGATACCAGTGCCGGTAACAGGGATGGTGGCCAAGTGAACCAAGAAAACGGCAAACCCAATTGGCAATGGAGCCAAGATCTGTTACATTTTACCAACATTTAAACATATCATTAACACATATACCAGGTCTAGAACCAACTCAATCAAAAGCTTAAGCTGAAAGTTAAAGTTCAAGAACATCAAATAGGATACTTACAGGAACGTGAGAGTCCCTAGCGCTTCGCTTGGCGTCAGTGGCAGAGAAGACGGTGTAAACAAGGACGAAAGTGCCAACAATCTCGGCTCCAAGACCATCACCCTTGGTGTAACCAGGGTGAATAAAGTTGGCACCGCCACCACCAGCCTGGAAAGGTGTGGGTTGGAAGCCCTTGACTACACCAGCACCACAAATAGCACCCAAACATTGCATAATCATGTAGAAAACTGCCCTTGTCAAGGACAATTTCCTTGCCAAGAACAATCCTAATGTCACTGCTGGGTTAATGTGTCCTCCTGTTTCACATCACCACCAAAATTTATTCAATTATTATCAATATTTAGATCCATAATCAATAAAACATACTAGTAGTTATTATGGTTCAAATCTAGCTAGTTATGGGAAATTTAACCATTCACCAAACACAATCTTAATGGAATTGTAACTTACTAAGCTTTACTACTACTAATAGTAGGTGAATTTCTTTTAATTCAATTCAGGTGAAAGTACTTGGTAAATACTTCTATTTAAAAAAAATATTTAGAGGGTGTTTGACAAAATAATTTACGGAACAACTTTAGCTTATTTTGACACGAATATATGGTTGGGCGGTTAAAGCATCTAATTCTAGCGTTTGGTAAATTTTCTATTTGAAACAACTTACTGTTATGAAAAAACTCACTAATAAGCTCAAATAATTTCAATCAGCTACCAGCTACAGTAGCTTTTTAAGTCTAAGAGTATAAGACTAGATCCTTGTAATAGAAAGCTAAACTCTTGCTAATCACTTGATTAAATTATGCCAACCTAATTATGAGTTAATTTTTGCTAATTATATCAAGTCTCACAATACAACTACTACTATGAAAAATTATCCTTAATCATTTTGCTTCAAACAATATCTCTAAAAAAATTAATTATCAACCTTCTAATTAACTTCTACTAATTACTATCCCAACATAATTAACCATCTAATCAATACTTCTATTAACTAATCTCCCACAAAAAAAAGCTCAAAACAAACAAATCCAACAATTTGCACAACAAATTTCAACATTTCCCAAGATTTCATCTCTATTACCACCATCATTATCCAATTAATCAAAGATTTAAGCAACTTCCCATTAACAAAAAGCTAAAAACAAACAAATCTAACAATTTCCACAGCAAATTTTAACCAAATCCCAAAATTTTCACCTTAAATAGCACCATAATAATCCATCAAATCAACATTTATTAAATTTCTCAGAAACAAAAAGCTTAAAAAGAAGGGGAAAAAGGGAAAAAGAAAGTACCAGAAATTCCAGCGGTACAGTAAACAAGGGCAAAGATCATTCCACCAAAAGCCCAAGCAATACCTTGAACACCAACAGTTTGACACTTATTGGAAGCACGAGAATAACCCATAACAGTCAAAATACTGATGTAAAGAAACAAGAAAGTTGCAATGAATTCTGCAATTCCTGCTCTGTAAAATGACCATGATGTTAATTCACCAGGTTCAAACAATGGCGCTGGTGGTGGTTCCTTATAATCTCTGTCTTGTGCTACTGTTCCCAAACCTTGTTTCTCTGAGTATTTGTTAGCTCCAAGTCTAACATCTTCTTCCCTTCCCTCCATTTTGAAACTTCTTTTTCAGGATTTTTCTAGGGTTTTTTGGCTTGATTTGGGGGAGAACGAATGAAAATGAATGAGTGAGTGAATGAAGGTGGAGGATAAGGATTGGAGGGTTTTATAAAGAAAGAACTGTGGGTTGTAAATGTTTTAAGTGGGACCCATTAGGGTGATTATTAATTTTTTCATTTTTTTTCATTTTTTTTAATTGTTAGGTTGCGTTTGTAAACATCTATTTGATCCTAGATTGTAGATTTTATTTATGAATTCGTAGTAAAAAATTTGAAAAGGACAAGGAGGGTGTTTGGCAAATAGCTGATAGCCGATTATAGTGGCCGATTTGACCAGCTGATTTTATTAACTGGTTTGACCAGTTGATTTTGAATCCGCTGCTATAAGTTCAACCAATAATTCACAAACACTATCTTTAGCTGGTTTGACCACTCAACCCTCTATTTATATCCAAATAAGCTAAAATTGCTCAATAAGCTAATTTGCGAAACACCCAAGGTTTGAAAACTCATTCTCAAATTTTCATTTTTAACTTTAAATGTTCGTATTAAAATAGTATTAATAAACTTGGTTTGTTGTAATATTAAAATAGTAAGTATTTTTATTTTAAAAGTTGAAGTACAATGGTTATAAAATAATTACTATTATTAAAAACAAAAAAAAAATTACTATTATTAGAATGATCATCAAGTTACAATTTTCTTTTTAGTTCTCTTAAATAAAATTTTCTTTTGCTATTATTCACATTTTTTCAAAAAATTTAAAATTTCTATTATTATAATTAACTTATTTTTCATTATATTAATATTTTTTAGATTTCTACATTGCTCATATATATACGTGAGATCTTTTAACAAACAAATGTACCGTTCTCAATAAACTAAAAGAATATGTTTCCTTTTTGGGCATTTTCAGTACGAAGGTCCAATTTTTTTATATAGAAAGTTATTTCAGGCTTAGATTTGTTCGTGTCAAATAATTTTTTTACTTAAATTTATTATCAACTTATATTTTCTTTAATTTGTGCAAAAATGAATAAAACACTAAAAACAAAATATAAGGAGTACTATATTTTTGATTATCCATAAACCGCCATTAGTATGCTTAATTTTTGTTTGAGAGGGTGAATTATTATTAAGATGATAAGAATGGAATTAAAAAAATAAATGATATTTTAGAGTTTAATAAAAAATGGGATTATGTGGGATTGAAAATGACAGAATAGGGTGTTTCTTAATGCATCTTAGCTGGGCAAATAAGGACCATACAAATAAATAGACGTTGGGTTTTTTTGGTTTTATCAACAGACTGATGAAGAAATGGAGATATGTGGTCATTTGTATAGGTGTCACCGCCCAGCTTAAATCATAGTATAGTCTGTATAGAGTGGTTGAATATTTTTTTCCGACAATAATTCAACATATAAATAAATAAAATAATATATTAAATAATGTAAAAAGTTAAATGTAGCAAGTACAATGGAATAGTAAAAGTAGATGTTGGTTTAAATACCACGTTTTAAATGTCTTAAATATTACTTCTAAAAACTAAGTAATACGTGTTCAATAAGGATCGAACCTCAAATCTTCTGTATCATATGCAAATGCTATATCCATTGAATCACAAATATTTTTGGTTACATATATATTAAGTGAAATTTTTATTTTTGAGGGGCTATAATAATTATTATTTTTTTGGAATGGAAGGGTGGGCTAGATTTTATTATTATTCTTGGATACAATTAAAAATTATTGTAAGGCATTCAGAATATTTATTTAGTAGTAATTAATAAAATAAATTTATATAGTAAATATGTGATTTTTTTTTTTTTTTTGAAAATAGTAAATATGTGAATATTGTTAAGTGATAGATACTTCTGGAGTAGAACACTAGCAAATCTTAAAGATTATGCAAAAAGAAAAAAAGACAACGAAAAAGAAGGATGGCGGGTCACGTTCACAAAATGCCATGATTGTAAATTTGTAATACCGTAAACCCAACTACCTAAGGTATATGTCTTCAAAACATACTTTTTTTTTTTTTGAAATGTTTAGAACATACTTAATATTTGAGCGATTTTGTGATTGAATTTGATATTGATTGGAAATTTCACATGGTAGCATTTAATTTATGCACTATCTAATTGTCGTAGCATTTTCCGTTAAGTTCTTGTTAAATTCCATTTAATTCATCATTCTGTAAGTTTTTTCCACATGCTTGCATCCAGTTTTTGTTTAATTCACTATTTTGACGTTCTATACACAATTTTATTGTTTAATTCACCGTTTAATTCATTAACATCCATAAATGTTTAATAATTATATGGAAAAATTAAAAAAATCGTTATGATGGGTAAAAATGACGTCAAATATCTTTTTCGGTTTACGTATCGGAAACTAGGCGTATCGGAAACAATAAGCAAGGAAAATGGTGAATGTTGTTCGTATATTGCTTGGGCAGCAATCAGACCATATATGGAGAATTACACAATCTTCCTAAGAGACAAGAATGGAAACTAAATATATTACTACCCTAAAATATGAAATAACTATCCCATGAAATCCTACCCAAAAGATGCAAGACAATAATAATATGCCATGATTATCTCAATTACAAAGTATCCCAAAATATCTCTACACCCCCCCTCAAGTTGGAGCATGAGGATCGGAAATGCCCAACTTGGAGAGTAGAAAATCAAACTGCGATTTGCCAAGAGCTTTCGTAAAAATATCTGCCAATTGGAATTCGGTAGAGACATAGGAAGGAGAAATAAGACCGTCATTGATGGCATCTCGAACAAAATGGCAGTCAATTTCAATGTGCTTCGTACGTTCATGAAAAACCGGATTCTTCGCAATGTGTAGTGCAGACTGACTATCACAAAACACCTTAACGGCGTTAGGATGATGAACACCAAGACTTAACAATAAAGCCTTAAGCCACTTCAACTCACACGTGAGAGCAGCCATTGACCTATACTCAGCTTCTGCAGAGGAGCGAGACACTGTATGTTGCTTCTTTGTTTTCCACGACACTGGAGATTGGCCTAAAAATACTAGCCAACCTGTAAGAGAACGACGAGTGATAGGACAAGCCGCCCAATCGGAGTCACACCATCCCTGTAGAGTCAAATCACTATCAGCACGTAACAGAATTCCTTGGCCCGGCGTGCCTTTCAAGTAACGAACCACACGAAGAGCGGCATCCCAATGTTCACTACGAGGTTCTGGCATAAACTGAGAGAGAATGTGAACAGAGTATGCAAGATCAGGACGAGTGACGGAAAGGTAAATCAGGCGTCCTACAAGCCGGCGATAAACTTCGGGATTTGTAAGAAGATCACCATTAGCTAGACCGAGCTTATGATTTTGCTCGATTGGAAAACCGCTTGGCTTGGCCCCCATTAAACCTGCTTCAGAAATGATATCAAGCGTGTACTTGCGTTGACACAAAAACAAGCCTGCGGAACTGCGAGCTACCTCAATCCCCAAAAAATATTTCAAAGGACCTAAGTCCTTCATCTTGAAACAATCAGAAAGGTAAGCTTTAAAAACGCGGAGCGCAGCGGAATCATTACCAGAAATGATGAGATCATCGACATAAACTAAAACATTTATCTGAACACTAGAGTTAGTAAAAGTGAATAAAGAGTAATCTGAATAAGATTGTAAGAAACCATACTCTCGCAAAGCCGTAACGAGCTTAGCAAACCAACACCGGGGAGCTTGTTTGAGACCATATAATGATTTTCTCAAACGGCAAACCATGGAAGAATCTGGACTCTGAAATCCAGGAGGAAGTTTCATGTAAACCTCCTCATCGAGATCACCATGCAGAAACGCATTATGGACATCCATTTGATGGAGCTCCCAATTTTTGGAAGCGGCAATGGCAAGAAAAGCTCGAACAGTGGTCATTTTGGCTACAGGTGCAAATGTTTCGGTGTAGTCAATGCCCTCCTGCTGGTGATTACCCAACACTACTAATCGAGACTTCAATCTCTCAACATTACCGTTAGACAAAAATTTGGTTTTATAAACCCATTGACAACCAAGAGCACGCTTACCAGGGGGAAGGGGCTCCAAAGACCAAGTACCATTATCTTCCAGTGCTTGAATTTCTTGCTGCATTGAATGTCGCCACTCAACAAATTGCATGGCCTCTTTAAAGGATTTCGGGTCCTTGCCCGTAATAACAGCTGCAATAAACTTTTGATAATGTACAGAAAAATTGTCACATTTAATATAGTGCGCTAAAGGATACGGAGTACCTGAAGGAGGATTAGAAGACGGAGTAGAGGGGGACGGACTATTAGCAAAGACGGTATTCAAGACAAAATCCCGATATTTAACATTAGGAAGCTTTTCCCGAAAGCCACGCCCCATATTGGGTGTGTACTGCCTCGACCGACATTGGTCGGTGGTCGAGGAAGTAACCAAAGGAGGCAGCGGAAGCACAATAGGTGGCGGTGGTGGAGGTGCACCAATGGGCGCTCGATTGCTGCGGTTCACCCGAGTTTTCAGCGTCCGATTCCTCAATGGCTCCCAAATTTACGCAACCCCAAGTCTTTATCCCCAACATTATTATTCTATAAATTCAGAAAATCAACATGTATTTCCTCATTAGTAGAATAATGAGGAGACTCAACATTCACACCATCAGGCAAGCAAAGGGAAAACATCCTCTATGAATTTAACATCACGAGACACAAAAATTCTGAGTGTCTAGGTCATACAGTGTCCACCCCTTTTGGCCATAAGGATAACCAAGAAAGACACACTTGCGACTCTTACTAGCAAACTTATCCCCATGGGTTTTTTGGTTGTGAGCGACGCACGAACAACCAAAAGTACGGATTGCATCATCTGGCGGTTTATTATACAAAATTTGAAGGAGTTTTATTTTGCAATAAGGGTGTCGAGTACGATTTATTAGATGGCGGCAGGACACACTCCCAAAAGTAGATAGGTAATTGAGCTTGACAACGTACAGCCCTCCCTCCTTGTAAAATATGTTTATGTTTGCGCTCAACACGCCCATTTTGTTGTGGAGTACCACACGAGGAGGTTTGAAAGTAAATACCAGCGTTAAAATAATTAAGTAAGCATTTAAACTTCGGTGCCATTATCGCTTTGTACAATTTTAAGGTTTGAGAAAATTGTCTTTCAACCATTGCAACAAAAGTCATAAACATTTGGAAAACCTCGGTTTATCAATCAACAAATAAATCCAAACACTCGGAATAATCGTCTACAATAGTTAAAAATACTTGAGCCCACAAGATGAAACATGTCTATAAGGACCCCACAAATCACAATGAACCTTCTCAAAAATTCTACTACTCTTAGTATTACTTAAAGGAAATTTGTCTCGAGGATGTTTAGCACGAAAACATACTTCACAACCCTGATCTAAATGACTTTTATTACTACTAACATGAGGAAGAGACTTGATTACTTTTTCTGAGGGATGCCCCAATCTTTTATGCCACAAATCCAAAGCTGATGCACCTCCAACAGTCGAAACATGATGTACCACCTCCGGTGTGCTAAAATAGTACAGTCCGTCCCGTCTAACTCCCATTCCAATCAGCTCCTTCGCTTGGTCCTGTATAGCGCACATGGAATTAGTAAATTGAACAATGGTATGTAAGTCATCATTAAGCTGAGTAACAGATAGTAAATTGCAGCTTAATTTAGGCACGTAAAGAACATCACGAAGAGTGATTGTGTCCGACAAACGAACCGATCCCGTAAGGGAAGCAAGAACCGTGTCGCCGTTGGGTAATCCAACGGGACAATTAATTTGTTTCACATCGAGCAACCAAGACGGCTCACCAGTTACATGATGGGTGGCACCCGTATCAATAATCCAAGACGTACAGTCAAACTTACCATTCAAACGATTTTCCGGAATTTTACTATTACCAATAAGTCCGGCGATGGCTTTCCATTGCTCCGGAGTGAACATTTGCCCAGTTAAGAAATCACTGGAAGATTGTTGAACAGTGGATGCAGAGGCAGCATGGGCACGAGCAGGAACCCCTCGTCCCTGTCCAGCGGGCTTCCTGGTCGAATCTCCATCATTCCCGGTGGCAGGATACCCGTGGATTTCAAAGCAACGACTTTCTACATGACCCTTCTTTTTACAATGGTTGCAAATTTTGTCAGACCAACATTGATTAGTCTCATGTCCTACTTTCTTGCATTTTTCACAAACAGATCGGTCTGATCCGCCAATGCCCCTCCCTCTACCGGCTCCAGCCCGTATAGCAAAGCCAACAGCCGGAGGAGCTTCGTCTTTGACCCGAGAGATACCACGCACACGTTCATCCTGAGCAACCTGCTGAAACGCCCTGTTCAAGGTGGGTAAAGGATCCTTGGACAGAAGGTTAGAGCGAAGAGGAGCATAATAATCAGAGTAGAGGCCGAGTAAAAATTGTTGTAGCCGATCACTGTCACGTCGTTCAGCGTGCTGCTGCCCAACATCACAGGTGCATTTGCCACACTTGCAAGATATCAATGGTTCGTGTTTATCAAGTTCATCCCATAACATCGAAAGCTTGCTATAATAGACAGCAACGGACATGGTTTTAGATTGCTCGCATCGATTAATATCGGATTTAAGCTGCTGTATTCGAGGGCCATTAACAACCCCAAAGCGTTCCTTCAAATCGTCCCATAATTTCTTGGCATTGTCATAATATGAAAGCATCGATTTAACCTCGGGGTCGATGGTATTCATAAGCCAAGAAACGAGCATACAGTGAATGGTAACCCAATCGTCCTTTGTACACGGAGGATAAAAATCCGTGATAGAGCCATCAAGGAAGCCAAATTTACGTCGGGAACACAATGCAATGTAAATAGCGTGAGACCAATCATTATAGGTATCAAGCTTGAGACGTTGCGAGGTAATGAAGTCCCCTGGCCTGTCTTGAGGACCAAGGTAAAAAGGAGAATTTGGTTCTATTTTAGGGGGAAGAGGAGGCGGTGAAACATCATCATTCACCATTGTTGTTCTGTAAAAAAAAAATTTAATTGGTAGGCTCCGATACCATGAAGAAATCAAAACAATAAGCAAGGAAAATGGTGAATGTTGTTCGTATATTGCTTGGGCAGCAATCAGACCATATATGGAGAATTACACAATCTTCCTAAGAGACAAGAATGGAAACTCCCCCAAAAAAAAAAAACCAAATATATTACTACCCTAAAATATGAAATAACTATCCCATGAAATCCTACATATATATTAATGAAATTTTTATTTTTGAGGGGCTATAATAATAATTATTTTTTTTGAATGGAAGGGTGGGCTAGATTTTATTATTATTCTTGGATACAATTAAAATTATTAAAAAGACAACGAAAAAGAAGGATGGCGGGTCACGTTCACAAAATGCCATGATTGTAAATTTGTAATACCGTAAACCGAACTACCTAAGGTATGAACATACTTTTTTTTTTTTTTTGAAATGTTTAGAACATACTTAATATTTGAGCGATTTTGTGATTGAATTTGATATTGATTTAATTTTAAGGGAAATTTCACATGGTAGCATCTAATTTATGCACTATCTAATTGTCGTAGCATTTTCCGTAAAGTTCTTGTTAAATTCCGTTTAATTCATCATTTTTAATTCACTATTTTGACGTTCTATTCACAATTTTATTGTTTAATTCACCGTTTAATTCATTAACATCCATAACTGTTTAATAATTATATGGAAAAATTATAAATGTTAAATAATTTTACTGAAATAATTTTAATATTTAATTCACCATGTTATTGTTAAATTGATCGGTCGAAACAAGTACTCTTTCGAATAAGTACTTGTTTCAACCGGATTTTCGAAAGAGTTATCCCATAAGGGTAATTGCAACGTCTGTTTTTCGAAAAAAAATTCGTTATGATAGGTAAAAATGATGTCAAATATCTTTTTCGGTTTACGTAACGAAAAATAGGCGAATAAGTACTTGTTTCGAACCGGATTAGATAGTTTCTTATAATTTTTCGATAAAACTATAAAACGTTTATGAGCGTCAATGCATTAAATGGTGAATTAAACATTAAAATGGTAAATTAAACGTTAAAATGGTGAATTAAACAAAAACTGGATACTACCATGTGGAAAAAAACTTATAAAATGATGAATTTAACGGAATTTAACAAGAACTTAACGGAAAACACTACGGCAATTAAATAGTGCATAAACTGAATGCTACCATGTTGAATTTTCTTTAAAAAGTGCTACCATTGGCATTTCATTAAAACTGGATGCTACTATGTAGAATTTCACTAATTTTAAAAATAAGTTTAAAATTATGTAATAATCAATACAAATACAAAATTTAATTCCTAATCTAAAATCAACATAATAATCTGAATAAACTTTCTTTAGCAAAGGCCAAAGGCTAAATTTTGTTCAACATTGGCATTTGACAATTTGCCCCATTCCCTATCCTTTTGATGTGATTCATTAATGGGCCAAAGCATATCTAGAATGTCCTAGTGATTAGTGAGATTATATTAGTTTTGTTAATTAATAATTATTTATTTTAAAATTTAATTTTGAGATATGTTAAGATTATAGACCATTTGTTAGAAGTAAATAAGTTTTTCATATTTTTTTTCACTAATCTAATATTTGGTTGAGTATTGTGAATTTGTAATATACTTAGGTCATACTCCATATTTAGCAATTGACATTGATGTTGAATTGAGGAGTGTGATATAGAGTAGAGTAGATACAATACAGTTGTTCCATGGTTGCCAAGTACTTTTCTATGAATTTGTCAATTTTTTACCTCTAGTTTTTTATATTACATCCATTTAGATTCACTTACAACTGATAGTGACATATTTAGTCGAGAAATATTACTATTAATAACAAATATAATAAAACAGAAAAGTATTTCCATTTTAAGTATGTCCCGTCATTTTGCTCCATTTTATTGTATCGTTTCTATACGTTAATAAAACAGAAAACTGATAGAGGACTCTCATTTTGCTCCACTTTATGCTCGACCTTGTATCATTTCTATTTAAACAATTTATTTTCTCTCTCAATATTATGCTCTATACGTTAAAATAACACGTGAGCTAGTGAATCCCGTTTGGGAAAAAGTAAGTTAAATTTGACCATAATCATCTCAAACTGATTTTTGATTTGCTCATCAACATTTTAGGTTACAAGTCATTACTTTTAATCAAAATTTCACTATATTCAATTTTTTTATATCGAATCATTTTATTCTCGTCTAACCTATATAAGTTATGCATACATATATTTTTTTTAATCCTAAATTCATTTAGTTTCAACAAAGACTCAAATCAAACACAACTCAATTGACTTAATTAACAATTAATAATCTCGTAGTACTCCTAGCATGTTGCTAAAATACAGTTGAAATTAAAAATTAAAGAGAATTTAATCTTGTGTCAGTTTAAAACATGTATTGTTTTCTTCATGTAAAATTTTATGTTAATTCTTACCCATACATTTTTAATCCATAATCATTTCATTCTCTTAGAATATCCTTTAAGGCTATGACCTAAAAAAAGACGGGTGACAAATGGCAATGAGATAGAAGCCAAGGAAGTGCGCCATTTTATGTGACTCTAGACTTCAACTACTTTTTCTGGATAAACGTGGCCAACCATGAAATCATTAGAGATTATTGAGCCGAATTTCATGAAATCGCTGCTCCTTTGTCATTATGAGACAAAACCAGCTAATTCTATCTAGCTAATTACAACTATTCCTACTAATCTCTTGTGTTTAATTATTTAATCATTAATTTTTTTTTTTTTAAAAAAAAATTTTTTTTTTTGTATCTTTTTGATTAACAAATATATATATATATATATATATATATATATATATTCGTTTTGAATAACTATATCAATAGAATATATGTCATTTGAGAGCTCTGAATTGATCAAATATTTAAATTATTTTCTTTTCGTCGCGTTCGGATAGAGTTGGAGTATGATTCTCAACTGCCCATAAAAAGTTTAATTTCCTTTTCTTTTGTCTGCAACTCGACAATTAGAGCTCGTATCAAAGATCCATACAACTAACTCCAACCCTAAACTTGACCAAATCATAACTCAAGATAAAGCTTTAGAGTGAGGTTCAAACCAGTATGAGCGGATGGTTAACTTCACTGACTGCTTTAATGAATTGTAAAAGTAAAAAAAATGATTAATGGCATAAATTGGTGCCTGTTCAGAATGTTGGTTAAGTTAGTATGAATTTGAATTTGGTGTCTGTTCAGAGCGGATGGCTACATATTTAGTGGATGTGTTGCATCCATCTAGAGTTCTCGCCTCTAAGGAGGCATGAACAATAGATGATAAAATCTCTAGCTTTAAGACCACAATAAATATTTTTTAATGTTTTTTGTTTAGTCGATCATTTTTAAATTTTGTTGTAGACTAAGGAATCTCTACCTGCAAGGCTGCGAGGAAAAAAATCAATCATTTATATAATTGGTGTGAATCGAATTTCCATTAATATTGTAAGTAGAAGAGGTGTTCAAAATAGGCTTGATGACTCAATATTCACTCGACCTTGTAACCAAACTTAATTTGACCCGACTTAAAATGATTTACAATTAAAATAAAACCAATTTAGACACAAAACCCGATTCGAACCGATATGAAAACACCTAATCCGAAATCAACCTAATGCCTTGAATGAAACCCTCAAATTATAAGAATTAAAAAGCTATCAAATACTTAAGCTAACCTAAAATTGACTTAGTTGGTCATATATGTCACAAAGGTATAAATGTAAATTTAGAAATTCACAACCATAATAAGCAAACCTTTGAAGTATGTGGTTTTTAAGACAAAGAATATGAAGGGAACCTTATTTTGTCTTCAAGTGTATGTTTTTCTCAAAATTAAATATTTGTATTCTACTACTAGTGACTACTGTCTACAGTCTACTTTTGTAATTTGTAGATAATACATACTCCATATACAAATATACTCGTATGGTTCTATATGCTAAATAATATTCTATCAAGAATCTTTTTCTTTTGTTTCATACTTGTCTGTTCCGAAATACTTTCTACATTTTGTTTTTGGGCACTATTCATCGTTTAAGTTTATTTTATATATTGCGGCTAATATGTAAGTAATAATATAGTCAAGTGGGATCTTATTTGAATCGTCTAATCGCATACTTTTTTTCATAATATAAACTTTTTATAATTTTTAAATGTGTATAATTCGACATGTAAATGAACAAAATAATATATTGAATTGCGTAAAAAAGTTAAATGTATCAAGTATTATGGACGAGAACGTATTAATTAAAGTAATGTTTTGTTTTTCAGTTTGGAAAAGTCTATCAATTGCCTCATTGATTAGGACTTTTAGGATTATGAAAATTCAGTGCTTAAAATTATGATGTGAATGATTGTCTTTCTGGTTTATTTTGCCAACTTTTCATTCTGTTGGCTATGAATATAATGGTAGACTCGTTTAAAACAAACTCAATTTATCAATTTTTATCCAATGTTATAATCATATTTGATTTGAATCGAATCTAAAAATAATTTAACAACTATGTAAAATTCAATATGGAGAAAAATTTTAATTTCAACCGTTTCAAAACAATTGATCAAAAGCTGAGTCAATAACCCATAAGAACACCTCTGATGATGAGTATTAGTCTACTCTATAATCCATATACTATTGCTCCATCATAATTCATACTAGGAGAAAGAAAAATAAACATGGTTTTTCATAGAAATATAAATGTTAAAAGTATATTCAAGTGAAATCTTATTATGCGAAATTATGTTATACGAGTCTTTATTATATATGAGAAAGCGACATCATTAACTTTAAATGTTTAATTTACTACTACTAGAAAAATGATTTTGGGCAACAAATATTTTTGCCTTCCATAAGTGACAATAAAAATGGTGCAAGCATTGTCAAATCTATTATCGTGGCTCAAAGTATAGACGTTATTATTTTTTATAGTCTCCGAAAATGACGAAATGTACGCAACATTATGAAAATGGCGCCCAAACCATAGCTTATTTGGGGCCACATTTTGTGCGTTAAAATAACACCTTGTACCACACTTAGACGCCTATAAATTGATCAGACAACTTTGACATCCAAAATTGTTCTTATAATATTAGTTATAAAAAAATAATTTTGCCTCTAAAACAACCAGTATTATTACATTTAAAAGAACATATATGAAAATTATATGTGATTAATCTGTATATAATACACGTGAAAGAAAAAACGATGTTTATATAAAGTTCATCATATCATAAAAATGCTTAAAAAGTTTTTATACGAATTTGCAAATATAAAAAATAGGGATATAATTATTTAACAATACATATGTGATGCTATTTTGTTAAACACTTAATGAAATTACTTTAGGATTAAAATCGTATGACAGCCTAGAGTGGAGGAATGGTTTAAAAGGTTTTTGGTAAATGGTAGTGTTTTGTTGGTAGTCAATTTTTTTAGTTAACTTATTTTACTAGCTGAAAGTATTGATATTTATTATAACTATATAAACTCATTTGTTTAGAAAGAGACTTGGTAAAATTAGATGAAAATTGTTAACAATTTACAAGTGGACAAAAGGCTAATAACAAGCTAAGTCTAAACTATTAAAAAAAGTTAATAAACGTAATTTTTTTACTTTGGCTTAAAATACATCTTTTTGGCTTGACTTTTAAATTATTTACTATTAAATTATTTACTAAATATTTTTTAGCCTTTTATTTAACGAAAATAAAAAGCAAAAATCAACCAAAATATTGATTACTAAACCACCCCATTGACATAATTATAATTATAATAAAAATATAAAGACGATGCTAATCTAGATAAGGATCTTTAATAAAAAAACAAAGTCATGTATGCAATTTTCTAAGTTTGATGTAAGAATTAATTTTTTGTTTTATAGTATAAGTCTCATTATAATAATAATATTATTAATTATTAATAGTATATAAATTAACTTTGTGGGCTGTGCTAATTAGCAATGATTGGTTAGTTAATGAAAACATTAGTAGCAATATTTAATAATTTTTATTATAGATAAATACAATTAATTATATAATAATTTTATATAATAAACTATTAATAAATGTGAATAACGGTAGTAAGTGCGTGGACGGCGATGAAGACAACAACAACTCAAAATTACTCATTAGAAATAGTATTAATTATTAATAATTGTTAATACTTTTCGTGTTAGCTCATGTACGCTGGAGCAGCCCCATTTTCTTATCATGACCATAAACCGCCCCTTAATTTTAAGCCACTTCTTTTGGTACACATTTTTTTTAGGTTTTTTTAAAATTGTGGAAAACTATTTGAACTTTTGTTTCTCCAAGAGACCCAAGTGAGTAAAGAGTACTCTAATCTTTCCACTTTTTAGTTTCTACTTATTGCAAGTAATTTTAGTTAGACAATTATGGTTGGGATTTATTTACATTATGATTAGAGAACTAATAACCAAAATTTATTTTAATTAAGGTTTGGGGTTCCCGGCCTTGTTCTACTTGATATCAATTAAGTGTTTCTTAGTTGAGACGATTATCTGTTATCTCAGGACTCTTATTCTGTTGCGGACACTAGAAGTGTCCTTCACATTTATCAGAGACCTAATAAACAAGAGGAACGTAGAAGAGAGGTTGAATTCATTATGTTGATAAATGGTGAGTAATCATAACTTCTATTACAAGGCTTTACAATTGAGTGCAAAAGAAAGCCTTAAGGTCCTTAACATTAACATTAGCTATGACTGATATCAACATTTATTTGAATTGTACAATTATTCAATGTTAATAAATGTAGTAACATATAGACATTAAAATGATAATCTAGAATTATTAACTCATGATTCAACATTTATTTGAAATTGTCTTATCAATGTTAATTGTGTAACATATAGCACATAAAATGATAATCAAATTAGTTCAGTACATATTAGTGGTGAATCATAAATATTTTTATATATTGGTAATAGGATAGTTACTGAGTTTTACCTTACAAAACTAGCTAAAATAATTAGCTTAAAAATAAAAATTAATTGAATGTATACTTGATTTTGACTTAATTATGATACGTGGAATTAAAAATATTGAACAAATTTTAAGTACTAGTTCAAACAACTCGGATAGGAAATTGACGAATATATCTTTTTTTTATAAATTTTTTTTAGTTATTTTGAATAACATATCAATATTATTATATTTCAATAATTTTCGATCAAAATTAATTTTAGATAAATTCAAAAATTAACGTATCTTACATTGTTAGATGTGAAAGACTACTGATCAGGTAAAACAACCGGACACTAGTGCTCACTCACATACAATGTTGAGGTGATTAGACCATAAGGTTGTCATACGGCCCAAACTTTGGTCACACAGGGCTAAATGGGCCTATTTGAAATGGGCTATGGGTCATTATCTGAAAATTTTCGTGATTTTTTTTTTTTGAGAACTCATTTAATTCGTTTTATTCCGTTAACATTGTAATATTTCTCCTTAAAAACTCTTACATAATTAAATAAATTAAAAATTCTAAGTGTGTCAAATGAAATTTATAAATTTATTTTAGACCAATATTCCATTTTTTAATTTAAAAAAACAAGCTTTTGATTTAGTGTAAATAAATAAATAAATTACTTAAATAAATAAAAATTCGAATTTCTTTGTTTAGCATACCATTAGCTATGCCGGAGCATGCGACATGTTTAGCTTATTATAATAGACTAATTTAAATTTCACAAATTGCTATATGAGTTGGTTTGATCAAAAGACGCACCTCATACATAATTTAAATAATTTATCTTATATATTATGATAATATAGAATTTATGCTTTAATTCATCTTTTCGAGAAACAGTCTATCAGCGAATAACAATAGCTTTTCGGATTTAAGTTGGTCTAACACCGTTCGCTTTGATAAATATTTTCCATAGCAAAGAGTAAAACACACTATCAAATTCTAGGATGGTTGAGTGCTTCTCTTTTACCCATGATTTGAACTAGACGAAGGAAGGATTTGCAATCCTTCTCTTCCATCTTTACACTTTCTTGAATTTCCGTTCTCGCTCCTTCGAATTCGCATTTTCTCATCTTCCAGAATTCTCTCCGATTGACGAAATTGTTTCACTGATCTCCATCATTATACCTTAATCTTCGGCATCTTTTCCACAATTCAACTTCTGCTGAGCCATATTTCCAGTTTTTTTCTACAACTTGTAATGGCGGTGATGAGAAGTTCGTCTGCGAGTTGGCGAATGCTCCAACGATTCCGACTACTCGTTCTCTATGAATCCGTGAATATTAAATTATTGCTCGGATTTTGCATTTTGTGCACCTTGGTTAGTTGATTTTGCTCCTTTTTGGAGCCTCTACGTCATTGCGATGGCAGCAGCGTTACAATTTTGCGTATCAATCTTGATTTCACAGGTTATATAGTTTCACAAATTTAATTATCTTTCGTTTTTTTTATAATTGATTCTGCTATATATTTAGTATAAATTGCATTATGTTAGAGTTTTGTTGCTTTATGGGTATAATTGGAAATTTTAGTTCAAGTTATCGTTGCGGAATGCATGGATTTGTTGGAAATACTTCATATGAAGATTCCACATCGACAAAATAGTGGGTTGTTGACTTGCATATATAATTGGTGTGCTACTCTTCCTGCAACCATATGGTTTTGGGAAGTAATGAAACTCACCAACTGTATACGCAAGTCAACGCTCTTGACCCGTGGGTTTATGGGCCCGAGCACACGGGTTTCCCATGTCCACACGAGTGGGTCACAGTGAGATTACGTGACGAATTGTCACAGCCTAATAGGATTTTGAATCAAGAAGTTTGGAAAGTGCCAATGTATATGGACATTTGTTCTACTATTTTCCTTTGTTCTTCCCTTCGACGCCATTGTAGGACCTTCACAGGTTTTGTCCTAGTACATAGGCAATTTGGAAATGTGTTAGGTAGTTATAAAGTTGTCACTTGACCTTTTGGTTTATTTTCTGTGAATTGTGGAAGATTTTTGAATCATAATTCTGAATTTACTCAGAATGTGCTCAAACCGATGTTAGATATGCGAAAGAAACTCGTGTTCGGTTTATAATGCAAAAATGTGAATTCGTCCCATAAAAATTACGATGATGCAGTTAAATGCCTAATTTTGACGGAAACCATGACATATCCACTGAACTAACCTTAAACGTGATTTTTTATTACCCTTACGGTACATATTGAAGATGTAGTAGATCGGAAAACCATTATGACTTGATAGATACAATAGATGCATCAGGTGGCCTTATTTTTGCATAATGGTTGTTTGTCATGGATTTATGGAGTTGTGGACAAAATTGTTAGGTCAAGTGAAGTTGAGGTTGGAGACTTTTGCACCAATAATGAGTTTGGAGGAAGCTTAGTGAAATAGTTGCTAGGATCGCTAGGATCGATACGATATTAAGAACTTTGATGAACGGTAGAAAATGCAATGAACTAGCAAATGTAAGAACGAAAAATTAAATTGCAAATTGACACAATGATTTAAGCAGGGGCGGAGCAAACAATTCCGAGGCCCTGTTTATTATTTATAGATTTCTAAAATTGGGGCCCTTTATAATTAAAAAATAATTTAACAAAATAAAAATTCAATACAATTTATATTTCTTAAACTTAAATTAAGTTGTTAAAAATTAAACTTTCTTTTCTATTGTTAAAATGAAAGAGAAAAAAATATTAATAAATTGATGACCAATAATAAAAAGAGTAAAAGTTTGAAAGGTTGAAATATTAAAAATAAATTGTTGATTATTTTTATAAATTAAGTTAGTGATAATTGATATTTTATGAATGTGTAAACATTAAATAAGGTAAGAAAAAATATTTGGAAGGTTAAGAGTTGTTTTGAAAAGAGATTAAAAAAAGAGAGAAAAATGTAATTAATAAGTTTTGAACATATGACCAATGATACATTAAGTAAAACTCTTACCAACTACTCTACCACAATAGTATGCTATTTTATAATAATTTTCTAATATGAGACCCTTTAGGTTCGGGGGCCCTGTGCGGTTGGGCACCTCGCACGGCCCCAGAACCGCCCCCGGATTTAAGGAGGTTCACCCAATGATGGCTACGTCCTCCGTGGTGTGTAGTTGCTTGCTTGTATTATTTCAATGAGAAAAACACTCTTACAATGGAGTATTACAATTCAGTAAGAGATAAACAAAAGGCTATGTGTTTAGGCTAAGGGGTTTGTGTTTGATGTGTTTGGATGATCATACAATGTCTCTATTTATAGGCTAGAAACCCTTAGGAGTTACACATGATTAATACAATGAGTAAATAGCATAGTTAACACCATTTATCAGCTGTCTTGAATGAGTTGTAATTCCTCCCAAGCAATTGGTCCGTCAAAAACAGCATCCTATGCTGTCAGAAGAACCGGTTGAGCGGTCTAGTCAAGCGGAAGATCACTAGCCTCTGGAAACATTCTGTCTTGCTGCTCGACCAAGCAGAGGAGCTCGCTCGGTCGAGCGAGGGTCGAGCGAGCATCAGGTAGGCTTCTGGCAGATTTCTTAACTTCCCACATAGAAATTAACTCTTCATAACATCATAACTCATCATAACACCCATAATTAAGTGTCCATTCAAAACACCAATTAAAACACACATTAAGACTCCATGTTAACACACCCATTAACTCTACCATAGGATTCCATCCTACTCATGAATACACACACATGTGCACTCAAGTCACATTCACAACACGTAGAAATTAGAAGGACAAGAAACGTGACAAACAATGCAAAAGCTAAATTCCCCAGAGAGGGATCAGAGTCGCTCACATGAACCAAAACATAAAATATCTTATGTAAACTGTGTACAAAACTTCGAGCGTTTTATCTAGCACGTTTAAGGCCGTGCATTTTTTTCTCTAATCTCAGTTCTCGAAGGTGCTCTAAGTCTAGGAAAACAAACCTTATGTTCCATAGCAGACAACCAAACCTTTACACATATATAGGTAGTCTATCAAGTGCTTCTTATAAACACCACCATACGGCATATAGGCTATGGAACTATTAAGAGCACAAAGCTCAACTTGATCACTATGAATCCATCAAGGGATTTTCGATAGCACCACCATGAAGGCAATGGGTTTATACAAGTATGACTGCGAGCCTTTAGAATACGAAATATACTGCATGACAGGAATTATATGGTTTTTTTGACCAAAAAATTGACATCAACCTCATGATCTCAACTCATTAGTTATAGTCCATTGGAAGCAGAAAGCTCTCTCATCTCATAGGGTTGGGGGGGGGGACTCATTGGGACTGACGAGTATACTTACTCAACCATTGCCATTATGAAATTATGAAATGATTTCTGCAGAGCATACTGACTTTTCATCATGTTTTTCTAATCTTGACCGGATGTACATAGATGTGCTGGGAAATGATTTGAGTTCACAGTTCAGGTGTAAGCTTGTACTTCGTGCTCTTTTTCCTCGATGCCATAATCATTAACTGCAGTGATATTGTCACTTGTAGGTTGGATTTGGATGATTTTCATGTTTACTCTATGTTATTCGTGTCTTAGTCACAATGTCCTAACATTGCACCTCATATCTCTTTGCCTAGCGTCTCCAGTATTAGAGGCTCAGAGAATAAAAGTTTTTGAGAAAAGTCAGCATAGTTGTACTGTGTCTTACTGACACGCTTGCACTTCTTATGCGCCTCATGGTTTCACCTTGCTTCAACTTCTCCAAGGCGCTCTCCAGTGCCTGTTGAAACTAAATCATCCTTCTAGTTAAGTAAATAATTTGCCATTTCAGAAGTTGAGTTTCGTTGTGAGCGCTGGTTTAGTTGTTTCACATGCTGAGATCATTGTTATGACTTTCTATAAAAAAAAGTTCTTTAAGTAATTGTAAAGATACTGCTATGTTGTTTCTTGTTGGCTGTTGCAAACATAACTGTTGTGCCTTCAAATTGGGTGAAAGGTGAACAATCTTTCTTGTAGTGTATTCTAACTGGTGTTTTTCTTCTTCAAATTGGGTGAAATGTGAACAATCTTTCTTGTGTGCTCAATGAATGTGTTTTTGACTCAGGTCCTGTGTCAAATTTTAAGACCACTAGCTGGAAATGTTTAACCTCTAAATTTTCTGAATTCCATCAGTAGGGAAAACCTCGACTCTTTCATCCAATTTATACACATCACTTAGAATGAATAGGTACGTTTCAAAAGATATTTATATCAGTAAAAGTTTTATTATTGAGGAAGACTTGTATGAGATAGATCTATGGTGTTTTGTGGGTGTCTTTGTATGGGAAATGTGCTGCTATTTACATGTTTCAATAATATGGGTTGGCAACTTTTAACAGCTATGGGGAGAATTTTCATGGCCCAAAAAACTTATTTTTATGTATATACATGATATTGATTTGAATTAAATTTAGATATGGTTTACATTTTTTGCTAAGTAATATGAGTTCTTAGTGCTTTTTTTATAAAGTACTTTAAATATCAACGATAAAAAACAAAAGGTGTATTATATTTTTCGTTATGCGTTAAGTATTTAGGGGTCCTTTTTGTTTTTAGCTTTTGGGCCCAAAAATGAACAGGACAACCCTATATGGAAGTTGCTTTGCTTTTTCAGAAGAATAGAGAAGTCTAATACGAGTGATCATGACCAACATTATTTGGGATGTATTTAACCCTATTACCTTTTAGCTGAAGTTCACTCAGGGTCTCGACTAATCTTTTGGAATATGTTCACTCGGGAAATAGTATCAATTTGATGCCTGTATTTAGTGCATAAATTATCTTAATTTGATTAACAGGCTTCAATTTCTGAAGCTGCATACCAGTAGCATGGACCAAGAATGATAACATTTTGATTTCTTACAGTTTTGCTCTAGTGTTTGCTTGTCAAATAAGAGTGTCTTCTGACAACTATTGTGCTATTGTAACTCATTTACTGATGTTTCAAGCAGTGATTCCTCCCTGGTCCACAGAAAATAAATTATATTTATAAATTTTCAGTTTGATGTCCTTCTGAATTCAGAATTTTCAAATATAGTGTTGAAGAAATTAATATCAAAAAAGATAATCAGTTTAAGGTTTAAATCAATTTGTTTCTTATTCTCATCAAATAAAGGGAGGAAAAACCCCCTATAAATACAAGAGCATTGTCTTATAATAAGGAAACAAAATAATGCAAATATAATTTACTTCCTAAACAATAAAAATAATATTCTTAGAATAAAATCTAAAATATCTGCATATGGAGTATAATTTTCAAATATATTGTTTCACTGTAGTTTTGTTGTCTGCTACTTTTGCGTCAATAATTTAAGATTTTTAATGCACCTTATTGCAGGCAAGATACTTGAGATCGGTTGTACTCGAATAAGTAACTTGGGAGGTCACAACAAAAACGAACTGAATGCCTTAACAGGTTCGTTGTTGAGTTTGTGAAAATGTCTTTGGTTTTTAATCTCCATGAAAGTTGTTGATAGCCGAAACATATGCTTTTCGTAATTTTTAGCTTCATCTTTACACCTCCTATTAATTTTGATCTGCATAGACTCAATTACTATTTTTCTTAGGTTGATCCCATATTCTTGTACCATATCTGGATTCTTAATCACACTTATAAAAGAAAATTTGAAAAAGTGTAGGGTTCTTGATATCAAATAGATCAGCTGTTTAGTTCTCATACTTGTGATTCCCATTCTAAACCATATCAATGTACCACTTTTTTTGGCAGGTGAAATTTTTGGAAGCCATTTTCGGTAACCGAGTCAGCAGTTCCATCTTTTCTTAAAATTTCCAGAAAGTTGTATGAAATGGAAACACTAGATCCACAGAAGATTCAGACTTTTCTGTCTGGAGGATTTCTCTTGCCAACTAATCTGACGTGCTCCTGTAGGGTCATAGTCCCATAAAAATATCTATTGGAGAAAATTGTGTTATATTTTCTCTTGATTAAGTGTATGTGACGCAGCAGAGTTGTGCTTTCTTGTACTTTTCTACGATTTTTGTCTTTGAATGCATTGTCTAATCTTAGCCAGTTTCTTATCCAGTAAATAGGGTTGTTATGTACTATGCTTATAAAGGGGCCTTAAGAGTTGAACAAAATTTATCATGTGTGAAACATAAGCTTGCACTTTAGTTCTAGATAAGGTGGGATATTAAAGGTGGCCACTTAATAAGGACAAATAAAAGTGCATCGTCGTCTTATTATCAATTATTGTTGCTTTGCGAAAAAAAAAAAAAAAAAAACTTGAATTTTGAAGATCTTAGTAGATAATTATGTAGATATTCTTTAAAAATAGTAAAACTCAAAACCAAAGAACAATTTGAGAACTGGGGTAGGTAGGCCATGTAGTCTTGCCAACTTGGAGATGGAAGTTGTATCATTTACACTTCTCAGCCTGTTGTGAGGCTGCGCCTATGTGCATTGTGCTGTAAATTGATGATAATGGAAGATGTGGTCCTGTTAACTAACCAAATTATTGAACGGAAAGCGATTGACAGCATGGGTGTCCTTCCCATATCTCGGGTTCAAGGACCCAATTTCCTCTAATGCAAGGCACATAATTGTTGAAGTGCAGAAGATCAAAAATTTACAGGCAGCAGGCGGACATGAGGATGGGTGAATGGGAAGGCGAAATGTTAGACGGAATAGAAGGAATTGTTCAATTTTTTGATTGGTTAAGCTGTAAGCATCTTGTTTTGTTTTCTTTTTAGAATAGGAAAATTTGTTTTGAATAATCCAAACCTATTGTTCATTTTTTTACTAATAACCCCACCTTTTGAAAAGTACTAAATAATCCAACCTTTGCATACATTTTGTTGCGAATGGACCTTTGTGGCAACGAACCGGTTGAAACCGGCCGGTCGTAACCAGCTTTTTGTAACAAATGTCCATTCACAAAAAAAATGTATGCAAAGGTTGGATTATTTTAAAAAATTTCAAACGGTTGGATTATTAACAAAGAATGGGGGCGATAGGTTAGAAGATTCTAAACAATTTTTCCTTCAGAATAATCTAATTTAAGGGTGTTTTTTGAAGTATCTACCTATTTTATTAATTAAACTAGTTGGCATCTGCTAATCGATAATTTGGTAAGTCGTGCACGAGTTGTATACTACTATTATTGTTAGTTTGATGCAACATTCTCACAACTCGACTGAAGTGCGTAAAGGATGAGTGTGACTCTAAAGTCTTCAATTTTAAAGTCAGTCTTTGAGATATTTTATAGTGATGCCAGCTTTAATCCAGTCAACAATATAAGGCTTAATCCTGCTGATTTTGGTTTGTTTAGAAATGTTGTCTTGATAGCAAGATGTCAAGGACTGTTCCAAACACTAGTGGAACTTACGCATATGCACAAAAACGTTAAAATTCGTCATCTAAAAATTATGAACAAAAACAATCTCGCAAATTTGGCCAATAAATTGGAAAACTACACTGCAATAGTGAGAACCAAATCCAATACATATGCTTTACCTACAAGTATATAATTACGTAATACTCATCAACATACAGAGGTACCAAAGCCAAGATCACAAAGCCACATTACCTAGGAGCCATACAAAAACGATATTCAACGGCTCCTGCATCTGAAGATCGGCAATGGTACTCATCAATATGGCATTATTGTGTTACTCTGATATTCTGCAAGTAGCTCGTTTTTCATCGTTAGCTCTAGCTAGTAGTGGAACTGAGAGGGTAACATGTATCTTCAGCACCCGTGCTCCATAAGAAATTTGCATACTTTGATGCATGAAAGGAGTTATCTGGCTCGGCTGCCGTAGCCTGTTGAAATTTCTCTTCAGCCTCCCAAAGATTTTCTCGTACCAACCATAAGAAATTCGCGTACTGGGTTATCACTTCCGCATCAGTTGGATCTAACTGTATTGCACGCTTGAAGTACTCCTCTGCCCTGAATAACAGAAGAAACAAGTACTTAATACAACAATTGCAAAACTAATCATCATCGTCAACAACCCAATATCCCGCTCGAAAACAACAATTGCAAAAATGATCACTTGAATTTACTAGTCTATTGCCATTGGCATAGCAATGCCAGTAATTGCCATCAATCAATTGCTTCAAGGAAATGTAAAGCTGCACATTAGTAGTAAACCAAACCAAATTACACCCAAGAAATCCAACGCAACTATAAAACCAAATTAGCTTAATCAAAATGAACATTTTCAACTAAATTTATCAAGTATGTAACCGAAAGTCCAATTGTTGGAAAAATATCTCACATGTGATCCTCAATTGAGCAATTAGAAAAAGAATGACTAACATATAAGCTTAGCTACTCCTCCTAATAACAATTGGTTTTAGAACTGTGTCTTGTTGTGTACAAGCCCGTTAATATACCAAATTCTTTGAAGCTTTAAGTATCGAAATTAAATCAAATTTAAAAGTTCTAGTAAATAATAGTTGACACAAGTTCAAAGTTTAAGTATTAGGCTTTTTTCACACACATAAGCTCTGCTTTCTTAGCCTTATTAAGATACCATTCACCAATCTAAATAGTATTCTAAATAATGGGAAGACTTAATTACCTATAAAGACAAGACTGTCAGGACGATGATCATTATCAAATATGTCTAATAATCTACTATGCTCCATTTCATTTAAAAAACCGTTAGAGTATATAATATATCCCGATACCTCAATCATAAGCTAATAGTTAGATATTTGAATCCCCGGGATATATTACCGACTGAGGTTCAGAATATATATCTTATATACTCTAACAAAAATTACGAAAGCTTAATAAAATTTTAAATGAGTAAGTTTAGAACATCTCAAATAGCAAAAACTTAAGAAAAGACCATAAATTTTACCTGTCATAATCCTTGAAAACAAGACTGAGAAACTGAGCATAATTAGACAGCAAAAGAGTGTTATTTGGATCTTGAAATAAACCCAATTGATAAAGAAGATCAGTCCTATAATACTCTTCATAATCATCCCCTTCAATCTCAACTTTTACTGCAGAAACAAATCCAATTCTCTTCTCCATCAACTTATCATTATGATGTTTAACAAGATTACCATTATCAACTACAAATCCAAGCCCTTCAATCTTATCAAAACCTCTTCCTTCTATATTATTAGCCTCTTCCACCATTGAATTCCACATACCCATCTCATTTTCCTCCATTTTCCCCGAAATTTCGTTTGTGGGTGTCTCTAATTTCCCTAATTCTAAGCACCCAACTCCCCAATTCCTCGGATATTGTCCCAAATCTTCATGTTCTTCACTTGATTTTTCTAGGGTTTGCGCAAATGGTTGCAATGATTCAAGTGAATAGGTAGCAAAATCAGAGGTAAGTACCATAACTTGTAACATTAAATCAGGGGTTTTAGCAAAAACTTCTTTAAACAACCAAATAAAAGATGAAGCCATTTCCCTTTGAAATTTACTAACAATCCCATCATCTAATTCTTCATCTAAAACCATTCCCCTGCTTTTCAAAGCTTGGGTTTGAATTTCTCTTACAATATACAAAGTTGAACAACATAAACTATAAATGGGTGATTGACCATTTTTCATATGTTCTTCAAGATCCCTAATTTCTCTTTCTTCTTCCATTCTCAGAAATTTCTGCTTCATTTTGATCATTCTAAGGGAAACTGGTAATTCAATACTACTTGCTCTTCTAGCAATACTATCACGAATCATTGCATCTCTAGCGGGCCAATCAGGGGGTTCAGGTTTGATGCCTAGGAAAGAAGGTTCTAGAACATCTACCTGGGAATCATACTGCCTAAACGACGTCGTAGCAGTCATGTTTCCGCGAAAACTAGGGGAATTACGTTTATGGGTATTTTGTTTTCGGGTGAAATCGTCAATTGGGTGATTATTGGGGAAATCATGGCCATCGAAACTTGCACTACAACATACACGCATGTTTTGATCCAATGATTTTGATCGATGAATCTTTTGGGCGGGATATACCGGGTACGATGACGTTGATTTTGATCGATTAAGAGGAAGTTTCTTGAAGGTGAATAGGGAAGATGAAGAAGCATTGTGAGGAGATGGAGGAGAAGAAAGGGAAGGAGGTGTAGCTTGAGCAATATTTACCCTCATTTTAATGGAAAATGAAGATTTTTTTGAGGAATATGGAGGAATAAATAAGCTTTTTGAGGAGTTTTTTAGGTGTTTTTCAATGGAAAGGATTGGTTGTAAGATTTTGGTCAAAGAGAAACTTTAGATATGAAAAAAGGGGTTGATATTTGATAAGGTTTGAGAATGAGTTGGTGATCAAATTTTGTACAAAAATGATGATAGAGACTTTGGGTTCATATTAAGTCATCAAATTAAATTAAGATTTATTTAGTAAATTCTTAAAAACTTGATTTTCTTATTAGTTATTAACCTTACAAATGTCTCATGATTCTATAGAAAAATGAGTGGACATTTGCATTGTAATAAAGGTTATTTATAGTCTTAAGCGTTATATTTATGGATCTAAAAAAATAATATATTAAGTATGATTTATCTCATATTTTTAACGTAATGTCATTTTAGATAATACTATACTTTTTTTCTAAAAAAATAATTCTTTAAATAGAACAACGTAAAATTTAACGCAATATAAAATCGAAATGTTGGATAGTTAAAAAAGAAAATATTATTTTCAATGTTTATACATAACTAGTGGCGAAGCCACATTGGGGGCTACGAGGTCACGTGCCCCTAGACGTTTTTTTTTTAAAAAAAATTAAAGTATATTTTTCTATTGGTCAGAATAAAAATGTAAAATTAATACTCAAGTCTTTTGATAATAAAGACTCCCTCATTTTAGTAATTTTGTCTTCTTTATTTATTTTATCTCATTTTTTTTAATTAGGACAGTTGATTTAATTTGTGCCATTTGCATATGTAACGGAGGAAGTATGAAACCAAGGATTGGGCTTCTCATCTTATGCCCCAATTCCCATGGACAATCTAAGTATGTTTCCATTGATTTTGTCTACTCTTTAACAATTTTAATTTGTAGGTTGATTTGAATTTGAAGCAGAAGGATCTAATTATTATATTAATTTTATTAAGGTAGTATTTGACAATATAGAATTCATTTGGAAATAAGGAATTTAAATTTGGTATTCAAATTCAAGAATTGTAAATGACACCTAAATACTTGAAATTTGTAAATTTTAATACTTGACCAATGTTACATTAGTTTTGATTGAACTTCTAAGTAGAATTGATTCAATTTTTAAATTTAAAATTTGTCAAACATAGTATTTGGGTAAATTCAATATTTGGAAATAAATTCCAAGTTCCCAAACATACCATAAGAGAATTAGATAAAGAAATGGTGGATGATAATAGAATACACAAAGAATTAGTAGATAAGATTTACAAAAGAGAATGTGAAATCAAAACTAAAAGAATATAGGAAAATAATCCAACAAAACATAAACAAAAAAAAAGTTGTGTTAGGAAATTAAAACATACTTCTAGCATTGACAAATTAGCTCCAATAATTTAGAAAATTGACTTAATGGTTGAAGTTTAAAGACTATTATATAATGGTTTTAAATATTCCCCTTC
The DNA here is from genome assembly GCA_019425755.1 of Amaranthus cruentus. Lineage (NCBI taxonomy): Eukaryota > Viridiplantae > Streptophyta > Magnoliopsida > Caryophyllales > Amaranthaceae > Amaranthus > Amaranthus cruentus. The sequence goes on from CM033460.1 coordinate 16,198,219, forward strand.
TTGAAAGGATGGATGAGATTCGAACTCGTGATCATTCTGTCTACTAGCTTATGATATCATATTAAGAAATTAACTTAACCAAAAGTTTAAACTGATGGTTAGAGTCTCATTCTCTCCTTTATAGGTATGAGTTGGCGCCGTCCTTTCCTCTCCGACCCAATTCATAGTTTTCTATGAGCGGGATACACTGGGTAGGATAATGATGATAATGTCTCGACCAGGGCCCTAAAGCAGATCCCTAATCCTCTACCATTAGTCCGGGAAGATCTTTCTAAAATCTTATGAAGGATTGGACATTAGAGTTGCACACGAGTGCTGCTATAGTTACCGACTTACCGACAAGACATAGAGATTTCTCAAAAGAGAGTAAAAGTTTTTCTTTGTATTTAATGCTCCAAAGAGCAGCCAACAGGAAGCCTCCACACTCAAAAATGTGCCTGAACTCCAAGTAAATTATGAAACATAAATACTCTTCCGACATCACCTTTGCATGTAATTAAGCTATTATGGCAATTGCAATTTGCAGCGCGTTTTGTATGAGACCGTCTTACAGAGTTATGGTGAGACAATCTTAAAAAAGAAGTCCATAAGCTTCAAGTTTTTATTATTAGACTATTTAATTCAAGTATGAGAAATATGTCACAGTGAGACCATTTCATACAAACATAAATAAAATTGTACTATTAGACAGGTGAGATCAGGTATTGGGCCAAAAGTTCAAATACATTTTGGAGCCTGAAGGTTTCTATATCGGAATATTAAAGTCCACATTAAATATATGACAGGCCCATATATTAGAAGGAGGGTGATACACAGATATAACTCTGCACTTGTAAATAGGCTTATTCCCCAAACATACCATTACGACCCGTTTGGTAAGTAGTAATAAACGGCGATAATGGGAATGAAAAACTAGTATAATTTTAATTGAAAAATCTTTTGGCTACCTTGATTACCATGCTTGTCCAACTCCAATTATCTCATTTTCTTCATAAAATTCATTCCAATGCATTTTTGTGATCAAAGTTTCATTACCATGTGAATGATATGAAACTTTTGTTAAAATTTTACACTATATATCATTCTCATTACTATAATTTAGTACCACTAAGCAAACGGGCCGTTAGAGTATGAAGTGAGTGTGATATAGGAATAATTTAGAAAAAAAGATCTGACCAACCGAAATAAGGAGGAGAAGAGGTAACTCACTTATAAGTCCAAAGAAGTTTTTATACCAAAATCCATTGTTAGTAGTAGTAAGAGTTACTCTTCATGTTTATATAATGTGGAATAGTCTCTTATCTTTTTCCGATGTGAGACAACTTATACATGCATAAGCAAATGAGCACTTTAACAGTTTGAAAAAAAAAAGTGTAAACTTCTGAATAAAAAAACGTAGATAAAAATTAAAAAAATTAATATAATTGTCTGAAGATTGAAATTTGAGTTTGGAGTTCCTTAATGCTCATTGCAAGATTAAGATTTGTAGACTATTGATGCACATGATACTTTCTTCACATTATTCAGCAAAATTGGGCCATTTAACGATCTGGATCAAAAGAAGATTGGGGATTTTGTTTTTAAATTGCAATTAGTATATTACGGTAAAGTGGATGTTTTGATTAGTTTAGTTGGACTATTTGGCCCAATTTATAATTGTGTCACGTTGAGACGGTCTTAAATAAAAATTTGTACACCAAATTATAAATCACGGGTTAATCTTGTAGTTGAGAATTTCTTTTACCTTTGTGAGTTGTGACCATAGTTCAATTCTCATCACTTATGAGGAGAAATAATTATTTTTCTCCTTGCCTGTAATGATTCTCTAGTACACATTAAATCGTTTTTATGCAACTTTTATTGAACCGATAATACACCCAATTGTCATTTTTGAATGCCAACTAACTTCTTACTACATTAATTAATGGCTATTATTTTATAGGAATCATATGTTAGGTTAGTGATTGAGACATTTTTCTTTCAACCTCATAACAAGAGATCGATTCTCACCACCTATAGAAATGATTAATTTTTCCTTCAATCCTCTCTTGTAGAGAATTCTTCAACCATACGCCAATATCTTTCCAACAACAAAATTGTTATCCTTAAAAATGAACTTCATTTAAGTGAAACAGTTTTTTCAAACGGTCAATGTTAAAACATGATGATGAAAATCATATAGATTGTTTCAAAGACTTTTTAAGAAATTAGATGATCTATAAATATGATGATGGTACCACTAAGGCACTACAAAAAAGAGTTGGAATGAAAACAACCACCCCAAATGTATTGGCATTTGGTACTACTCACCTTCACCTTCACCTTCACCTACACCACAAAAGACTTAGTTGATAAGAAGCAACATCAATCCAAGACGTGGAACCCTAATATATTTTACAAGACTTGGTTGTGATTTTACTTATTATCAAATTGGATCCTTCCAATCAGCATGATCCAAATATAACAACCAAGACAAGTCCTATGATAATAAGTACTTCATCTATTTCCTTTACTCCAAATCATCCACCTCTATATTTTATATACTTTCTTCATTTCAGTATAAACGTCTTATGTTTTATCAGCTTATTTTATCATAAGTATTTCGTTTCACTATTTTGAAAATTATTTGCGGTTTACATTTATTTGAACCTCACAAATTAAATTCCTCAATTTTTAATTTTTATTCACCAGAGAATCATGAGTTAGTCTAGTGGTTGAAGACTTTCCATTTCATCGTGTGATAAGAGTTTTATTCTCATCACCTATGTAAGCTATGAGAAGAGTTAATCATTTATGTTTTGTCTCTTCCTTGTAGAGATTCTCTAATTTACCCGAATAAAAGAATTTATATCCACCAAATTAGATTTTCTAAAACTTGTGCGAAAGTAACAATGAAATACAATTTACAATACATAGCAACATAGGGCGTTACCTAAATGAAATTATCCTATCTATTTAATTTTATACAAATACAATATACTTTTGAAAAAAAAATATGTGACACGTGTCAACACAATAATAAAAAAATTATGTACTTTTTCTCTTTTTAAATTAACTTATGTATTAGTTTATAATAAAATATCATATGAATATATTTGTTAGTCTATGATAAAAAATTTTTATTTATAAAATTGATTAGACCGATTTACAAAATGTTACTTCTTGCATCTCATTTTAATTTGTTTGCCCGTATAAAAATGTCATTTTAAAAAAGTTTATTTTAACTAAATGTCCTTATTTGGTTTACAAAATCATAAATTTGATCGTAATTGAATCTTTAAAAGTCCTATATTTATTTGATATTGAATTTATTAATTAGCTTTTTTTTCTAAGAAAGTTTTTGAAACTTTCCTTTTTTCTTTCTCTCTCCTTTAACTTTCTGCCTTTCTTATCATTTTGCTAATTCTTCTTCCATTACTATAATCAAACTTTTTTATGTATTTTATATTCTTAAAGTTTACATTTTTGTCTTTATATAATTTTGAGATCAAATTTGTGGCTTAGAAAGTAATTTTTAGAATCATTCATTGTTATTTACTATTTTATGAATTTCAATACAACACAAAATACTCTCTTCCAACTTAGTCTTCACTTAACCTTATGGACAAACATTAAGAGGAGTATAAAAAATTAAATATATGCCTTAATTATTCAATTTTTTACCTCAAGGTTTAATTAATTAAGATACACATTAAATTCTAGCTATTGCGCTTATAATAACTTAATCACAAAAACTTGGGTGCGACTGTCTTACTTGTGAGACGCATCTTATTGGACCAGTCCAATTGTATATAATTTCTTTTTTTACCAATTTCACAAATTAAAATATCAATTTCAAGATTTAAAAAACCAATTTAATGACTGAAATGATCAATTTCAAGGATTTGAAATTGACATTTAAGTCATGGAATTTGACAATTTTAAGAATTAAAGGGGCGATTTTAATACTTAAAAAATCAATTACAGGACATTAAATTCTCATTTCAACTATAAAAATAGGATGACTCAAACTATTAAAAAAACTTTGAAATTGACCCTTTAAGTCTTAAAATTGTATTATTTAGTTTTGAAATTGTCCTTTTTAGTCTTAAAATTAGTATATCACAATATTTTTAAAAAATTATTGGGCCTAGATCTGTTGACTGCCTAAGGCCGTCTCACGAGAGTAATTGTAACCTAAATATAATATAATATGATATATATCCTAATTAAATTTTATTCAAATAATTATAATATTGTATTTTAATTCTATCTATTTTGTTTCTTTTATTATAGCATAAAAAACACTAATTTGTTTTAAGAAAAACCAGTTTGTTTCTATTTGCGCAATTTCCACACATTATTATTACTCCTAGAAGATAAGACTTGAAATGGAAACAAAGTCACCTAAATTATGTGATGAAATTAGGTGCATTGAATAATATTATGGTTTGTGGGGGTGTACCAAACAGTACATTTCATGACTTCAATCAATTATTATTTAATTTTGGAAATTGGAATCATCCAATTGAAAATTCATTTATGTATCTGCCTCTATTTAGCATTATTCATGGCGTCTATTAAGAGCGTACCCTATTGGCTATTATGCACATTTCTTTCTCATTCCTCTATTTACTCTACAATTTCATTGCTCACCTACTTATACTTTTATACATGATGATTTATTCTCATTTTTTTATTTTATTTTTATTTCAACCATTTAAATGTATGTTTAAACTAACTCCGGGATTGTTTTTGCACTATACTTCCTCCGTTCCATTATACTTGCTACATTTAAATACCATCAAAAAACTAAATAGGACAACTTAAATGAATTGGAGGAAGTATTGCTTTTATGCGATTAAGTTTTGAAATACTAATCATTAAAAAAATGTCAAAAATATTAATATGATTAATAAATAAGAAATATTAGTGACAAATATCATCAAAAATAAACATTAAAATCTCTTACAATATACTCCCTTCATAAAATAATACTCCCTCCGTCCTCTTTAATTTGCAACAAATAGAAATATGGGTATTTTAAAAAAGTAATAATAAATAAAGAGAGAGTATGAATTGTATGGATGAAAATAAAATAATGTTAAAATATATGGATGAGATTAAAAGAAATTAGTGGGTCATTATCCATAAATAAAAATGATACAAATTAAGTGGAACAGATCAAAATAAAAAATAATGCAAATTCAATAAAACACAGGGATTATAGATTTTTCACTCATAAGTCATATGTTTTCTTTTCAATCAAAATATTCAATTACAAACTAGTACTCCATATAATAAATTTCATGTAGTTGGCATTATCTCAAACATATTACATATAGATTAAGAAAAGGGAGAGTTTGATCTTTAAAGTAGTATTTGCTCCGCATTTGATTCTACTATCGCATATATTTTTATGAAAAATTTTCCTAGAATAATCTAGATAATCCAACGTATTTTGTGATTTTCTTACAATAATCTTATCTATTAAATAATTATAAATAGTTTCAATTTTTATCGGGTAAACTTAGGTAACCCGATAACCTGCTATAATAGGAAACTCACAAAAAAAAGTAAACTGAAAATTAAATTATAGGAGTACTCTAGAAAAACACCTCTCAAAATTGGGATTATTCATGGTTAATTAATAATTGAGATTATTTTAGAAAAATCACGAATATGTTGGATTATTCTAGTTAATTTTTTCTTTTTTTTATTATAGGATAGACTGAGAAAATCAAATCTAAATGGACATAATATCTCTTTAAAAATAATAATATTTACTAGTTTACAAAAACAGCGAGTCTCCTGAGAGACCTTCTTTAAAAAACCGTCTATCAGCCCCAATCCATTAAAGCTTATTGCCTACATTTACTCTACATTTTCCCTAATAGAAATGGTCTCTCAAAAAGACCGTCTCTCATAAAAATTTGTGTTACAAAAATAAAATTTAATTATCCAAACAATTTTAAATATTCCTAAATACGATAATTATACCGACTATATGCATTTCAATATTTTTCTCTACAATGAAACGTTTCACGTATAGGATCAACTTGAAACGTTGTATAAAGAAATGTCTTGGAAATTGGATAATGCTTGCGTTTTTGGTGTTCAATTAAAGACATTATTTACATTTATTTGACTATAAATGTTATGAATCCAGCAAAATGTTGAACATTTCATTAATATTCTAATATTGTCGCGTAGCAGACGATTCAACGGTCAATTGTCTAATGTCTATGTTCATTGACATATTGCGTGATTTATCAATTCAACATATTAAGATTTATCATATCTTTTTTATTTATAATTGCTCCTTATATTTTATACTCCTGTATTTTAGGTGTTGATAAAAGACTACAAATACTATTCATGTCTAATTTTAAAATTTTTCTCTATTAAAATTTTAGTACTTAGTTGCCTCCTCTGATTTTTATTTTTAATAGTACCACTTTTATTTTTTACGCTATCCAATACACAATTCTAATTTTTAATATCTTTAACTTCATATAATAAAAAAAATTCTAAAAAGTTAATATATAAAAACATGCGTTAAGAAAATCAAATAAGATCTCACTTGACTCTATTCTACATTATATATGAAGAAATTTATACCAATAAGATCAGTTGATGAACATTAGTTGCTACATAAACTGTAGCAATTATTAAAATACAGATAAAGTATTATATAAGATTCTTTTTTATTTAAATAGATCATTAATTTTATTTACTTCATAATGTAAATTGACTTGTTAAATTGATCAGACCCGGGCAACTATATTTAATTTATAATTCATACATTTTAGGAACAATTTATTAGTACTTTACACATTAAACATTCGCATTACCTATACGGCCAAATGACCAGTTATGACCGTTGACCAGCACAATTACCTTTGACTTTTCTTTTTTTATTTTAATTTTTTTTGAGTTTTTTTTTTTCTTTTTTTAATTTAATTCCTTCATCCTCACTCGTCTTTCTCTCTCCTCTTCCTTCTTCATCCTCTTCATCCCTAATAAATTTCAAACACTCCCTTAATCTTCAAAGTCACCATTAATCTTCAAAGACCCAATTTCTCTCCAAAGTCCAAATCCTGAATTTCTTTCCACCATCATCAACTGGTGAAAAATCACTTTTCTTACTTTGTTCTTCCACCATCATCAACTGATATATCATACCAATTTTATCACATCTTTTGGATCCTTTGGAAATCCTTTCACAGAATTCGAGTCTATTGAATGGAAGACCTAAAACAGTGGGCAATTCCCCAGTTAGTGGATTATCAGAAGTTCAGAAGGAATACTAGAATTAAATTTATTTTCAATGACTTTGATGCTAGAAATTTTACCTATACTCTCAGGAATTGAACCAGAAAGCATGTTCAAATTTATATGAAGTTCAGTTAGTTTTGACAGATTAGAAATCTTGGGTGATATTGACCCATTGAACAAATTCACAGATAGGTCAAGGTACTCAAGATTCGGAAGATTAGAGAACAAAGATTCTGGGATTAACCCAGTTAAATGATTGATTGACAAATCCAGATAAGTCAAATTCTTAAACCCAAAAATGAAGCTAGGAAATTCTCCAATTAACTCATTATACCTGAAATTTAAGTGGGTTAATACAGGCATGGAATTAAACTTAGACCAATTAAATTTAAGTGGGTTAATACAGGCATGGAATTAAACTTAGACCAATTATTAGGAGTTTCAAGGTAATTTGAAAGAAATCTAGGTTTGACTTTGGAGAAATTGCTAAGATTAATTGACTTTAAAGATTAATGAACGTTTAAGTTTATAGGGATGAAAGAGGAGGAGAGAAAGATGATGGGAGAAGGAATTAAATTAAAGAAAAAAAAACTCAAAAAAAAAATTAAAATAAAAAAAAGAAAAGTCAAAGTGTATACTTGCAACGCATTCTAGAATTGGCACTTTCAAAACTTGGTAGGCTGAATTCAAAAAACATTACTACGTGAATTCAGTATAAACATCAAGGTCGTAATTCACAATTAATTCATTTAAATATAAAGATTTGTAAAAAAAAAGACACTAAAATTGAATCAATAGTACGAATCTCATTCAAAATGACAACAAAAAAATCATGTTAGACTCATTTAATACAAGGATTTTTCTTTTACTAGTAGAAGATTACAAGTAAATTTAATCCAAAAAATTACTTATTTACACAAAGCAATAAGAGTATATTCCATTAATCAATAATCATATCACATGCTGTAATTAATTTAAGTATATCCCATGTCTCACCGTCAACACCACCACCCAACTTTCCGCCCCACGTTCTCCCCAACTCCCTTGTCGGATCCCCCATTTCAGGCCCGAATTCAAGCCCATCACTGTTTACCAGATCGAATTACAGCCGTTTGATCATGCTCCCAAGAATCACCGATAAACGTTTTTGCACCATCTAAGCTGGGATAATACGTAGGTTCCAAAAAGATCTGACTCAACATATCAGACGGTTCAGAACCACCCACGACAGCAAAATTAGCCTTAGCTTCTAAACTTCCCATCATGATCATCAACAACTGCTTATAGTTAAAATAAAACCCTTTCACAGCAGATTCCACCCCTTGGAAAGCTTGTAACAGATGAATCTTCTCGAACCTTCTTTTCTCTCTATACAATTCCATTGCAGACTCTTGAGTTATCGGACCTCCCATTGGATCCACTTCAACGCCTAGAATTTCTGGAACTTTATGCCTTAGATCTTTGCTTAATTTCGTAATCTCGATTAATCCTTTTGATCTGAAACAAAATGTTTCAGAATCCGACGTCGTTTTCATCCTCAATTGTGTTTTCAAATGCAAGAAATCATCAACATCCATTAGTAGATGAAGATTCTCGATTTCTTCTAGAAGCTTCCAGATTCTTTCCAATATCCAACAATCATCTGCTGCTTTAGCGAATTCTTCTTTGCTGATTCTATTTCCAATTCTGGTTAACAATTGTTTTGATGAAAATACCCACGATTCGAAAACCTGATGAATTGTGAATAAAATTTGATTTTCGGGATTTTGAATATTATCCAACGCGCTCTTTTTCAGCGCGTGGAGATCTGAAGGACGGCAAACGGCGTCGTAATCCAAATTGGGCTTCCCGTCTAAGTTGGGCTCGCCCAGGCCTAAAGTATACGGACACCTTCTCATGGAAGATTCAATAGAATAAAATATTCTAGAAGAAATTTCTTCCGATGTATGCCACGTGGCAAGTCGTGGTAAGAGACTAAATTCACTGGTACGGCAGACCACGGTAGTATCGTGTACCCCATTTGCAAGTTTCCAAACTTCCGCTGAACTTCCTGTTTGTGGAATCACCTCACCGTACGATGAACTCAAATCAACGATCGGAGATGCGCCACGTGTATCATCATCTTCACACAAAAGTGAGATTATCTCCACTTGATTTCTAGTTAATGATTCTAATCTCCGTTTCCATTCTCGCCGGTTCACGTACGGTCTAGCATCGGATAAAACGAGAGAAATAAACCGGAAAGTGATTTCTAAAGCTTGTAAAGCCGGTTTAATTATTGACTCGTTTTCCCAACAAGGAAATTCTTTAGAACTCCATAGTTGACGGAGTTGAGGTAATTTAAGGTATGTCTCGTAAGCTATACATGACGGTTCCGACGCCGGAGATAATTCTCCGGCGAAAATTGGTACAGGCGAAATTGAAGAAATCGATTTATTACGTGAAATTATGGGGGATTTTCTAGAGAGATTTGGGGTTGATTGAACCATCTTTGTCTTGCAATCGAAATCGACCATTTTTTAGTGCAAATTTGAGTTTTGAAATTTTTAGAGAGATAAAGGAGGAGAGAGGGTTTTGGATAAGAAATTTTTTGAGGGTTTGTTTTGTGTTGGGTGGGAGTTATGGAGTAGAGAAAACGTGTTTATATAGGGGATGAGTAGGAAGGAGTTGTTTTAATATAGACGTGTGGAAAGAAAGACGAATTCGTGAAGTAAAGAAGGGGGAATAAAATTAGAGGGAAAAAGTTGTGGGAAGATTTTAGTGAGATCCATTCCAAAATCTAAATTTGAGAAAAAACATTTTGTACATAATTAAAGTTTCTCATTCAAGTGAAAAGTTGATTTATGATTACGAGAAATGAGAAAGTAGAAGTTATTTACTTATTCGACACTTAAAAGTACGTTTTTTTTTATATTGTTTTGGACCTTTTCATTTGTAACAATTGGCCATTTTGAACAACCCTCAAAACTAATCCTAGCGGTCCCATTTAGGTTGTTAGGCTTCGCTATTGATTTTAAAGTATTATAAATAATTAAAGAACTTCAAAATCAAAAAATTACAATTATTATCATGTTGGATGTATCAGGTTCAAGAAATTAACAAATTATTCTATAATCATAATTACTTTGTGTTGAACCAAAAAAAACATAATGTGGTTGACTTCATGTTTTTATTATTTTTAAGTAAATTAATATGCACCTTATAGGAAGCATCCGAGGAAGATGGGCATCGACCCGGCCAGTAGTGGTGAGCCTTATCTAAAATAATAATAGTCATCGGAGTATTTGGATAGAATTGAAGGAATGTTGATCGTTTGACGTTGAGACTTGGACCATGGTCATAATTAACCATAAACTCAAGCAGTCGTATTGCAAGTATTCCCGTCAAATTACACATATTCTAGTTTATTTACATTTATTTACACTAGGAGTACTATATTTTCTTCTAGTAGTATTTTATGTCAAAACTGATCCGCTTGCTTTTTTTTGTTATATCACGCTTTCTAGCTAGTAAACAAATTTTTGTATGATACAGTTTTTTCATGAGACGCTTTTTGTAAATAATTAAATAGCTCAACTTATATGATTATGCGCATACGAATTCCTTGTTTTGAGATCGTGTAAGCAAGACGGTCTCTCGCAAAAGTAACTCTTTTAACTCGTTAATTTGTTGATTTTGAAATATACCATTCTTGTAGTGTGGTGATGATATTTAAGAAATGAGTTTGAAAAAACAAAACAAAAAATAAAAATCTAACCCACTTGGAGATTTCTTCTAAAACTGGATGAGTTAGTACTTAAATTTGTAATGTGATAAACTATATTCACTTTTTCGAATAAAAACAACTAATTATAAACGCAAAATTTAAATAATAGGGGGTCATGTGCAAAATTTAAACATTATGAATAAATTTAAAGAGGCCCAATTAGCAGGGGCGAAGCCAGAATTTTGATTTAGGGGGGCAAATTGTCGATATACTAGAAATTTTTTTTTACTATATAAAAAATAGAGGCGTTAGAAAGAAACACGTAGACTCAAATTTTACACGACATTGTAACCAAATCCGATTTGATTTGATTTTAAAAATTTACAATTATGAAAAACAATATGGACACGAAATTCAATTGCAAGCCCACCTAAAACACCTAACCCGAAATCAACGATGACCGAACGAACACCATTAGACACTAATTAAGCTATGAATATATTAAAATCATATAGACTGAAATGAACTTGAATCATTGCAAAAATTATATTTAACTATAAATAGAGTTGAAGCTTCCCTATAATTATTGTTTTTGAAAAAACTAAGTGTTTTTGACTCTCTATAGTTGCCTATTAATTCTTCAAAAAAGACACTATTAAAATTAAGATAGAAATATATAAACGCACATTAAAAATGATGAATGTTAAATTATGAAAGATAAATAGTAATGACATTATAGTATAAATCTATTAGTCTATAAAAAAAATAATTGTTTAAATGAAGATTTGATCCTTTAACCTTAAATTAGAAATGTGTTACTTCAACCATTGAGTTATAGTAATTTTTGTTATAATTTTACACTCTTTAAAATATATATCATATTAGTATGGGGGACCAAAGCCAAAATTACAAAGACTCGCATTTTCGACAAGGGGGTCGGGCCTCCGCTGGCCCCCATGTGGCTTCACCCATGCCAATTAGCCATAATGGTGATCCGCTACTAAATACACTTTTTCATGTCCGGTACATACATGGTGCTATATATTCTATCTATAGCGATAAAATAAATCAATTTTGTTTTTGTAACTTAAACTCATAATCTCGTTTTCAAAACATAAAACCTTTCGACCAAAAATTTAACTTGATAACTACTCTTATTAGTTTTATTATAATGTTTAATGTGGTCTCTTAAGAGACAGTTTTTCTGAGAGACGTCATTCACGCCCAACTAACAAAGCTTAATACATATTCTACTCTTCATTGTTTTTTACGGATCGATTATATTAGATAAGATTTCTAAAAAAATCGTCTCTCACGAAAATTTGTGACAAGATTTAGCTTGAGGCCTTGAGCTATTGCAAGTGGTGTGCTATATATAGAGTTACACGGTCAAGAAACAATTTGGTATCAAAAGCCAATAAGATAAGGACATGTATGATGTTGTCCTTCATCTATTGGTTAGGAATGCAGTGAATGTGACAGTTTGTCAACCTTTATTCCACTCAATTTTCCTATTCTTCATTTTTTTTTGTTACATTTTTTTTTAGATATAATTTTATTATTTGGATTCTCTATATTTTCTCTCTTATTTAAAAATAAACATTATTTTATTTATTTTATAATTTTTTAATCACAATACTAAAAATTAAATAGAGCAAAATAATCTTCCACTAGTCTCTTAAGAGACCGTCTTTTGAGAGACGTATTTCAAGTCCAACCCTTTAAAAATTAATGTCTATTTATTATATTTTTAATGCCTACTTACATTATTCTTAATGCTTACTTATTATATTCTTAATGCCGATACTTTTTCATATCTTAAATGCATACTTACATCATTTTTAAAGCCTACTTACAATATTTTTAAAAAATATATAACTAACCTATTTAGAAATGGTTTCGTACAATAATTTTTGTTAATAATTTATGAGTGACAATATGGGTTGGGTGTTATCAGTTGAATAAGTTGATGTTGCAGATATAGTGGATAATCCTCGGATACTTGCAGCATGGGTTTGAACGGTTCCATTTGTCGGCACATTTTGAGTACTTTTTCGACCAAGTTTATCAATTTCCTCAAATTTTGGGTACTACTTAATTTATAGTCAAGTTGATAGTTAGAAGAATCATAAAGTATTCTTAATTTTATTAGAATTTTCTCATAATAAGTCTTGTAAGTAAAATTTGTAACCTATGTATGTGCTTTTTATATACGGTGTTAAAAATTTTAAATAAAATGAGAAATTGACGTTAAGGTGACTGAGTGAGAATTAATTCTACTATAACGTTCATTTCAGTTCCACGTTATAAAAATGAACTAAAATAAAAATCAAACTAATAGTTATTAAAGCTCTATGATCCAACTTACAATAACTTTTATTCAAGAGTTTTATGTTTACTTGTTATTTCTTTCTTCATACTAAAACTATTATTAACATCATTATTTTATAGTAATTTATTTATAAATCTTAGTATTTTTCACTTAATGTCATGTAAACATATTAATGCTAAAATTTAATTTACTATCAAACAAATTCAATGATGTTGTTCACAATATGAACTTAAATTTATTTCTTCTAATAATTCCCCACTATTCATTTTTATATATCATGATAAACCAATCTAAAAAATTTAAGTGTGTGTTCCTACTGTTATTGAATAATACCTTAATTTTTTTGGTTTTTCTTATCGATGGTAATAGAGGCTAACTAATTGTAAAGAAAATTATTCCTATTTTAATATTTATTATCGTTTGTTTATAATAAGTCTAATAAAAGAGTTTAGCTAATTAATAAAAACACATAGAGCCTAGACTCTAGAGGTAGTAGTATTTATCCTAAAGACTCAAACACAATATTTTATAGAAATTAGAAATTAATATTGACAAATTTCTGAATGAAACAGTCTCACAAACAACGAATATAAATTAGTAGCATACAAGCATATGGATTTCTTGTTTGCACTCGTTTCATCGAGAGACGGTCTCTTATAGAAATAACTCATTAAAGTTACATATCATCATCATACCCAATGTTTCCCGCACATAGATAAATTTATGGTCAGGATCCGAGGAGGAAAGATAGACGGCATTTCATAATCATAAGGAGAGGGCGGTCAAAAGTTACATAATATTCATTAATTTATTAATTTTCTTGGAATATTATTATTCTCGTCATTTTTGTAATTTTTAGTATATTAATTGTGATTGTTGCCTGAAATTTCTAATTAAGTCCTAAAATTTTTATTGTGACTAGATATTTTTCCTAATTCCTAAAGTATCCTTATGGCCTTATCCCTTGAGCTTTTCATCGATAAATCTCCTATCTTATTGATAATCAATTAAAATAGATATTATTCTCGTAGTAGGTGTACTAAAGATATACTAGTATCTACTTTCTTTTTTAATATATATTAATTATTCTTTTAAATTAACATTCTAGATTAAAGGGCATGAAACTAGTCACCAAGATCAAATCGATCGTTCGACCATGCAAGAAAAAGGACTTTCTTCTTTTTGTATATTCTCTTGCAAGCGAGTTCACATTTTTAGTCTTGCATTCTCTATTTTTATAATTTTTTTTATTATAATTTAATTTACAGGTTAGATCGAAAAAAAGAGAGGACTAAATGACAATCAAATTCGATTAATCTTTACCTGAAAAAAGTTATTCTTGCTTTAATTGAGACGAAATTAAATTATCTTTGATGAGCTCCTACTATTAAGGTAATTTGTTTAAAAGACTTGTGAAAATTAAAAATATAATTATTAACACTACATAAAGTAGTACATTAATTACTTTAAATTTTAACAATCTTCCAATATGTTGCTTAATTAAAATCTACCATTGTTATTTATTACTCCCTCCGTCCCTTTTTGATGTTCCTATTTGGGTTTTTCACCAAGATTAAGAAAAATGGAATCTTTGGTGGTAGTGGGTATTATTTTAATTATATAGGAGTGGGAAGTAATGATTGTATTAGAAATATGAGAGAAAAAATAATTAAATAATAGTGTAAAAAATTTCCAAAAAGGAAATTAAAGTGGAAAAACTTATGGAACTACCCGTTTTAGTAAGGTGGAAAAACAAAAAGGAACGGAGGGAGTATACAGTTATATTCAATAAAATTATTTCTAATGCATTATAAAATAGGGTAATTATATTAATTTACAATCCTTAGTGCTATACATGAGTTTATCAAATTCTCTTTATTATCAATAATTTAACATTTTAAGAGAATCTAATACAGAAATTGAAAAATAATTAATATTTTATACAATTATTTTAACCTTTCATGAAAAATTAAGTGGTTATAAACTAATAAAGTATAATTAAATTCTTATATTTTCAAAGCAAAAATGATATTGAATTACATAAATAAAATACAAGATTCTTTTTTATATACAGCTTTTATTTTAGAGCTATATATGTATCATTTTCCAATAAAATAATATGGAGTCTAATTTAATTGTCTTATTACAAATAAATTAATTTTAAAAAATCCATATAAATTTATTTGTTGCGAGACTTATCCTAATTAATTATAATACGTAAAAGGTTATAAAGGGTATAGACTATAGATATTCCATTTTAAATATTTTCAAATAAAAGAATAAATTCCATAATGAAAATGGACTCTTCTTATCTGACTTCTTAATTATATGCTGAAGGTTATAGCCTTTATTAGTGTATATAGCATATAGAATATGTAAGGGTACATTTGTAATTAAATAGAGCTCTAGGGTTGTGCATTTGTGTATATATATACATTGTCCCATTGATTAATGGAGATAAGGATCATTCTAAGAATCCTACAGCCTTATAGGGCTTATAATTCCACGTTTAACACATTAAAAAAGAATTTACTAAAAGAAACAAATTAAAAAAGAATATGTTCCTTATAAATTAAAATTTACAATTGCTATTTATATCACCCCCATTATATTTGAATAATAATTATTAATAAGGAGCATGAATGTTTCTTATATCTAGTAACTACATAAAAAAAGAGACGATATTCTTTTTCGATAATAATCTCCAATCCTTTAATACCACATTAATCGAATAAGTATAATGTGAATAGTAGAAATTATTATTGTGTGAATAAGATTAATAGTATTAAATGATAAAGAAGAAAAATAGAAAATGCATTTCTTTATTTTGGAGGTAAATTATCCCAGTGGGATGGAGAAAAAATATTCTATTATTTTTCTCATAACTACTATACTCACCATGTCCGTTTGAGTTTTCACCATATGACTCAAATTAATATGAAAACTTTTTGAGTTATATTGAACAAACCCAAAAGAACGAAGAAAGTATATTTTATGAACAAAAAGAGTATATTTTATCCTACACCTCCATATCAAATTCACTTTTATTTATATTCATTTGCACCATTTGATGTTTATTTCTCTGAAATAGCTAGTTACCTCAATCAAATTACATGCTCTTAAAATAAAAGAAAATAAAAAAGTATATGAATAATAAGAATAATAAAAATGGTGAAAACATACTCTCTTTGTTCTCTAATGTTTTTCCCATTTGAAATATTTCACAATATAAGGAGAGAAATTTGATTCATATTTTTGAGACATATATTAGGAAGATAAAATATATCTATATGAGATCTCGTTAAATTTATCGTAATGTAGACTTTTTTATTGTGTATATTTAATAATTTTGTGGTATGCGTATTTAGAGATATAAATTTGAAAATTGTGCAAAAAGTAAACGAGAAAAACAAAAATAATAAAGGGAATAGAAAATATAATGTTAGAGTATATAACATATCCTGGGGCCTCAACCATTAGCTTAAGCTTTTGGTTGAGTTGGTTCCTTGACATGGTATCAGAGCCACGGTGACAAGAGGTCACAGGTTTGAATCTCAACCACCCCTCATTTAAAGTGGAATATTTAGTGCCATATGAGGAGGACATGTGTTGCATCCATACTTCTAGCCCAAAGGGCTCTCGTATGAGGGGGCGTGTTAGAGTATATAATATATCATGGAGCCTCAACCATTAGCTTAAGCTTTTGGTTGAGTTGGTTCCTTGACATATAAATTGTAGCAAATTTATAGGAAGAAAAACAGTAATAAATAATTTAATTTGCGAATCCAACATTAGGTTGCCTTTATACAGACTATTTGGAGGGTCCTTGAAATAATTTTTTATTGCAGCTCATTGTAAATTTCAAATTAAAATAGATTTTAATATTATGAGCTTTGGCACAACCTTAATCAGTTAATATAACACGAATTAATTAATGTACCACTATAAGTATAAACACGACAACACGAGATTATCCAAATCTTTGACTATTTGCAGTAGATATCCTTTCACCTACTTGAATATATGTTTTTTTATTTTTTTTGCTTAGGGTACAATTCTTCCATCAAAAGAAAACTAATTAATGGAGAGAAAAATGAAAAGCATTCATTTTTGTGAATAGAAATATTGTATTTCTCATATGGAAGAAATCTATTAAATCATACCGTACAGATGGTTGTTGGAGAATTTAAGATAAGGTGATTTTAGGCTATTTAATTAAATTTGTTGATATTAAATTATGTTCTCAAATTCTTACTTGAAACAGTATATACAATAGACGTTTCAAGTTTTTGGGCTGACTCGATTTATAAATTAAAAAAAACTAATTGATGGTTTTGTAAGTTAAAAGGAACATATGGGCTGGGCTCTTAAGAGACGTCTATACTAAAGACGGTCTCTCAAGAGAGGGTCTGAATTATGTTATATATTACTCTCTTCTATTCATAGAGAATGAGACATTTTCTTATTGGGTCAAATCACTGAAAATGTCTTGTTTTTATTTTTGTCATTAATTTTTACCCTTTTACTTTTACTACGACAACACAACAACACATAAATATCAATACCCTTTGTGGAAAAAGAAATTTCTCCACTCACTTTTAAGTTGTTCCCCACCCCTCCTTAGTTTTGGTGCAAACCCCAAAATGTCTCATTCTCTGTGAATAGGAAGGAGTATATTATTAAAATTAGTTAAGTTATTGGTTTGTCACTACAATCTAGAGGTGAGTGCTCAGTTGTTTTTGCTTTATCCTATTTGATAGTTATCAAATTATCATTTTAGAATTGAACATGATCATATTTAAGCATGTAATCGTATTGGGATTTGACCCTATTGGGTGCATGTATTAATTGGGGATTTTTTGACTATGCGCATCTCTTCGCACTCCCTCCTTGCGATAACGGGTATGATTTACAAAACCCCCCACCCGGACTATGCCTTATCCGAAATACTGAAAGTGTCATTTACCTTTACTTTTAGTATGTGATCGATAATGTATAATTTTTGTACATCCCTAAAAGAACTT
The DNA here is from genome assembly GCA_019425755.1 of Amaranthus cruentus. NCBI lineage: Eukaryota > Viridiplantae > Streptophyta > Magnoliopsida > Caryophyllales > Amaranthaceae > Amaranthus > Amaranthus cruentus. The sequence goes on from CM033460.1 coordinate 16,216,538, forward strand.
TTAGTTGCAAGCTAAAAATGGTAAGTAATAAGGAATTTTAATCATTTTAAAAGAAAATCAAATCTAGTCACAGCCAAATCTATTTTAAGCAGAACTTGAGTTTTATTCTCTTCCGTTCCATCTCAAAAGAATCGATTTAACTAGAATTGGTTATAAAGTCGAATTGTCAAATACTCCCTGCTAATGCCATTTAGTTTTTCGCACTTGTCGAGACATATAATATCTCAAATAATTCTTAATTAAAAATTATAAAAAGTCGATATTAATAATCCTTGTATTGAAACGAATCAAACAAGATCTCACATGACTATGTTTTAACTTATAGATTAAGAGTAAAATTAAATTAAAAGTAATAAATGAATAATATCCGAAAATAAATGAGACAAATAGAATGAATAGGAGTGACTATAAACTTTTAAAGACATGATAATTTACCCAAATCTAAGTCAATGCGACTATGTATGCGACTCCCAAAAGATTAAGGATAAAAAATTACGTACCACACGGCATACGTAAAAACAGGCGCACAATTTATAAGACTATCTGCCCTTTCCCACCAATTTTATTTAGATTCTAGAAATCAAAATCAAAGTACTGAAATTAAATAGGTTGGCGAGAGCAATGCTTGATATTTCATTTCGTTTAGAGTCTGTTCTTATTATCATTTTATCTAATGTTTGCTTTTAAATATGTTTAAAATAAATCTGATTCGATATTAATTAAATTCAATTTTTAAATTTTGTTTATAATAAAAATGTTAGAATTAATATACATGTAAGATTTATTTTATTTTGACCAAAAATATTTAATTTGAAATCGATCTTATAATCTAAAGGAACATCTTGTCATTTTAAATGGAGGGGCCCATCTTTTCAAACATTTTGCCAGTTAATCACGCCTAAATACAAATCTTTAAAATCCAAAATTGACCTTATCCATTTTGGCCATGTATAATTTATGACATTATTAAGTGTTTGATGGATGAAAATAACAGAGTCATGATTTTGGTGGTAATAAAACTTGTTACTTGTTAGATGTGATTGGAATTGATGGAACACATATAAAATACATATTTAGATTTATTTATATGTATTTGGATTGAACATATTTTAAAGCCTATTTAGCTGTGATGAGTATAAGGTTCTAAATGAGTATTCAATGGATCTTAAACTAATTGTTCTTACTAGGTTGTTTTACATTATTAAGGTCTAATTAAAATGATATATCGGTCGTTCCAGGTCTAAATTGATTTAAATGAATTTCAAATAAATCTAAAATGGATCTAAAATGGAGCATGAAGACAGATAATTATATTATATGTTACGTTGAATTTGAGTCATGTTTAGGTTTAGGACGCCTGGATTCAATCTGAAAACATTGGATTCAATCCTGAATTTAGACTCATTCTCGTTGTGTACCTCATAATTATGAGCTGATAACCTATTGAGCTCGCTAGAATTTTGAGCTCATAAAAGTATCCTTTGGTTAGAATTTGAATACAATAATATGTCCTCCTCTTACAAGAGGTTAATAGGTATATGCAAAGGGAGTGCTGAGGTTAATGATTATATGCTAAAGGCGTTCTGAATGAGATTTGAAGTCATAAATTCACATCTCATATTGAATTTGTTAGTATATCAAGTGATTATCTCAATCATAAGTTTAAACATATCCTTGTATTGTCAAAATATCTTATACTTGTCAAAATATCTTATACAACCCTAGGATGAAGGCTATAGAAATGGTGAGGGGAAATATTACAAAACTAACTTAATCAAAAATTAAGAAATTGGTAAAATTCAGAAAAAGCTCACACTTAAATTGTCAATTATTTTATTTTTGATAAAAAATGCCAATTATTCAAAAAAAAAACGCCAATTATAGCACTCTCACGGGAGTATGATAGGAGTAAATTTTAGGTGTTATCTAGCAATTCATCCTTGTTGGCGTGCCAAGTGCCAAGTGGCATGAGTCATCACGTGCTCCCTTAAAAGAGTAAGGATATTGATTACTCCCTTGTCCTGCCTTTAGCGACATTTTTTTAATTTTGGACTAACCTTTTTATTTTAAATTTAAATTATTATATAATTTAATTTTCTTTAAATTCATAATCTTATCATAAAGAGAGGGTCTGGTTGAGGAACAATCTATATCTGTACTCCTTTAAAGAAAAGTGGTCTATTTTTCAAATTCACTTATAAATTTACTTTTTTAATTTTATTTATATCATTTAACTTTTTTGATCATTTAATATCAAATATTCATTTTTTAATAACAAATTTCATCTTTTATGCTAAATCAAAGAGATGGAAGAATATAGATTATTATCAATTTTTTTGGACAATAAATTCATTAATTATTTTAAATTTAATAGAAAATACCTTCTATAATATATTTGCTACATTTGACTTTTTACGCAATACAATGCGTTATTTTGATCATTTTTATATTGAATTATACACGTCTGAAAATTATAAAAATTTAATATTATGAAAGTATGCAATTTGACGATTCAAACAAGATCTCACTTGACTATATTTTTTCTTACACATTAGTCGCAATATATAAAATAAGCCTGAATGATGAATAGTATCGATAACGAAAATGTAACGAGTTTTTTTAGAAGGAAGAAAGTATTAATTTGAATAATCGTACAATTATTTATACGTATGATTAACAGTTGTCATAGGTAGGCAGAAATGGCGGTAAAATACAGGTGGTAAAATTAGGCCACGTGGAGTTGCCGTTGAACCTAACGGTAAGATTGGCTTCCACGGCTGGTGATGGGGCGAGGGGGACAGATGTAAAGGGTAGTAGTCTATCTAACTCAAGAAAGCGGCCGTACTAGTTACTCTTATTATCCACATAATTTGTGCTGAGGTGGCACTTTCTTTTTCCTTCTAGATTTTCTTTTTGCTTTTTTTTTTTGGTAAGAATTTGGTTTGCATAGAAATTAAGAGTAGAATGCTTGAAGTAGACTTCTACCAATTCTAGTACTAGAGCAATCCTATCAACAATCCAAAAAATTGAGTATGAGTGTATGACCATTCACAATCCAAAATTTATAATTTGAATATAAAAATCAAATTAAATTGTTTAGATTTTTTATGTATATAAAATATTAAAAGTTAATATAGTTTGAGTTATCACATTTAAAATTCGTTTAAGCACCTAAATGGACATCTGATCTATTTGTAATGCAACTAAAACAATTTTAACGTCTATTTTTTATGAGCTAGTGAGAATTTTATTGTATATGTAAGAAGGGAAGAAAAAAATTATTTTTTTTAAGATAGTGATTATTGAACTTTTTATCACAAGAGTAAAAAAACCTTTAATCACTAAATCAATTTATAATTCTTTAGGCTTTAACTATTGAATTACTATCTACCTTAGCATTGTCGTGTGGAACGAATAATAATTGTTGATTAGAGTTTATCGAAGAGTTTCATAATTATTTAAAATCAGCTGAAACAATATAGTTTGGTTTATTTGGTTATAAGGGCAAACTATTATAATTTTGAGTCGTGATTATTTTCTTTAGCTTAAAGCTAAAAAGTTCATTATTTCTTTTGAAATTTGTTACAATCAATAAGTCATACTTTTATCTTATTTGTTGTTGTAAATTTAATAGAACATTAAAACATGTTTTAATATACGTTAATTATCTCAAAACTCATTTGATTTACTATAAATATTAGCGCCAATTGTGACATTTAAATATCAATATCATGACATTTATCAAATGTCACAAAAATACTTGGTTACACTTATAAAAAGTGTCATGAATTAATATTAAAATGTTAGCAAAATACTCTAATAATTATGACATTGTAACGAAGTGTCAAAAATATTGTGTCACAGTTGAAACTTTTATTTTATAGTGATTATATTATGCTTTTATCAATTGATTAATAAATAATTTAATGATCTTGCAAGGATCTTATCCATTATAAGTTATCATTTATCACATCAATATATTTTGTATAATTTTACTTTTGCATAATTTTTTTTGTCAATATTCAAAAAGTTTGATATGGCTTTCAACATGAGAATCTTGGCCCCAAAGATAACCTTTGAAGGTAAGGGAAAATAATGAAATTCTGATAAAAAAAACTTTAACTATGTTTTCATGGAAATTTTTTTTTTAAAAAGCAGTTGCACTATAAATATTCAAATTTCCAATTAGAATATAATATCTTACAAACACACACCTAATTTCGTAACAAAATATACTTTACAATTATATTGTTTAGTTATTAGGAAACCTTACCTTGAATAATCCAATATATTTATGATTTTCCTATAATAATCCTATCTATTAATTAACCATGAATAATCCCAACTTTAGGGTGTTTACCTACAGTAAACTTAGGTTACTCGTTGACCTGTTCAAGTTATTATTTTTATGATAAATTAAAATAAAATTTTGAAAAAAATATTAAAAAATGTTATAAAAATTTTGTTTTTTTATCATTCAAAGTTTTTATGTAAATTTTCAAAAAGTTTTTCTAATTTTACATTAATTTTCAATTTACGTTTTTTTGGTGAATTACCTACTATAGTACATCAATGGGTTACCAAAGTTTACTCTAACAAAATACCCTTAAAGTTGGAATTATTCGTGGTTAATCAACATGTGAAATTATTGTAGAAAAATCACGAAAATGTTGAATTGTTGTAGGTAAATTTTTCTAATATTTATTATAATAAGATTTGATTTATCCCACATATAACTTTAATTGTTGTTATAATACAAACAACCTTACCGAAATTTCATCTACACAAAAGGCCAAAGAGAAAAGGGAGCAAATGAAGTATACCAAATTCTAACCTTATCCATGTGGACAACTACTTAAGAATTTGCTTAAGTATGGTACTCTTATGTTTTCAAGAGTTCATTTATAACCTAATTAAAGTTATATGTTAAATTGAAGTTATAGGCTTAATATAATTATGATCTAACTAAAATAGTGCGACGATCAGAAAAAGTTGAACAATTTATTCAAGTAGCCAACTAAACCAACAAGCACCAATGAATAAAAGTTAAGTTAAAAGTCAAGTCAAGTCAATTATAATCTGAAAACTAAAAAATATATATAATAATCAATATAGTTCTTAATTAAGTACGTATCACACTCTCGCTTTTTACCGTGTAATTTTTTTCTATAAAATGAGAATCAAACATTAAATCATAAAATATATTTATTGATAATAAGGGAGACAATCATGCATGCATTTAGGCACTTTTGGGAGGCATGACATTATCTTTGGTTACAACGGTAATTGAGGATATCACGTCAAGAATGTTCAAATCCATGATGTTTAGTTAGTGATTGGTTTGCATAATGTGCAACAAATTTATTACCTATTCCCTCTTTGAATAATCTAAAGTTGTACATGCCAGCTGATTGCTACTAATATTCTCTGTTTCTAGACCATTCAACAATTCTAATATTAATTAATCTTTGACTTCTGCCATAGTCAAAATGGTGGGGCATTTTTGGAAAAACAAATCTATTTTTAGAAGCAAATCATAGTATATTTATGTATCTTTGATTTGATGATATGCCTAATGAAAAAATGTAATGAAATCACTAAGCCAGTGAAAACTATAAAAAATATATTTGGAGTCCATCGGTTTTTATGAAGGTATATGTTTTACATAAAAGAATATAAATGTATAGTTATGTTTTTGAACATAATGTTGACATTATCAACCAGAAACATGTGCATCCATTTTTAAGAAAATATATACGTTGGTTTGAAGTTACACTTATTAAAAAAAGTAAATAATGAAACGCATACCTTTATGACTCAAAGATTTCACCAACTTAAGTAGTTTTCACGCGATTCTATTTCTTATGCGAGGTAAACTATTATGTTTGGTGCGGTACAATATTACATTAGATGATTGCCTTGATATTTTTAGGAAACGGATGTATAATTTATGGTAAAACTTCAACCGCTCTTATAAAACAAACTATATGAAAAATATCGCAAAATCTGTAAATATTAAATTTTAATTTTTTAGATCGTTTGGAAAGTAAAATACCTTGTTAGAGATGACATAACCACGGTATTGTGATTGGTGGGTCTTAAATTGGCCATGAAAAACGCGGTTAAGCATGTGATGAGTTTGGGCGCATAACCACAAATAAGTAAAGTTTGATTGAACATGATTTAGGGTCTTTTCTTGGATAGGGATGGATAGAGTAGTATAAGGTCTTATCCAAAACTGCCCAATATTGGGAACTTGTATTATTCTATAATCTATACACGGTGCAAAATTGGACATATGCCATGTTGTCCAACATTTATTTTATTTCGTCACATGGACTTGTTAACCTTACCCTAGGTTTATAAGGGCCCGAGAAACTATTGTATATATAGAAAAATTAGAACCTTAGCACTAATTGAAAACTAAAATTTATGGAGACTCTGGGCGTAAGCACCCCTTGCCCTTACTTATGGCCAGCCCTGATCATAGTTTATATTATACTTTTGGTTTCATTGTCTCTTTCAAAGTTTCAATACATTTTCCATTTCATTACGGTTATGCATTTAGTGGCTCTTCGAATGTGTTAGAGTATATAATATATTTAGAGGCCTCAATTATTAGTTAAGTTTTTGGTTGAGTTGATTTCTTAACATGACATCAGAAATCAACGTGACAAGAAGTTACGAGTTCGAATCTTAACCACCCCTCATCTAAAAGTAAAATTTTTATTAGCGCCAGATATGTTGCATCCACACTTCTATCCTAAAATGCTCTTATATGAGGAGGCGTGTTAGACTATATAATATATCTTGGGGCTTCAACCATTAACTTAAATTTTTGTTGAGTTGGTTCCTTGATAAAAAGTACACAATCTTATTAATGAGTTGTTTTACTTTAATTCATTAAAATATGAAATCAGAGTATAAATCTTTGGCCTCATCAAAATAAATGAACATGTCTCTTTCGATATTATATATCCAATTAAATTCATTCATGTACGCCTTATATGTGGATCGGTTAGTCTCCTCCTTGTGTGGATTATCCAGATCAGTTTCTTGAAAAAAAATTCACAAATGAGACGACCTTACAGACGACAGGCCTTATGTACACTTTTTTCTATTAGACCTATCCCATGTACACTTACAGCCTTAATTAGTGATCACTTATAATCTGAATGTGACTAATTATAAATTTAAGAGATTACTTATAATGTTAATGTAGTTATTTATAATCTTTAAATAATCAATTAGAATACAAACTGATTATTTCTATCACTAGAAAACTAACCAAAAACGAAATAAGTCCATATAAAATTATATTTTAATCAAGGGGTATCGAGAAAGCACAATGGATGAATAGTGGAGTAGCACAAAGTGGAGGCGTAGCATTAAGAATATGGTGAAGAATATTCATTGTATTTGAAGTTTTCCATGCATTTCAACTTCGTTTTCAAGCAAATCAGTGGCCTCTAAATGTCTCCAAAATATAAGGATTAAATTGAGATAGGATAAAAATAGTGGAAAGTCTCAAAATAAAGAGATTATATTTTCATAATTATATTAGTTCAACTATATAACCTATATATAAAAATTTGTGTTTTCAATTGTATTTTTTTTTTGTGTTTGTGAACCAAGTTAAATATACCAAAATAATAAAGGAGATCATCGATCATTAAACAAATTTAGTACTAATTTTTATATATTTCGGTTTCTATTTACATTCACCCTCATTCAAATAGGATATTTATTTTCTTGTATGAGGAAGAACTCTTGTATGACATATGTATCATTGGCCGGAGTCATAAGCTTAAATCTCTAACATAGTTTCAGAAATGAACATGATTAATGGAGGTCACATGTTTAAATCGTATTCACTTCTCATTTCAAGTGGGATATATAGAGTAGAATATGAGGTAGACATGTATATTGCATTCACGCCTAATGTCTAAAATTGTGTGAGGAGCTATAATGTGATATATATGATGTTAATGAATAAACTTAGTTAAAAAGTAAACTTTATTGTTACTTCGTTGTTTATTTGAATTTATTATATTATAATTAAAATAGTTTTTAACTAGAAAATCACAATATAGCAAACTCTAAGAAGTGATGGAATGTTTACTTATATTTCTTAGAAGTTTAATGTATTTAATGAGTCATTTCACATAACCTAATAGTTTTTAAATACTAATCCTGATAAAAATATATTAAGATATATTACCTTCGCCTTATTAAGATTGTAAATTTTTTTTAACTCCTCATATAAATAGTAAACGAAATAGGTAGATGTCACATTATTGTCATTACCCATTAGACCTTAGGGTATACTTTTCTAGGGGCACTTATTCACAATTACATCAATTAGTCAAAAATATAGATTACCTCTACGAGGTTCATATTTATTATTTTAGATTGAATGCAACTAAGTGGAGTGATAAACCTAACTCTTTGAGAGGTGGATATTTAAAAACACACTCACAAGTTGCATTAATCAACCAAAACTATGGATAACTTTATGGGTGATAAAGACCAATTAAAACACTTTAGATTACAATTATGAGTAATCTTATTACTTTAAATTGGGAAAATCTGATATTAATAATTCAATTTTTTGCCTATTCACTATAAATAATTTCTTTTTTAGATTATTTTTAATAATTCAATCTTTATCTTTAGTTTGCTAACATCATAACTTTTTATTTTATTATAATTTTGTCTCTAGTTTGCTATCAGCATATCTTATTAATATGTTGATAGCAAACTAAGTACGAAGATTGAATTATTAAAATAATCTAAAGATGAGATTATTCAGGGTGAATGAGTTAAAAGTGAGATTATTAATATCAATTTTTTCCTTGCTATCGACCATACTATTTTTTCCGGCAAACTCAAAATGACTAAATTTTGTTGATGAAGGGGCGGCCAAATCGTTGGGCCAATTGCCAAAAACATCATGTCAACCGGTCAAACACACTTTGTTATGGTTGACGCTTAGGTTTCTCATCAATGATCAAGGTCAACCTTTTGAATAAAGATGATCAAGATTACAAATCTTAGTAGAATCTTGGTGGGCTATAATCTATGACCTAATGGATAATTTGAAAAAATCTAATGCCAATCCAAAAACAAGTAGAAATTCCATTTTTATAATGATTATAAATAAACAAGTTATTAGTTGAGACAGGTTCCTTGAAAAACACTGCTAATAGCTCATCAAAACTATGATATGAGAATATGAAATATTTATTTGAGGTCGTCTCACTGAGAGACGATTTCTCTAGAGACTAACTCTTATAACAAAAGTAGAAAAAATAATAGTTAATTGTTGATCTTCATCGTATCTACATCCATCTTTTTATTAATATTTCCCGTATTTTTCATTATAACACAAGATTGTCTTTTGATATTATCACCATGAGTATGTATATTATAAACTTTTCACTAATTTTTGTATGAGATGGTCTTACCGCGAGACGTGCCCCATACGTGGATTAAATAGTCCAATAATAAAGATTTTTAGCTTACATCTCACCGTAAGATAGTCTCTCATGAGAATGATTCTAAACTTTTAGAAGTGGGCTAAGAACATATAGACCCAATACAACTATTAGTAAATACAATACCACCACAATAAGTAATCATAAATTTCCTCAATGACTTGATTTAAACCTGTAACTTAAGAGTCAGAATTTGAAATCCTGGCCAATTGAATGAACACTATATCAATAATCATGAATGGGTGGCTATTACACTTTTACTGTTTTTTTGAATTTGTTTGGAACGGAAATTATAATAATTGTTTTTCTAATGCGCTATATCAATTTCAAAGAAACGAAAAAAAAACAATATTTATGTTTAAACTCTCATTTCATCTCAATGCTTTAACGACCTGATTATTAAACTGATTAAGAGATGTTCTCACCAGAACTATATTTTCATAATCATTCTCACTATTTAATATCAACTATCAAACAAATTTTGCGTACTTTTAGTTGTATTTTTTCATAATAATTTGGATCTTATATTCACATTGTTGTCTAACCAATATCTAAAACTTCATATACAGTTAAAAAAGCCATTCCAAAGTAAAATGTGGATATGCATTTGCACGGCCTATTATGCGTCTCTTAGCAATGTTTAAGCAAGAATATCAGCCGTCACCTTATGCCATGAGGCCGGAAAATACATACAAAAAAGGACACAAACATAATCATGATCATCAATCTAGTATTTCATTCGAAAATAAAGGACACCAACATTTGCATCAATTCTTCGAATCTCATTCCTACAAAACTTCAAAACAAACAACCAATATTCCGCATGTAACAAGAGCCCTCGCTTGAAGGGTAGCTTGTTAAACAGAAAAACAGGCAAGCACGAAAAAGCCCTCGGGCAACTAGCCCAGAGCAAAACCTTAATCTAAGTCTGAAGTGTCAACCTTTGTTCCGCGCCTTAATCACTTAGGATATTCCGGGAGCAATAAACGTCAAAACTCTGAATTCCTGATGCATCCTCAACAAAATGAACTTGGAGAGGATTTCACTAAGTCGCAGTATATATTTGATTTGTCAAATATCCGAATAAATTCAAAATCAGGACGAAACTTTTTTGGGGGAGTGACTCATATTCTCAGGACAGCTAAATATGCAATAGGATAAAGAATATTCAACATGATTTCATCCAACTAAATGTATATTTCTAGAATAGGAATCTGAAACAAAGCTTGAAAACTTTGAAGTCTGAAAGATGTCATCATCATGTAACATAGAGCCTTAAAATAAGGTATCCTAATAGTCTTGATAAATAAAAATGGTAAATCTTAATCAAAGAGACTAAAGCCCATATCATCATCGGATTCCTCAGCAGGCTCGTCCTTCTTCTCTTCAACAGGAGCAGCTGCAGCACCTCCTGAACCACCACTAGCAGCACCGGCAGCTGGAGCAGCTGCAACAGCAAACTTGCTAGGATCCTGCACAAGACCAAACACAAGGGTGTCAAAAACCATGTAGAAATATACGTGTCAACATGCATTTTCTCTAAATACATATAAACGCATACCTTGAGGTACTCCTTGACCTTCTCGGCCTGAGGGAAGTCATAGTCGGTAGCAACAGCAACAGCAAGAACATTCTTGTATCCGTTGAGGAACATATGAAGAGCAGCAGCAAGAGTCGGGTAAGAGATGGAAAGGGCAAGAGCAGTGGCCATTGAAACACCATTAGCGAACTTCTCAAGAAGATCATCCTCAGTGAGGTCAAGTACTTCAGGGCTAAAGACAGACCCATCGTCGTACACAGACTCAATGTTGAGACCATATGAGAAGGGCCTGATTCCAAGCTTAGCCAGCAGAGCAGCCTCTGAGGAACCCACCTTGTCACCCTTTTTGATGAGCTCTACAGGAGTGATGATTTCGACAGTACCCTTGTTAATTTTGGTGGGGATGTTGAGCACCTGAAGGGACATAAAAAATGTTGAGCAATAAGAAGACGCACAGGAGAGACCAATGTACCATACAAATCAGACTTCAGATCAGAAGTGCAAACCTGGAAGAAAGATGTCTGAGAGGGGTCAAGACCAGTGTTACCAGGTGGGACGACGACATCAATTGGTGCAATCAAACCAACACGGGCAGGAGCTCCGACCTATTCAAAATGTACAACCAACTAATAATCAACAACCACGGTTGACAAGTAAAAACCAAAATAATCTTCGAAAGAAATTTGTCACATGAGATTACAAGCTACCAAATGTAATAGAATATAACTGATATCTAAAAAATCAAGACAATGTATTACAAACAAACATAAAACTAACATTAGATAGTGTAAAAGCTTACTCAATGAAGACAAACCAAGACACAAAAAATGAATGCCAACTGCAACAATATCAACAGACCCAGCAAATACAATGTAAGCAACTAGTATCCATGTTTTATTAAGATATGGTACACCACACACGTACAAAAGACTCAAAAAAATATATATGGATAAAATAAACATGCCCATAAAAGGCCTCCTACAGAAACAATAACCAAATGAATCAGGACAACGCAGAACAATGAAGTAAATCCAAACAAATAAATCACCATACAAGTTCAAAACAAAGCAAGCAGAGAGAAACTTATAGGGCATGCTTGTATTGGGTGTAAATATTTAAGAGTAAAAAAAGTCAAACTAATAGTTGAGATAGTTGTGAAGAAGGTAAAATGAGTATAAAATAAAAATAATGAAGGAAAAAAAAGATAATTTCCCCTATTATGGAGGTAATACATTCCCCCACTCTCCCCTAGGATAAATATTTACCCCACAAAATTGAAAACTTCCTTCATTTTTCATTACTTTGCAACAATTCTTCCACCTCTACAACAATCAAACTTCACTAATTTCTCATTTTTCAATTTCATTTTCGTACTTTGACTTTTTTTACTCCCTTAAATATTTACAATGCCCATAATATTACTATATATCTAAGACATGAAAAGAAAGAGTCTTTCATAATATCCCTAATTCCAGCATCACATATCTACGAAAGATGTTTCCTTGGTTTGGTAAAGACGAACAACTTATTCTTTACCAAACAAATACCAATAAGACCTAAGAATTACTAGGCTTCTACAAAGACCAATTATTTCAAAAATGAAACACTATCCTCTATGTCCCTGACCATTAGCACTTTTGGTGAAACTGAACATCCAAAAAAATGACACTACGAAATAAATAAATATAAGCTAACTACAAGCATTCATCAGGGATAAAGGATCCGCCTTTACTTCCAAAATTAAAGAGATTAAAAGAGGTAAATGTGTTTACGACACTAAATTCAACATTAGACAAACCTATTAGCAAAGCAATTTTTTTTCACATATAGACTAGACTTTCACATAGCGTTATAGTATGAAGATACTAAGTCTTATGCAGAAGAATTAACTGCACAATACCCCCATTTCAGTTTAGACTTTCAGTTTAGTTGTCTCATTTCCTTATTTGGCATTATCATACTACTTGTCCCATTTCCTTTTTTTGGCTATTCTTTTTTTACCTAAATACCCCCACTTTTCCAATTCCCAATACCAACTGCCACCTTTACAATTAATTTAATCAATTAAAATACCCAACTACCACCTTTTTAATGGACCCTACTCAACCCTTAAAATCCGTGAAAAGTCAAATGGCACGAGTCAACTGAAACGGAGGGAGTATAAATTTGCACACGAACTAATCAAGACCACCCATATTACAATGCTATTATTGATATTCCAAATGCAAAAATAGAAATATGATGAAAAATCATTCAAATCTTCACAACAAGCATATAATCATCAATAGAATGGATAATCTAAAATCAATTAACTCCAATTCATTCAAAATAATAAAAAAAAAATCATCAAATAATAAAATTTTCACCGCTGTGTTAATCAAATCAAAAACATACCTTGTACTTAGAAATCTCCTCCCTAACTTCCTTCAAATCACCCTTAGTAAAGATCAACCCAACATTTCCCTACACATTAAAAGATAAACAAAAATCATCAATCAAAAATCCCTAACAAGTAATCAACTTGAAAAACAGAAGAAAACATAACATACCACCAACAACTGCTCAAGTTTACGCAAGTTCTCATTGCCAGTTCTCTCAGCATGAAGTCTAATAGATCTCTTCATCATAGTATTCTTTCCCATCAGAACAATCGAATCACCTCTTAAACCCTTTCTAATAGCCTGTAACTGATTCGAACCCACATTATCGGCTGAAGCAACCAAAACCTGACTGTACTCATCCAAAAGTTGGCATAACTTTGCATCATATGCCAATTTCTTATCAGCTTTCGATGGTTTCACTGCCATTGTTGAAGATTGAAAAGATTAACTTCCTGAGAAAATCGAGAAATTATGGATTTCGATTTAGTACAAGAACAAAATTGAGGGCCAAGACGGAAGCTCGGAGAATGCTTTGTCAAGGCGGACGGCCACGGTGCTATCACTTTAACCTCCGGGATTAATTCAGGTTTAAGGAAAGGAAATCTACCGGTAGTAAACCCTAGTTTATGGTTTAATCGCTAGGAAGAAGATGAAGAACATTGAGAAGGTTTTTAAAGGTTGGAAATTTTTTGAGAAGAGAGTGTGAGATTTGCCCTAGATCGGACGGTTTTAGGTTGATGATCGATTTGATCTTATGGTTGTAAAGTGGTGGGCTTATGATTGGGCTTATAGTTGGAATTAAGGTTGGGCTTATTGATGGGCTGATTGAGTGGATGGGGCTGATTGGGCCTTCAAGAAACTCCAACTTCCATTTTTAACTGCTAAGGTGGTGTTTGGCCAAACTTTTAAAACAATTTCTGCATAGCTAAAACTTGGCCAAAAATTATGTTTCTAAAAAGCTGAAACAATTTTTAAAAAAAAGCTAAAAACAACTTCTACAACATTAGTTATAAATTTTAACTTTTCCTCCCAACTTTTCAAAGAGCTCTATCCTTTTCTCATTTTATGTTAAAAAAAATTTATATTTTCCCCAATTAACTATGAAAATCTTTTTCATTACTTTTATTTTTCTTTTTTCATATCGACTTTCAAAATTCAAAATTTTTTGCTTCATTGCATAATTATTTATTTGTTATCACAACCAACATCCCAATTATTTTAAGTAATTCCACACTTATTGAATATTATGCGATCAAATTACATCAAAATTTCATATATATTTTATCTTTTAATTTATTACTATATATTTAAATATGTTTTTCTATATAGTAAATTGTCAAATTTAGAATTTATTTTAATTTTCAATTCCTTTAGTGTACATTAATTATATTTTTCTGACATGTGATTATTGTTTAGTGTATTCTATATGTTTTTGGGTGTTTCTCTTAAAATCGATGCTCTCATTAGACTATTTTTTAGTGTATGTTATATGTTTTTCCATAATATAACAACACTAATGTATATTATATGTTTTTCCATCATATAAATACACTAACTTTTCCTTCAAAAAAACCTTTAAATAAACATATATGAAAAAAAAGGCCAAACACACGAATAATTTTTGTTTTCCAAAAACTCCTTTTAAAAATATAAGGTATAAGGCCAAACACGTCTGTTTCTGTTTCTGTTTCTCTGAATTCAGTCTCTACAAAATTAGAGCAAAAGTTGATTTCAAAAGGTAAACCAAACATTAAAACTATTGTTTCCTCTTCAATTTCCATTTTCCACGCTTCCGAAAATCAATCCTTTCTTCTTTAATTTTCACAATCTTCTGCTCTTTCTCTTCAATGGCTGCCGCTAGTATTTCGTCATATATAGATCGAATATCAGAATTCCGATCGTGTACTGAAACCTAGAAGAAAATCGGAGGAATCTCAGCTATCAATTGAACCGGAATTCTTCCATTAACGGTGATAAAGTGCCGGAGCAAAATTTGTCATTGGAAGGTAAATCTGAATACAATTAGAATGCTTCTCAATTTGTTTTAGGTATCCATGAGGCTAATCGGAAAACCGTCCACCCTAAACGACTAATTTTTCAATCTATCTCCCAATTTAATTCCTTCTATAGATTCGAAAGAATTTGATTATTGTAGTATTGGCTATTTTTTAGTGAAAAAGCTATGGAATTTGATTCTTTGTTCTTGAGAAATGCAAGATTTTCGTGTCAAGTGTTTCTAGGGCATTATTGTTTACATTGTAATGGAATTTATGGGATAATGTATGTTTGGCATTGGGATTATGGAGGAGATTAGGTACTTAATTAGCAAATTAGTATAGAGTATTTGATTGCTACTTCATTTGAGTGAAAAATAGACAGATATGCTTCTAAAACCGTGTTTTTTTGGATCAAAAAACGAAAAGCAAAAACAGGTCACATCCTTGTTGCTGCTGAGACCTCTCATAATTTGGTTATTGGTCTTTAAGGTCCAAAACCATGGAGTTCGTAGGAACCATTGTATGTTATGAAGTGGTGATGATTGAGCCTAGAGCTACCCATCATCATGATATTAGAAAGGGAATATCAGAAATGGTGTCAGAAGTAAGTCATGCTAAAATTAGAAAAGAATCAGAATAAAATAAAGGGATTGTAAGCAATCTAAGGTGTGTATCTTCTCTTCTCTTTGTCAGTCTACAAATCATCAGCATCAGCTTAATCAAACATCAACCCCTGAACTTACATATTTTCACATATAGATATCTTGACTGGTGGGTTTGTCATATTAAGCACAAAGAAAAGGGGAGCTTCAGGCCAGATTTTGGATCCTTATACTATACTTCTATATAGAAAATTAGTAGTTCTGTTGAAGGCTGACTTGTGTCTTTTCTCAATGGGTTTAAAGATCTATAGTTCTTTGATTACTAAAACGTCCACTTAATCATGTGCACTTCTTATTTATGATGGTTGCTTTAAAATCCAATCATGAACATCTTTTTTATCACAAGGATAAGATTGCACTGTAACTTGTGCGTACATCTGATATCTAACCTCTCAAACTTTGCCTAGGTTTCTTATGAGTTCAATTCCCCTGCCCTGGAGTCTGCATTCATCATAGTTGATTATAATTGATTAGCTGTGCTAGTTTTGTGTATTGCTTGAGAGGATAAAATTGCTGTAACCATAAAGATTAACTAGTTGTAACTGGATCTTGCTATGGCAGATGGGTACTAAGAATTACCATCAAACAACATGAAAATGTTTATGCTGCTGCAGGTTCCTCCTCAGCAAGATAATTACTCACGAAATCGTGCCATGGCTCAATAGAATGTAGAATCTACAATCTCAAAATTTAGTGGGTTACTATGCATCTCGGTAAAATGGTGGCACATCAGGGGAGCTATTAGGTAATTGGTCTCATCTTTGAATTTCTTACTAAGAATCTGCAATAGTGTTGAATATCTTAAGCATAACATGTCATGGCCCCTCCATTTTTTGTTTGTGTTCGTATAATTATTATAATTAATTTCGAGGACTCTCAATGGTAAAATTCAAATTAGTGTAAGTCATCCTCACGTCATGGTAGCTTTATTTCTCACCAGATTCTGTCAAGATAATGTTCAAAAGTTTGGGAAAAGAAAAATATACTACAAAAAACAAATAAAAAAAAATTGTTTTGCCACTGAGACTTCTATATCTAATCGTTTGAAAAATCGAATCTGTTACTTCCTTCTGACTGGTAGGAAATAAGTTGCTTTCTTTGACAATTTTATGGGCATGTAAACTTGATTTGATAACATGAATATCACATCATTTAATCAAATCTTTAATCTGATGTGCCTAAAATGTTATGTGCACCAAGAGACGAAATGCTTTATCATGTTTCCTCTTTATCATGTTTGCTATGTAATGCACAATGTCTTCAGTGGCA
Source organism: Amaranthus cruentus (assembly GCA_019425755.1). Taxonomy (NCBI): domain Eukaryota; kingdom Viridiplantae; phylum Streptophyta; class Magnoliopsida; order Caryophyllales; family Amaranthaceae; genus Amaranthus; species Amaranthus cruentus. The sequence goes on from CM033460.1 coordinate 16,233,884, forward strand.
GTGCTACCAAACTTTGTTGGAATGATTACGAGTGGAATTTAATGCTCATTTCTTTGTCAAATACTCTCTGTTGAAAATAGCCTCAAGGACAACTAGTTTGAAAATTGAGAAATATGAGAAAATGATTAAAAAGAAGTATATTTTATATAATAGTGAAAAAAAATCAAAGAACTAATGTGGGTCAGGGCCAAAAATAAGTATAATGCAAATTCAGTGGAACAGACTAAAAAGTAAAATAAAGTTAATTCTTTGGGACGGGGGAGTGATATATGAATTGAAAAGTTGTTGCGCTGTTGGTAGTTAAGAGGAATAGAAATTGAGAAAGGAGATGAAAACCATGAATATCAATTTGGGTATTTTTACCGCTTCTTTTTCTTAGATTATAGATTTATGAAATAGGCTATTGATTATTATATAAGCAATGAGTGCTAATTTTCTGTCCTTGCTTGCCATATGAAATTGGTTACTGAGCACTCCTATGTTGTTTGTGGAGTATTACTCTTGGAGCATGGAAGGGAAGTATAATGAAATTATGTACTCAATTTACCCTCTAACATTGAAGAACAGTGAGGATTGTTAATTTTGATATTAATCTTTTCTAGTTCTGTTTGAAAGTCTCTTTTGTCCCATAGAGATTGTTACAATAGACGTTTTTATGTGATGGCTTTTTGGTTCATTACTTCATTTATTTAGCCGATCTCAATGTTTTAGGAGTAAGGCTTTTGCATTGGGCTGTAGCTCTGCTTGGAACTTGGAAGTTAATACCACTGTTAATGCTCATAAAGATAGTGCTTTTACCCATCAAAGCTTGGCACAAAATACTCAATATGCGGCATCACGCGCAGGTTATTCCTAGAATGTTGCTCTTACTGGTGTTCGTGTGAGCAGCTGAACACAAGCATGTCTGTCGTGTGCCACCTCCCAAATTCACTATCTGTCTGCATCTATAAGCAGCACGCCAGCAACTGTAGTAATGGTGATTTGACACAGCCCATAGTCCGGGGTTTGAAGCCTAGAATTAGGGCTTGTCTCTAGGGCTGGGTCAGGCATGTGGGCTGATCAGCTCTTGTGTAAAGGTAGGGGACCGTGCACACTAGTTGTACAGACCTCCTCACACGAGCATGTTATCCACGCATTGGTAGGTGCCGTATGGCTATATTTGAACAACTGTATGTATTGTTAGAAGAGTCCACAAAAAATGTGCAGAAATGTTTAGAAAGTATTCGAGTAAACTTTGCCCAGAAGCTGATTTTGTTTCTGTAAAAAGTATGAGCTTTGTCATGACTGATGAGACGCGGGTAAATATAGATCTGTAACACCCAGTTTCAATTATACTCCGACACAATCGTTCACCCTTTTTGATCGTGTCTCTGATTGAAAATTCTCTACAGATACCACTTTTTAAGTACAGTTCCGACCTGTTTTCTTCGCTATCTTCTTCATCATTGCAACACTAATAAACAGATAATGGGCCAGTCGTCCGACGAAAGTTCATAAAGGTTTGTGAATGCTGTAGTATAACAGATTGCTGTTAGTGCTGATAACTGTTATAACTGTATTCTGTGTAGATTACAGTATCATTCTATAACTGCATGGGGAAAAAGCCAAAGGAAGTGGAAAAGAAATTGAAATAAAAAGAAGTCAAAATTGAAAGATGACTTTTGGCTGAATGTCGAGTTTCTCTTTATAAATCCAACCATATTTTAGGACTTGACTAGACAATGGCTGAACACATTTTATGCACTAAACAGACATTATAGTCATCAATTAATGATTACGAATAGAAACTTGAACTCAATTGTGTCGATTCAATGGATGTGTTGTTAGTTTTTGTAATAAGATCATATGAAATTTACGTTTTAATGTACAAGATCGTCTCAGCATGAGATAGATTCATATGCTTATTTTCTTAATCAATCCCTTTAGATTTTAAGTGATGGTTTTGATGTTGTAAGTAACAAGAACAGATTGTATGTGCGCTCAAAAGAACACAATGAGTGCTCGTTGGAGCACAAGCAATAGAATGCTTTTGAACTCACAATTATCATCGGAGGGCTTATTGGCTGCAACCACTTCTTTGTTTCTTTAAACAATGCCTATACTTTCTCTCCTTCTTCCACACCTTAAGTACACCATCTATCATTCCCATGAGATTGGATTATGAGACACAAAAGCAACAATATCATTTTAGAAATGGGCGTTGTTCATCTTTCCAATATGAATACAAAAATTAACCAACATGCATTTTGATGTTTCTATTCTTTTGATGCAACTTGATGCAAGTGACTAATAAATTTTTATTAGAGTGAAATTTATTCAAGTGGTTTGACAAATTGTGCTCCATCAGTTATTTATTTGACTTATTTTTTTAATAATACTTGATTTATTATTTTGTTGTTTGTATATAGTCTTTTAAAAAAAATAAAAAATTTCTCTAAAAATATTAACTTATATTGTTATAACTTTTTTGACATTGTTTGTTTTAGTTGATTTTTACTTGTCTAGATATATTTGTTCTAAACTAAATTACAATTATTTACAATAAAAGGGCCCACACATAGGTGAATTTGTAGGCCATGGTTCTATGCAAGGTCTTGATTTCCTCATATAGTGAGTCAAATATCCTCCATCCATGTGTTAAAATTTGCTCTAACAAATTCAAAAGATTAGAAAAATGGATAGTTAAGTATCCATTCAAAAAGATTTTCAACTACTATAAGTAAAGTAAAGAGAGGTAGGATGGATGGGTGATTAAAGATGGAATAGTAGTGCTCCGATTGGACTTATGAGGGATGAAATGTTGGTTCATGTGTTTTGGTTTTAGCCGTCATTTCATTGGCTTTTCTTGGCGCATTATGGTTTGCCAATTGCCATGGAAGTGCATTTCAAGATTTATCAAATCTTGTGACAAGTTTAGGATATTCTAATTTTTTATATTATATATACCAGTAGGCTGCGAGAAGGAAAGAATAGAAAAAAGAGATATCGAAAATCAAACTCTGGGGAAACTTGTATAAATGAAAACCAATATATAGTTCAACCGAGATAAAATTCAGTTCTTAAATATACTATTTCTTTTAATTTTGCTCAATATATATGTTTATACAATTTTTATCTAAATTAATCTTTATTTACATTTTCATCATAAAAATCAAAATATTTCATTTAACTCTAGTAATTTAGTTGCACTTTTTAATTTTTATCTAAAAGCATTTACTTTTAAAAAAATAAATTTAGCCATGTAAAACAACACCTAATGTCTATTGACTATAAGTGATCTTTACATCCTTATTAAAACTTACTTTTTTACTGTCTTTAACCATTAAAATATTTTAACAACTTAAATTGTGTTACTTGTCAAACAGAAATTAGCTAAATGTTTCAATGTTTTAGTTCAAAAACCTCAAGTATTCCGTGAGAATAAGGGAGAAGAATTAGCAATATTACTTAGCTTTTATGTAACATAGGTTCTATTCCCACCACAAAAAATATTTAATTTTCGCTTTTTTTTTTATTTATATATAGAAGTCTCTTGTCTACCCATAATAAAAGAGATAATAAAAAAAATCATTCAAGTGACATTTATCTAAAAGAAGTGTTAATAGGTTAAACATTTGTCGATCTTTATAATTATATGAATGGTGGATCTTTTAGTTAGTCGGTTGAAATCTATTCTTGCTTAACTTTTTAAATGTTTGTACAGTTTTTATTTGATCTTTCTATTGGTTTAATCATTTGCTTTTATATTAAGTTGGTTATCGTATAAAAATTATTCAAAATCTTAAAGGAGTGTGTTATGCGTCGTAACAAAATCAATGCTCGAGCTTTTTATTACTACTAGTCTTTAACTCACCATGCTTTTATCAAGTAATTTACCCCTCTACATTCTTAACCATTGCTTTCAAATTTCGTTAGTCAAGGTGGATTCAAGGTTCAAACTTTCGAGACACTAATATATATTATAATTTTAAAACAGATTTACTCAAGTAATAGTAAAATCATTACTCTAACAAAAAGGGCTAGCTTCAAAAAAAATAACATTAAAAAGAGATGAAAATAAGTTTACTTTTACATTATTGTAAATTAAGTATATATATATATATATATATATATATATATATATATATATATATATATATATATATATATATATATATATATATATTATATTCAATACATGCAATAATATTTATAAATTGGTGCTTTAGTGGTATCATCGTACATTCTACTAAAACAATAAAAGAATATGACACATGTCACTTTTATACATAATGTTTTCCCTCCTAAATTTTAAGTAGTTAAATATGAAAACTTTGAGTTTTAATTAAATTTTATTTCTTAATGAATAATAATAGTAAGAAGAAAGTCAATTTTAAAACCTTTAATTTTTAAAATACATTTTTTTAAGAAAAAATATTTTGGGTAGCTTTCATTTTAGTAAATTAAATGACTATACTATCAATTATATTTTATTTATTACGATACAAAAATAATTAGAATATAGTTGTTAACTATAAATAACGTTATAATTAAAAACTCTTAAATTATGTAACGTCAAAAAAATTTCAACTTAATTAATCAGCTAACTTCAATATTTACAAAATAATAACTAAATCATATTTAGAATAATTTCACAAGGATAATTATGATAAAGAAAATAGAAGCATAAATTTTGAGGATGCCATCAATAAATTGTTTGTGTATGAATATACCGTATATTCATTTCATAAAAGGAAGTTTGATAAAATGTTTGCACAATAATTATATTTTATTAGTAAATATTATTTTAATCAGTAAAATAGAATTATTTTACTTATGATTGTTTTTGTTAGTAATATATAGGTTTGATCAATATAATGGTTAGTTTTGAAAAATAAACAATTGTACATAATAAATTTTTTACATAATATATTAACATATTCGTGCATTGAACGGGACATATACTAGTTTTAGAACAAAATAGTATTGTATTTTTACAATATAATACCAACTAATCATTCCTTAAAATTCTAAAGTATAGTAATAGACTAATAGTAATAGTACCTTAATGATCTGTTTAGATACTTGTACTATTTAAAACTATGAAAAAAGGAAGACAATATTTATCTTCTTCCTGTATTTAAGAAGAAGATTAGATGATATATACCCCCAAGAAGTTGATCTAAAATTAAAGTGCCTTTTTTTAATATTTATATATTTCTAATCATTAAAAATGGTCCCTGCGTATGAGGAATGCCTGCATTATAAATATCATCATCATCAAATTTTCCGTGCTATTGTGCTCTTTGTTTGGTGTGTATTCATTACTCATTCAACTGTTTTTCCTTTTTTTTTTAATTATATTAGAAAATAAAATTTATAGTCATCTTTGAATAAAAATTATATTTGTTCCTTTTTGAGCTTTTTTGTTGAATGTGAACTATTGAAAAAAAATTAGATGGGGTGTTTGGCAAACGGCTCATAGGTGATGACTCACAGTTGATTTTATCAAGAAACCAATTCAACCAGAAGCTTAAACTGATGGTTAAAGCCCCATGATATGTTATATACTCTAACACACCCCCTCACACAAGAGCCCTTTGGGCTAGAAGTGTGGATGCAGCACATGCCCTCCTCATACATGGCGCTAAACATTTCACTTTAAATGAGGGGTGATTGAGATTCGAACCTGTGACCTCTTGTCACCCTGGCTTCTGATACAATGTCAAGGAACCAACTCAACCAAAAGCTTAAGCTGATGGTTGAGGTCCTAGGATATGTTATAGACTCTAACAGATTTGAGAAGTAGATTTGATAAACAAATGTTTCATCAATAGGTTTGACAGGTTGATTTTGATCACGTTGTAATGAGTAATTCGTTTAAAAATAGCTCATTATGATAAGTTTTTTCAACCAGCTACTTCATCAAATACTAGTTTGATCACGCTAGTTATCTATTTGTGCCAAAATAAACTAATTTTTTAATAAATTACTATTTATCGAACATCCCAAAATAATTTTGGCTTAAAGGTCGATCAAAATATATTTTCGAATCACAATCTAAAAAATTAATATAAATTGGTATCTAATCAAAAAATTTTAAATATATCTAATTGGCATTCAATATAGGGGCAGAGCTATAATGGGTAGGAGAAGAAAAGTTTGTAAAAACATAGTATCTTAAAAATATTATAAATTATTTTAACTCTACAAGTCACAATATTAAGTGGTATCGCCATCGCATAATATATTTCCTCAAATACGATAAGGTCCTAACAAAGTTCGACCACCTCGCTTGAAAATCTTTTTGTTATATTAGTATCAAAAACATTTGAATTTTTCCTCGTATTTTTGAGTAGTGACTTCTCCTTTAACTTAAATATGTAAGTTTTTTTATTCACAAATTCTTACTTGAGACCGTCTATTGTAAAGACAGCTCTCAAAAGCCCAGTTCAATTCTAAATATATATTGTTACAACTCGAAATATAGATTTGGGCTGGACTTTTAAGAATCGTCTTTACAAAAGACGGTCTCTCAAGAGATCACCTGTTTTTTCTATTGAAATGGTGTTATTTCAAAATGAGGAATTAAGTATTAAACATTTCAAAAGTAGAGTATTTGATAAGGATGCATAACCCTGTTGAAATGTTAGGTGTATGAAAGAAAATGTACAAACTTATAGTAGGCAAATTATTCTTGATTAACCTAATTGTAGGGACATATAAATAATGGCTATTTCAAGGATCCAAAAGGGACAAGAATCCCTCTTAGATAAATCAAAACCTAATTCATGTGAGCCTCAAAAAATCTATCTTTATTTGCAATCTAAAATTAGTACTAATTAATATACTTACTACTAATCATTATATCTTCCACTAAACACCAAAGCTAAACTCTTGTTAATTGAGTGATGGCAAATTTGATATATTCCTTTTGGTAAAAAAGTAGTGATGCTCAATCACTAAGAGAATACCTTTATCATTTCATGCTTCTACCCACTATACCCTTGCCCCTTGGGTCATATCTACATTTTTAGGCATATACCCTTCAAATCCTCATCCTTTTTTAATTAAATTTTATTATTAAAGAATCTTAATCAATAATTCTATAAGACTATAATATGTTAAACGATACTGTATAACATCATTTAAAATTAAACTTTTGATTAAGTTAGTGGATTTTAAGTAATTTTATATTTGATTTGCTTTTGATATTCTACTAAAAGGATAATTTTAAGTGACTTTATACGCTTTTATTATGAGTTATCTTAGGCGATTCTTAACGTGGATGTTTAACTATAAGATGTAGAGTAACAAAAAAATTTTATAGACAAAACAAAATGATATTATACGCGATCATTACGAGTAGGGTGTTCAAAGGGTCGGGCCCCCCTTTTTGGCCCTTATCCGACCCTTTTCAAAAGGATTATGTAAGGGTCGGGCTGAAAACGGATCGGACTGAAAGCGGGCTCTTTACTATTTAAACAAAGCGGATTATAAGAGGGTTTAAAGAGGGTTAAAAACGAACCTTTGTAAATTTAAAAATATATGAGCTTTAATAATATACAGCTGAGATACCACATTTCTGATAATCAACTAATAAACATATCACTGTTAACACAATTTATAATATTTTTTATTGTTTAACAAATGTTTAATTATCTAGCAATAAGTTCAGGAAATTATTTTATGCTCTTTAATTTGGAGTATATCTTTAGTAATTGTGAATGATTCAGTCAAAGTGCATGTGAGTACTTATATGTTGGTTTAGGCTAGGTTCGAGTTATAGAAGATGAGTTATAGGTATACCAAAAGGAGCTTTTTATTCTAAAAATGAAAAGAATCAATTTAGCCTTTAAGGTAAAAGTATTTACTATTATTTTATTAATGAAAAGAATCAATTTAGCCTTTAATAAATATTATCCAAAGTTTTTTAATAGTTGAACTTCTTTCATTTGTTTGAGAATTTTTTATAAAATTATTTCTTAATAAAGATATTACATAAGAAAACTTATTAGCCTTTAACAAAGTGTCTTATATGTAGGACAACTTAAACAAAGAAGTGAATTAAGTAAATCTTAGGATACTAGTATAGAAACTCGTGCAATGCACGATTTATGAGTATAAAATATATAAAAATATAATTTCAATTAAATTTATCGAATACATGATTTTTTTAAAAAAAAATTAAATACTAATTTTTTTGAAAATTATTTATCAAATACATTACTTTTTTATTCAATTAAATATATCAAATTTTATGTTAGATATATAAAATAGCTTTAATAAATTAAATAAATACGGAACCTATTTTAGTTTAAATGTTAAAGAATCAGATTCTAAATTAGGTAAATATTGTCATGTAAGCAACTATCATTCACTAAAATAATTCTATATTTATCAAGGCTTCCTAATGACGACACTTGTCATTTTCCAACATTTTTATTGATATGTATATATTTATCAAGGGCTTCCTAATGATGACACTTGTCATTTTCCAACATTTTTATTCATATGTATTCCTAATGATGACACTTGTCATTTTCTAATTTATTGATTTGTATGATGTATGATGGATGATGTATGATATGATATGATGATATGATATGATGGAAAAATATAAAGGAAAATCCTACTTCCTTAAACTACAGGTGATTTGAATTTAATTTAATATATGACTATTATTCTATTATATTATAATACAATGTGAAATTTTTTTGACGTATTACAAAATTGATATACAAAATTGATTTGCATTTAATTTATATATACTAATGAAAGAGAAGTGGAACAAGATATGATGCAAGTCGACGCGTTTAGTTATTAGTACTAAATAATGGTAATGAATATGATTTATAATGTTAAATCTTATGATGTACGTATATCATGTTATTTTCTTGATAATGAAACTTGGATAAAAAAATAATTTATTGTTCACAATTTTTCGTTACTATTTAAATACCGTACTTAAAAATGGTAATCTATTGGTTAGAATTTTTGAGTTTGAGGTTTGATCTTGTTTTATCTGGGTTTTTTTCTAGTCGAACTGTTTTTGAGTTACAAGTCAAAATTTTCGGGTGATAAGTCACTAATCTTCGGTCAAATTTCAGGTAAATTTAAGATCAGATCAAAATTTGACAAGTCTAAAAGCATTCAAAATATTTTTTAATCTTAACTAAAATTAAATAAACTCTAACATATGTTGTTATCAAAAAGTTAGGTCCAAGAAAAAAGAGGCAGGGAAATGGAAATAAAAATTAAACTCTATTTTTTTCCCAAAAATTAATAAATATTTCATGAGAAATAATTCAATTGAATGTTATGTTTATTTTTTTGGAAAAATTGTAGGGAATAATCTCTATTTTTTACGTTTTTATGTATATAACTCCTACTTTTGATTATTCATGAATAGTCCAAACTTTGCAATATTTTTGCTCACAGCATCCCCCTCCGCAAAGTGACTGGGTATGGCAGGAAAAGGTCCGTTTTGTGACCAGTTTTCTACCATATAGTTGTTGCATTCATCTTCCTATTTGTTACCTCCATTTCTCCATTGTTAACGCAAACCTTAGGAGAGAGAAAGTTTAAATCATCCATTTACTTTTCTTTCCTTTTTTTTTATACAAAAATGAATTCTCATTGTTCTTCAGCACACAATATAGGTTCGAATTTGAATAAGAGTGTGAAATGTGAGCATAAATTGTTGCAAAATTGACAATGGCGAAGAAAGGTTTTCGTGCTGGAGAACGGTTCTATTCATGTTCAAAATGGCATGTATGTATTTATTTATACTTTGTTGTATACATCTATTAAATTTCAGATTATAGTTTGATGAACATTTGTAATGGTAAGATGCCGATTGCAAATTTTTTAAGTGGGAAAGTAATGTGTTTCCCAAAGAAAATCAAATTGGAACATTTGATTGCTTAGATTGATTTGAAGTTTCTCTCTCTTAAGGTTTGGGTTAACAATGGAGAAATAGAGGTCACAAAGAGGAAGATATAAGGTAGAAAACAGGTCACAAAACGACCTTTATCTGCTATACCCGGTTACTTTAAGGAGGGGCCGAGGGGGTGTTGTGAGCAAAAATATTGTAAAGTTCAGATTATTTATGAATAATCAAAAGTTGGGTTTTTCACAGAAAAACGTTAAAACTAAGAATTATTCCCGATAATTTTTTGAATTTTTTAAAGGTTACAGTCAATAATAACAAAGATATGGTCGTGCTAAAGCGAAATAAAAAAGAGAACAAAGCAATGAAAAAGCTTTATAGTGTAGTTTAATGAACTAATGAACATGATGATTAAATTTATAGTTGGAATAGATTGATTTGGGCAAGTACTTATAGACTATAGTGATTCTATAAACATCATCACTCGTGCTTTCTGGTTGCCTTTGGATTTATGATACAATTTATTTGAACTCAAACACCATAATTACATAAATTTCATTGTCTATTAAGCGATACATACTCGCTCTAACCGAGATAAAACTATATTGTTAAGGATATAAATTATTTTACACATTTATTCGACTCTTTTGTTTAGTACTTTTTTTTTATGCATGCTCATGGAAGATAATATTAATTATTTTATAAAAAATATTAATGAAATACTCCTTCAATTCATAGAAAAGGGGACATTTAGCTTTTCACACTATTTAAAGCACTTATTCAATGCTTAATATCTCTTATTATACATAACGAAATATTATTTAAAAATGGATATTAATAATCTTTGTATTGAGACGAATCAAATAATATCTCATTTGACTACGTTTTAATTTATAAATTAAGAATAAAATACAAATTAACACTACAACATAATTTTCTAATTTTAGTGAGATATATTTAGCGACATTTAATTTAAATGTCGCTACTTCAAATTTTTAATAGTATATGTATAGAGGATTTAATGACATTTATTAGACCCTTTAGCAGCATAACAAAAAATCATACCAAGGCTTTTTGCGACATAGGATTTAGTAACATTTCTCATAAATGTCATTATAAACTATAATAACAATTACATATGCCACTAAACACCAAAGTGTCTCTAAATCACTTTATAGTAGAACTTAAAATAAAAACCAATAATTGTTACACTAAAAATATAATTCAGTGGCGTTTTTTTAATGCCACTAAATCTAATATCGCGAAAAGTCAAATTTGTTGTAGTGTAAGAGTAATAAGTGAATACTGTCAATAAATGTTATGTTTAATTTCTATGAATTGGAAGGAGTATTATGAATTGTTTTAAACCCATTCAACATTCATGCATTATTCACTATTTTTAAATTAACATTAACAATAGCTGTATAGAGTAGGTGTACATCTAATTAGCCATAAAAACATAAAGGACAATATTGCAAAAAAGGGAAGAATCATTTATATTGAAATACTACTACAAGATATGGAAACAATATCAAATCTTTTAAGGTTTAGTCTAACGAATTATTTTATCCTATTTTAATCAATTATCCAATTTGTTTGGTACCAATTTTAAAAATGCAAAAGCCACCACATGGGAGGGGTCAGTATAATTTAACAATTGCATAAATGGTTAAATTATTTTATGATCACATAAGTAAGAAAAATGAGTTTTCAAATAAGAAAATGAGAAATTTAATGCAAATACGTCTAAGAGAATATAAGACACTAGGATAGAAACCCGTGCAAGGCATAGATTTTTAAATACGTTAATATTTTAATGAAATTTTAGATTGCAAACCATACTTCACATTTTTTCTAAAATTCAAAATTGCAAGTATGGTAGTCTAACAATATAAATGACTAATTTTAATTGATCAATTTATTAAATTTTATATCATTTTAGTTTTAAATAACAATTGATGGAAAAAGGGGTTATTAAGTACTTCAACTAATTTCCTAAAATGTTGCATAATTTTGTACACAATGTAATTTCGCAGTGTAATTTTCTAAATTGTGTAATCCCAATTACACTGGAATAAATGTAATTTATTCCGTAATATAACTTTCTACGCGGTGTAATACCAGAATCTTATCAGACGATATATAATGGTCTACACAGTACATTATATACATACGTTCCACTATAATTTTTTAAATAGTGCATTTATATACAACTGTATAATTGGAATACTTGTGATTTATATACGTCCCGTATAATTGGAATACTTGTGATTTATATACGTCCCAGTATGGTTTTTCCAAAAATATAAATTTGTAAATATATATGTTAAGTGTAAAAAATACAAATCATTTAAATTCCATTAAACTAACCAATAAATAAAACAAATGACATACTCACAATCAAACTTTATTTTAATATTATATTATAAAATTAATAGAATGTATGATTAGACTAGAATAAGATACATATCATTTAATACCTAAATTATGAATTTGTTCAAAGTATTTAAAGAATGCCATGACTCATATATAGTAAGAAATAAAATAGATTGGGCAAAATAAAAGGAGGATAATTTAAATAGAATATATCCATTTTATTAAGAGATGTCAAAAAAATTGTCATTCCTCAAACTGAATTTTTAATGTACATAAAGTGAGAGATAATACAATTTTCTCAGGATCATACATTATCTTGATTGAACACGCAAACAACTTAAAGTATAGGTACGTATTTTATTCTTTTTTTTTTTTGTTATTTATTATCAATTTCTGATTAATAATGGTTTTTATGATTAAGAGGGTGTTTGATATGATGAAATTGTAGTTTTAGTGTTTTACAATAGAAAATACCTAGTCAAATAAAAATTATTAGGAAAAATTAAAATTAACAAAGATAAATTGAAATGTTAGGTTGGTGAGTGAAAAAAATAAATTTTCCTTCAATTTTAAAGGAAAATTTTTACAAAGAGATGAAAAATACTTTTCATAATTTTATTTTATTGTCAAGTCAAATAGCAAAAAACAAATCGGAGAAAAAAATTCATGGAAATATGTTAGGAAAATTGGGGCAAAATCAAAATAAAGAGGGTGACTTAATGCAATAGGCATACTGGCATAGTAAAAAAAATTGTATGGAGTATATTCAAAAAAAAATAAAATTGTATGGAGTACTATTTATTGTTCATTTATATGCTCATCTACTCACTCTCGCATTATTTTCAAATCAAAACATTAATTCAAGAAATTAAAGAATATTCCTATAATTGAAAAAAATTAATTATTGTACTTTCTCTGTAATTTTTTAGTTGCACAATTTAGAGTTTACTATTCTTGAACAATTTAAGCTTTACTTCAAGTAGTTAATATTCCTCCGTTTTCATATGTTTTTTTCAAATAAAATTTATGAATTTTAATATTAAATTTTGACTATAATTTCTCATTGATACGTATGAAAAAACATATACATGCGAGATGCTGATAGATTTATCTTAATATATAATTTATAAATATTTACTTTTTAGAATATTTTAAACTACAATTAAAGTTTTTTGACTTTTAAATTTGCATTAAAATGTGCTCAAAAAGTAAATAAGAAGAACAAATGAAAATAAGGAGAGTAATTTTGAAAGTAAGGGAGATTATTTTAAGTACTTCCACGTACATAATTTTGTATTTCCTCCATTTTATTAAGTTACTTATAATTGTTTTTGCACAATGTTTAAAGCATAATTTAAGTCTCAATTTAATATAAATATATTTCATAAAAAATCATAAAAGCCATACTTAGAATTTTATATATCAAGAGAATAAAACAAGATTTTAAATTAATATGTTTTAACTCATATAAATCAATGAAAAATCATATTTAAGTTCTTCTTTTCGTTACTAAAATTTTCATAAGATATTAAGAAAGCAGAGGAGTAATATCAAATTTTAAATACTTTTAATCTCAAATAATATATTTTTTAATAAAAGTTGCAGAAAAAGTGGAAAAATCTCAAACTAGATTAAACCGTTGTAGAACAGTCTGATTGTTTAAATAGTATGTCTAATCCAAAATTTTTCAAACTAAAACTTTTTAGTTAGTGTCAGACGAAACCAAACAAGATTGTATACATCCCTACGGCTACCCATAATAAAGAAGAAAAAGAAATAGATAAAGAAAAAAATTAATAACCACAAGCATAGTAGGCAAGTAGTACTACTTTAGGTGAGCTACAACATCAATGCTAGTGGTAAATTAATACGGTACTGGATACAGATAACAGCCAACGGGGGAGCATTGAATTAAATATTATTTCGTCCCGTGAGTTTGTTATTAAAAGTGACATTTAAATTTATACTTAAGTATATTTCCTTAAATTCGAGATTAATGTCTCAGTCCTTATTTTTTGTATTCTATCTATATTTTGCTTATAGTTCGTATTTAATTTTAATCCATAAGTCTAAATATAATCAGGAGAGATATTTTTGATTCGTCTTAGTGTGATGGTTATTAATTTTAAATTTTACATTTTTAATTATGCATAATTTAAAATATTATAAATTGAATTAGTACAATGTGAAAAAGCGAATTGGACATTAACTATAAATTGTAGAGAGTATATGATTTTCAAAAATCAATTCAAAGAGACAGAAAAATAAATACTTCTATTTGTAGATATTGACTCGTAGAGAATAATCATAGAGAGAGAAATATCAAAACAAAAGATTATGTGAAATAGAAGTACACTATTTATTTTGTTTCGTTAAAATAAGAAAGACTTAAAAATAGGAGAAATTTTTGTATGCATTTAGTACATATTAAAATACGTGCACCATCATTAAAATGCTAATTGAGTGAAGTAATAAATTTTAAAGAGTATGAAATATGAGTTTATAGGTGGATCCTAATTTGTAAAGAGTTGTACACAATAAAATTAATATTTAATATGCATTAAGTTTATATTAGATTTTTTTTAAAGAAATAGACATTAAATTTGTATCATAACTCACAAGTCGATCATATCTTTGATATGTTTGATATATGAATTTTGGTCAATATAATACGTATTACTATTAGATAGATGACTCTTATATGAAAGAGAGCCAAAAGTTACTATAACATTTGAATTTCCTCTCATTCTTTGTGATTTTAGATTCGTATAAGGGGTTGGAAATGATGGGAGAAAATTCGGGTGTTACAATTACTTTTGTTTTTTTTTTTTAATTGAATTTTGACTTTTTAATTGATAACTTTTTCTTTTATAATCAATAACTACATTGTTTAACAAATATTTTCAATTAATTGAAAAGTCGATGCTTTTAAATGTACAAACAAATTAATTAAATTAGCTAGCCAACAAAACAACTAATTAACAATACAAACAAATCAACTGAATTAGCCAACACAACAAATAATTGACAAACATCCTCTTAAGTAGTGCTAACTCAAGCATGACATACTTCTACGGTCAGGGTTGTCGATTAGCAAGGGCAACGCGGGCTATCGCCCAGGAACCCGTATTTTTTAGGGCCTAAAAAACATATTTTTATGTGTTTAAGTGATATTAATTTGAATTAAATTTATATATAACTTACATTTTTTGCTAAGTAATATGAATTTTTAGTGTTTTTTTTATAAAGTAGTTTAAATATTAACAATAAAAAATAAAATTTTTATGTATTATGCGTTACACCTTAAGTCTTTAGGGCCCTTTTTTTATTTTTTGCTCTGGGGTCCAAAAATAAATGAGACGGTCTTGTCAATGGTGTTAGGAGTTTTAAATAATATGCTAGCACCATAATAAAGAGGCTTAGAATTTAAATGTACTATATTATATTGTAATTTGGATCATTTTTGTTTGAGCTTAATTTTGATTTCAATTTACTTCTAGCACAATAATTAATTAATATATAGAATAATATAAAAGGTCTTCTATTTTTTCTTGATCCATTAATCAAAATCTATATCGCGTTATACATTTAAACGGTAAAAAATGAGTTCGATGGAGACATGGACACACCAAGTGTGCCTAGTTATGTATGTCTTATGCTCATATTCTGCCTTGCTTTCATTGTGTTATATAATCATGTGAATTCTAACTTGCTAGACCCAATATAATCACTAATGTACTTGTATTCACATGAAAATATAACGCAACACAAAGAAAGTATGGCTCAATACAAGCATAAGGCATATATGACCTTATAGATCCTCCAAATTAGAATTCACATTTAGGAATAACTCATATTTTATCTTTCACGTGAATTTTACTTTGACTATATAAATTCTTTTCACTCCATTTATTTAAAAATTTTACTTAGATTTTTAATCGTTTGAATTTCAAAGCTTCAACAGGAAGGGACACTCTTGGAAAAATATGAAAGACTGCTAATGAAAAAGGCTGTGACATATAAAAAAATGCGTGACAAATAGATAAAAATTTGTGAAAATTGATGTGATAAAGAATAAAATTAAGATTTGTGTTGGAAGATGTTTACACCTTTGTTTGCAATTTTAATGAGACATGATACAAGTAATTTATTCGTTACCCAATATTTGGCACTTTTTTTTACATATAATTCAATGTATTTTTGGATATTAAATATGTCAAAGAATCAACTAAATCAACAACTTTCTTACATATCTCCTCACACGAGATTCATTTGGGTTATTAGAAGTGTGGATGCAGCACAGACCCTCATACATAACGCTAAATATTCCACTTTGAATGAGGGGGGATTGAGATTTGAACCTATGATCTCTTGTCATATTGGCTTCTGATACCATGTCAAAGAATTAACTCAACAAAAAGCTTAAGCTGATAGTTGAGGCTTCAGAATATGTTAAACGACCCTCGAGACAAAAGGCCTTGTTTGGCAAAACGAAAAATCATAAAATAATTTTTTTTAAATGAGCTTTAACAAGTATAGTATTAAAAAAAAAACTCATTTTCACTAGTATCTCCCTTTTATTCACCCCGTGTCTCATTTTCTTATTTAGTCAAGTCATCATATATGCCTCATTTCTATATTGTGTATGTTAATTTTACCAATTTACCTTATTAAACTTAACTTTTTGATACCTTTACACATACTAACCTTACTTTACCACTATTAAAATTTAAAAACACTTTGGGGATGTTCAGCAAATTAGCTTATTGAGTAATTTTAACTTATTTTGATATAAATAGAGGGGTGAGTGGTCAAACCAGCTAATGTTAGTGTTTGGTGAATTAGCTGGTTGAAATAGATTATTGATACGAATAAGCTGTTTTTGAACAAGCTTCTTATAGTAGCAGGTTCAAAATTAACTGATCAAACCAGTTAATAAAATTAACTGATCAAATCAGCCGCTATAATCAGCTATTAACTATCGATTACCAACAACATGCCAAACATCGGTAGAAAAACTTACCCAAGGCAGAAGAAAACATGGTTGACAGCACAAAATCTTTACCCGATCTTTAAAATTCACCACCCTTTTCATTTTATAGTCACCCCTAATTTAAATTAAATAATTAAAATGACGAAGATGCCCTTGGACTTAAAACGAACTCCATAACACTTTTATCACTCTAAAAGTCACTAAATCCACACAAAAAATTATCGTAGCTAAAGCATTGGACTTGGAATCGTTATTGCAAAACCGAGATAATTTCTAACTTAATCTCGTTTCAAAATTCAAAAATAAAATAAAATAAAATAAAATGGACGAAAAGCACAAAACGTGCTTTGGTACCATGGAGGAATCGCACGTTTTGTGCTTTGGTACCATGGAGGAAAAGCACAAAGCGGGCTTTGGTACCATGGTAGAATCGCACGTTTGTTTTGTGCTTTTCCTCATTGGTACCAAAGCACAAAACGTTTATTCCCTTTTTCTTATTTTTTTTGTCGAATTTAATTAATTATTATTTTATTTATCAAATGTTTATAATGAAATTTATTTTATTTAATAATATAATAATAATAATTATTATTATTTAATATTGTTATTATAATAATTTTATATTGTTATTATAACAATATAATAATAATTAATTAATAACAAAATAATAAATGTTTTAAAGAAATTAAATAAATTAAACAAGAAATAATTAAATTGAAAAAAAAAATTTTAAAAAAACCCACGTACAATCGCACAAAATGTGCTTTTGTACCATGGTACAAAAGCACATTTTGTGTGATTTTTTTTTTTTGATTCAATTTCGAAGCGATTAATTTAACTTACCGAATCGTATTCAGGCTCGTTTTGGTTCGCCATTGTTGTTCGATTACTAATTTTAGCTTGTTTTAGTTCAGAGAGTTTTTTTTAGAGATTTTTAGAAAGATGTTATAGTTTCTGAGTTTGAAAATTATATAGGGGAAATTATGTAAATTCATTATATAGGGGTGGCGATAAAACGAAAAGGATGACGAACTTTAATAATACCCTATCTTTATACTGAGTACTTATAGCAGTGATTAGCCAGTAGGATATCAGATTTATAGCTCTTTTTTCTTTTTTTTTACTCCTTACAGCCCGCCTTCCATTGGAGGCTGTCAGCTGCCTAAACTTCCACTAATTTCTCTGCATTCACGCCGATTATACAACTATAGCAGATAAATTTAACCAAACAGACCCCAAAAATGTGCAGAAAGTCACCATTTTTTTACATAAATTAATTATAAACAAACCCAAATAAACCCACAATCAATTATACTACCATTCTCTTGTCCCTACCAACAAAAAATCCCCATAATTTCTCTCTCTTTCTTCTCTAAATATAGAGTGAAATTTCAGTCATCAAAACTTCAATTTCCAACTTCTTTAGCAGACCTATAAGCTTAAATTAGAGAGAGAAACTTCATTCATTTTCATTTTTTCTCGTTTTTTTTACTTGTTTAAAAAATCGGGTTTTATCTGAGTCAAAAGAAATATAGTTTTCTACAGGTAAAATTCCATTAAATTACTCTGTAAAAAATGGGTTTTTCCTTTTCATAAAATCAGATAATTTGTCCACTTCGTCTTGTCTTTTTCTCACTCTCTTTCTTTACTTCAATCCCAAATATACTGTTATTCTAACTTGTTCATTCATATCCATTAAGCTTCAAGTTTTAATTTTTTTCTGGGTTTATGTCATTTTCTCTTCTCTTTCATGAACAATTAAAAGGGTATTTAATCACAAACAGAATAATTGTTGGGTAGTTGAGTTTTAGGTCTAAAAGCCTTGATTTCTTTCATTTTCCCTCATTTATTATCCATTTTCCCTCAAAAAAGAAGAAAAAGCTTACATCTTTATTATAAATTCCCCTGTTTTCTTGTATTCAAACAAGAAAAAAAACAACCCTTTTCAGTTTTTTTGTGAGTTATATTGTCTTTTTGTTTAACTGATTTTCCTTTCATTAATATTTAATTTTGATGAATTTCTGAAATAAAAAGTAATTTAATTTCTCTGTAATTTTTTCAGAAAATAAAAGAAGAAAATGGCAGAAGTTGTGAAACAAGTAGAAGCAGCAGCAATTGTGAATCAAACAGATGATCAGCAAATTATTGATAATGGTGGAATTGATGAAAGAGAGAATGTAGGAAATATTGATGAAGAGAATCAGAAATTTAGTATCAAGAATTTTTTCTGGCATGGTGGCTCTGTTTATGATGCTTGGTTTAGTTGTGCTTCTAATCAGGTTTTTTAA
Source organism: Amaranthus cruentus (assembly GCA_019425755.1). Taxonomy (NCBI): domain Eukaryota; kingdom Viridiplantae; phylum Streptophyta; class Magnoliopsida; order Caryophyllales; family Amaranthaceae; genus Amaranthus; species Amaranthus cruentus. The sequence goes on from CM033460.1 coordinate 16,253,412, forward strand.
TTCTATATCCTTTTAAATTTTAATCATCATTATTAATTAATAATAACACTTAATCACTTTTAATTATGATTTACTCCCTCCAACTTAATTCAACTGTCCCATTTGAGTTGGGCACGGATATTAAGAGTGAGATGGTGCACAAAAAAGGTGGTAGTTAAGGTATTTTAATTGATTAAATTAATTGTAAAGGTAGTAGTTGGGGTATTATAAGTGGTAAAAGTGGGGGTATATTGGTCATTACTTTTGTGAACACGAGGTATTTAGGTAAAAAAATCTTTGATAAAAATAGAAATAACACAATTAAAGTGAATTGTCTCATTTGAAATGAGTCGGAGGTAGTATTTGTTTTGGTTATTGGGTAAATGGGTTATTAGTGAATGAAGATTTGCAAATCATGTGAATTTCCCAAGTGGGTTTGTTTGGGGGAAGCAAAATATTCCCAAATGATTTACTTTTTTGATAGTTTTGGGATTTTTGAAACGTAGCATTTTCTTTCATGAATAAGGAAAGTTGTTTCTAACATTGAGAAACCTATTTTTAGCTGAGTAAATACTGTTTCTACCAACCTATTAAAAATAAGTATTTAAATATTTACAAATTCTTATATGAAAGTTTCCCCATAAAATATGTCTCATACAGAACGGTTTATACAATCTCACCATAAGATATGTCTCATACAAAACGGACAGACCAAGTTCATACAAGACGGTCTTAATTTGTGTAGTCGGTAGAATCAAACTTTTGTCGTAAGGGTATAGGAAAACGAAAATGTGTTCATTCAAGTCATTTGGTCAATTTCGTGCCAAGTTTTTTGAGTCCATTTGAAATCAAGTCTTGCGTCCATATTGATTTTTATGTAATTTCAAATTAGTAAAAATCGAATTGATAAATATCGGGTCATCGAGTCTGTTTTGAACACCCCTATTCTATCTGTTCCTAGACCAACCAATTGACCTCAATGAGCAAACAATTTTAGCCCCTCAATTAAACATAATTTTTAGATTTGATTTTGGGTATTACAAATGAGAGTTTGTACTACTTATCATCATCATGTCCGGTGTATCCCGTTCATAAAAATTATAATCAGGGAGAATATCTACTACTCAACATGAAAATATGGCTTGTTTTGCGTTAAAATCCGATCTATTGTCATCCCTAAACACCATTTTTTAACGTTTAAAAAATGTTGTTGCAGGTAGCTCAAGTGTTGTTGACATTACCATACTCATTCTCTCAAATGGGGATGTTATCAGGAATTATATTGCAACTGTTTTATGGATTTATGGGTAGTTGGACAGCTTATCTTATTAGTGTCCTCTATGTTGAATACCGGAGCAGAAAAGAGAAAGAAGGTGTCAGCTTCAAGAACCATGTTATTCAGGTCTTTTTCATATTCCCATCATACTTGTTTTTCCTTTTTTTTTTGCATTTTTTTCAAATTATTTTACCAATATGAAAATATGCCAATATCTATTGTTAAAAGATCAAATATTATTTTTAATTCGAATGACGATGATTTCCTACGATCAAGAAGAAAGGAGAATCGATTATTCTGTAGTGTTTAAGAAAAGAATTCAATCACTAAATCAACTTAGAATTCTCGTATGGTTATGATTCTATTTTAGTAAATTGATCTTTAACGGTAAACTTATCCACAACTTTGTCCAAATAAACAATATATTTTCATCTTCGAAAAATGATAATAAATGACTTTGAGCAAATGATAATAAATGACTTTGAGCAAATCACATGCGGCCCATTTGGTAACCGATACTAAATAGTATGAATGAGAATGATTTGTAGTGTGAATTTTATTTATAATTTTCCATTACCATTTAATTACCAATTTAAAAGGTTAAATTTGCTGAATTAAACTAATAGTTAAACAATTCCCTAATATTTATAAATCAGTACCACACATCTTTATAATATTTGCTAAAGCCTTAATTTCAACAATATAAAGTCGGCTTTTTATTATAGAGTCAAAATTATTTTTTGAGATAATTTATGTGGCCAAATATTTTTCTAAATTTTCTCTTTTGTACATAATATCACAAATTACAAATTTATTAAAAACACAGTACTGTGTTACAGTGGTTGTGATCTAGAAGTTATTTGTTGTTAAATGGATAGTTGAACAGAGAATTTCTAGGATTTTGTAAGTCTTTGCCCTGTTTTTTTTCTGTCCTTTGTTGCTTACTACCTTATGTTACAGAATTGTGGTCCCATGATCTTGGCAAATCATTAAATCAAGTTCAAGCTTTGTTTGCTTAATTATTCGAATTTTGTCCTAGACAATTGTGATATAAAGCATCCCATGCATATTTCATAATGATTGTTTAATTAATACTTTTGACCATGTTATTCTTAATTTTAATTCTTAATTACTCTTCACATTGCTTTTTAAGTTGTTGAGATTTGAGAATTTTGACTTAATTCTCCCCATAATTAATTCCTAATTATGCTCATGGAACATTACTAAATTTGTTTTATACTTCTATTTTTTTATTACGATGTAGACTGAAACCTGAAGGGAGAGGGATTAAAAGTACGAATATAGAGAGAGTTATATACTTCTGAAAAAAGATATTGATTGTTAGTATGTAAAAATTTTGAAGAAAGTTTGAAATGGGAAATTTTAGAATTTGTATGATTGTTTGCTAAATCTTATCGAAATAACTCTAATTGTAATATTAACCTAGATAACTGGAACATCATTCGTAAAATTAGTTTTATAACTGCAAGTCTGCAACAATGTTTTGCCCTATGGTGCGTCTATATCCTTGCCTTTTGAAATTCTATATAACAAAGAAAAGAATAAAGACATGTAACAACAACTTCAACAAAAAATGCTTTTGGACCACAATCTAGGAATATTTGTAATTTTTTCCAAATATTAGTTGCAATAATGTTCTAGTTATTTTGGTTCCTTTTTCTTCATGTTCTGATTCTTGTTGTTTTGGTTTACAGTGGTTTGAGGTGTTAGATGGCCTACTAGGGCCAGTATGGAAGGGCATTGGCTTGGGTTTCAATTGCACATTCTTACTCTTTGGTTCTGTCATACAACTTATTGCTTGTGCAAGGTTAGATATACTAATTATATTATCATATCCTTCACCGGCTATACTTCTCTAAAAAAAACTCGCACATAAAAAATTTAAATGAAAAATGTTAATAAATTATTGGGGTGTTTTGTCAATTGCAGTTGGGTGTTGTTTTTTTAGTTGACTTGTTTGACCAGTTGGAGATGTTGGTTGTTTTTGTTGACTTCTAAGTTAACTGAAATACCCAACCCTTTTTTGAAAATTTTTGGTAAATTTAGGTGTTGGATGCTGATTGTTTATTAGAGAAAAAAGTGAATCAATAAGTCAAAAGTTAATAAAAAAAGCTAACTGAAGTAGCTTTTTTATTTTTAACTTAAAAGTCAGCTTTTGAGCTAGCTTAAAAGGCATTTGCTTAATACTTTTTTTAATTGTTTTATCAACTAAAAGTCAAACGTCAACTAAAAAATTAATTTAAAAGCAACATCTAAACACCTCATTGTCTTTATTAAATCTTTAATACATAAAGTTTGTGTGCATGTTTGATATAAGATTATAATAATATTTAATTTTTGGATTATTTGCAGTAATATATACTACATAAATGATCATTTAGACAAAAGAACATGGACTTACATATTTGGGGCATGTTGTGCTACAACTGTGTTTATACCATCCTTTCACAACTATAGAATTTGGTCATTTCTTGGACTTGGAATGACCACTTACACTGCTTGGTATATGACCATTGCTGCCCTTGTTCATGGCCAGGTAACCTTACTATATACTTCCAATTTTATTGTCTAATAGGAAAAATCATGCCTTAATTTATTGTTTTTAAGAATCTTTCTTTGAAATTGCTCCTCAAATAAAACGTGTTTTTAAAAGCCATTTTAAAGAGACAGAGTTAATTTTGATATATTTGTCTATCACATTTATATATTTAGGATGTGCATTGTGTACCAAGTGTTTTTTGTTAATGTATTGCAAAAATACGGTTTCGGTCACAATTGCGGGAACAGACGTGAAATGAGTTTTGCATTCAATGCGGGTGAATGTAACCTACATTTCGGTCATTTTATGCTCACATTAAATCACAGAAAAAGTACCAAGAATAATCCAACTTTTTCTTGATTTTCCTACAATAGTCTCAACTATTGATTACCCATGAATAATCTCAGCTTTATGGGATATTTGCCTAGAGTAAACTTAAGTATTCGGATGACCAGCTATAGGAAGCAATTTACCAAAACGTAAACTGAAAATTAATATAAAGTTAGAGAAAAATTTAACAAACCTATATAAAAAATTCTAAAAGAACTTTAACATTTTTTTAACATTTTATTAGACATTTATTTTAATTTATCTTTTTGTTAAATAAAACTTGTGATAGCAGGTTATTCGGTTACCCGAGTTTTGCTCTAGACAAATTACCCAATAATGTTGTAAACTCAATAGGTGAGAATCATAAAAATGTTGAATTATTCATAATAATTTTTCCTAAATCTTAACAATATAAATTGTAAATTGTGATACGATGATGCATTAACCCGAGTGCATAAAAGCATTTTTAAAAATTGTACTACACTCCATAAATATCTTGCCCCTTGAGATGTGTTCCTTTGCATGCTCTTATATTAGAAAAAAGCACACATTATTGCTAAAAGTTTGAACAATAAAATTGAAATAAAAGCAAACTTAAGTGCGAAACAAAACCACTATTTTGCTCAAAAGTATTAGTCATCCAAACCCCCCAAAATCCGTAAGTTTTTGTTTGTTTTAAAACAAATTTCTGTAGATTTTGTAAATGGAATTAGTAAAAGTGAGATTTTGATAGCTTCATGTGCAAAAACAATTTAAACAGGTCCCAGGTGTGATCCACTCTGGTCCAAAAAAGTTGGTGCTCTATTTCACTGGAGCAACCAATATCCTCTACACCTTTGGTGGACATGCTGTTACTGTGTAAGTGCAAATCTTCATTTACTCTATTTTTTTACTATATTATCATTATTCTCGGGTTACAACCATCAGTTCAGTTTAATATATATTTTATTATATTTTTCGTTTAAAAGTCTTTTATGTTACAAGTGTGGATGCTTTTCATTTTATTTTTGTACGTAATGCTATACATTCAACTAGAAACATTAAGGGCGAATGAAATTCAAATCCATCACACGTTTCACGTCACCTTGGCTATTGATAACATCTTACAAGATAGATATGTTATATAAATTTGTCTTATTTTTTATTTTAGTCTGTTGTTTTTAATTAATTTGTCTCATTTCTATTTTATATATGAGCCATCACTATAATTCTTTATATTTTATTTTTTATTTCTGAATTTTTCATTACTTTAATACAGTATACTAAATTTTTAGTTTTCGTGTCAAAAGCAAACAGGGCTAAGTGGCAAGAAATAGTTTTGTATTTTTAAAATGTTTTCTTTTATAAAAAGAATTATTCATTAGTATAAACCTGAAAATAATGACTTTCCCTCTTGCAGCTTTTGTTACCCTATTTTAGGGATTGTTATGGTAGACAAACATCATTATGCTGGAATACATTATACATATAACATATGCATGGCCTTGGCTAGCTTTATTTATTTTCAAAGTCAAAATTATCTTTTGATTATCCTCATTAATTAGTTGCTAATTAATGGTTTCCAAAGCTTAATTAGTGCTTCTTAATACTTATTTAATTTTAATCTTTAAGCTTTTGGCTATTTCAAATCTTTTGCTTAATGGCTTTTTACCTAACAAAGGACCCATTGGCCGGTGTGTATAAACTAATAATTTTTTTATTTTTTATTTTAGAGCTTAAAACCCTATTTTGTATTTATAGGTTCATAATTTCATAGGAAACTTTTGAAAAAGTTGGGCTTTTTTCTTATGTTTGCTTTTTTCCTTTTTGGGGTTTAAAAATTTGACTTTTATTTGTTTAGATTAAGCAATGATAAATTAAGAAAAACTATTAGATCATATGATATACACTAAGTGTGGGGAACCACCTTTTTCTTTCTTTTGGCTTCATTGTTTATGAAAGCCACTCTAAGGATTCATGCTTACAAAAGATTTGGTCCCCTACTCATTTGATTCATAAATCCATTACATTTATCTAATCATTTCTTGTTTAGATTTCACCATTTGAGAACCTTTAAACCTACATTTAGCATCTTATGTAATTAAAATGCCTAGGGTTTAGATTAACTTGTTTAATTTAGACCCCGACTATTACATATACAAACGCATGAGTGATGTCAGGATTTTGAACTAGCAGAGATTAATTGGTCTTACACTAGCAAAATAATAATCTAAAAGCAAGTTAAATTTCTAATTTCTTATTGTTTTTAATTGAAAATTTATAATAATTTATGAAAAAAACATGTTACATAATTAGGTTAAAACAAATTATAACAAAATACCGTTTTTTTTATTCTTATAAAAATTTATGCACCAACCTTAATATTCTCTCTGTTCTTTGTAGTTGCAACGTGCAACTGATATTAACATTTTTTGGCCGCTTTCCTTTAGTATTTCCTTTCAAGAAAGTACGGGTATGAAATGTCCGTTACATTTTCTCACCCAGATCCTATCTTCGAACGGGATATTGGATTGTTGATGATGATCAGTGCTTATCAACTTTTCACAATACAAAGTTAGGCTAGTAGAGCAAGTAAAGCAATTGAATGGGTCTTCCCTTTTTTTCTTAAAGATAAACCAGATGTTAGTGAATTTTATTTATTTCTTTTAATTTTAGTTTGTTATTAAAAGTGATAATTTTCTTTACAATATAGAGCATTATTTTTAATAGCAAATTCAAAGAAACGGAAAGTAATCTTCATGATTAAACCTATGCATCATGCTATGGTCCATTCTCCATATGAGAAATGATGGTTGACCATACCGTCACTAGCATACTTGTAATAATTGATAATATTTGTAGATAGGACTGAATAATAATAATAATGAAATTATCCATTATGATTTACATTGTGGGTCCTTATAAATATTTTTTTTAATTTACTGATGATATAAAATTTTTTACCAGGGAAATTATGCATGCAATGTGGAAACCCCAGAAGTTTAAGTACATTTATCTATTTGCAACACTTTATGTTTTCACGCTTACGCTTCCTTCTGCTTCTGCTGTATATTGGGCTTTTGGTGATCAACTTCTTACGCATGCCAATGCTTTCTCTCTTCTCCCTCGTAACGGTTTTCGCGACGTTGCTGTGATTTTGATGCTCATTCATCAGGTTCAACTCTCGTAATGTTGCTTTCGTTATATCATGCTCCCTCCGTTTCTAAGAGATTGCCTTATTTGTTTTTAAAATATACGTCGATATTTTATGGCACATAGGAAAATCTTTTAGAAACGAAGGGAGAAATTGCATACTGAACCAATGTTTGTTGGTTTGATTATGTTTTAAATGATTTAGAAGCAAAAAAAATTTACAAGTTTGAGTAAAAAAAAAGAAAATTTCAGAATAATTTAATATTTTATTGATTTCATAAAATAATTAATTTTTGATTAAATATGAATATTCTAAACTATAAAGGATGCCGGCTAAGTATGCAAGGTAATTAAACTTTTACCTATACAATAAGTTATTATGCATAAAAATAAATACAAAATTAAAAAAATAAAAAAATTTTAAAAATTATTAAGAGAAATCAAGTATGCTTATTTTTTATTTTAATTTTTAATTTTAAATATTTTCGATTTATTTATTTATTTATTTTTTATATTAATTAACCTGCGAAAATCAATCACTGTTTGAGCAATAATGTTTTTGGGCAAATGACCCTAAAATTGTGATTATTAATGGTCAATCATTATAAAAAATTAATAAAATATTCCATATTTTGTAACATTTTATACACATACATACAATAGCGTATGTAGTTTCAACCTGAGAAATTTAAAAAATTAATATAAATCCCAAAATAGATAAGTATGTTTAAATGATTTAGAAGTATAAAAAATGTAGAATTTATAGTAACATGTGTATAATATTGGGATGGACAGTTTATAACATTTGGATTCGCGTGTACACCGCTGTACTTCGTATGGGAAAAAGTAATAGGAGTACATGATACAAAGAGCTTATGTTTAAGGGCACTTGCTAGATTACCAGTTGTAATACCAATCTGGTTTTTAGCTATTATCTTTCCCTTCTTTGGGCCCATTAACTCCACTGTGGGGGCCTTCTTAGTCAGCTTCACTGTTTATATTATACCTGCTCTGGCCCACATTCTCACTTACAGATCGGCCCAGGCCCGTAAGGTACTTTTCTTGACCCCATCTCTCTCATCTCTTCTTTAATTATTACTCCTATTATTATTGTTCTATTTCTAAATTATTACTATTATTTTTGGTAATATTCTTAGATTGTTTTTATTAGATTTGGTCCTATTCATTCTAAATTTTAATAGCTGGCAATTTGGGCTTCTGGATTTGGTTATAGACCGAATTGATTTTTATGCTATGTTTGGAAATAGAGATTTCATTTGAAAATATAGATTTGACTTAAAATTAGTGTTCGGCAAATACTAGAATTTCAAATTTGAATTTGAGTCAAATCCACAATTGTTATCAAAATGGTTTAAAGATGAGGATTTGAGAATGACCTCCCCAACCTTGTCATTCCCAAATTCTACATTCATGATTTTATAATTGAAATCATTAATTTGAAATGAAATGCTAGTTTCCAAACACAACCTTAATATTTTTTCGTTTCATTACCTCAATGTCTTTGATGCACAATCTGATACCCTCATTTTTACTAGGTTTTAGCAATAATAAAAAAATTGTTTATGATTGACCTGTGTTGAAGTGTCCATGTTGTTCCACATCGAAGAAAGAGAAGAGTATGCATCACTTTATAAACTTAAGGAGTAACTCTTATTATTACCAATTGATTTTAGTAATAAACCTTCTTTGGGTTTATGAGTAGACTACTTCTTCTCCTCTTATTTATCAACTTGCAAATAAAATATTGTAACATATTAAAAAAAGCAATTGAATTGAATCTGTACTTGTATAGAGATAACTGTTCGACCTAATAAAGTATGAGACCGTCTCATTATTAGATAGGGGCATATAATTAGTCTATTTATCTAAGTGATTATTCTTAAATTATAAATAATTATTTATAAAATTATAAGTGATTACTTTAAACTATAAATATAGAAATAGTGTCTGATGAAGAAAAGTTGAATGAAATGACAATAACAGTGGGTTCTTGAAAGTAATAAAAGAGGGAAAATAATACCTAATTCAGATTTTCTTGAAGACCTTAACTGGATTTTCCTTCTTTTTGACCTGACCCTCCTGCATGTGGTCTTTGTCTGTGACCATAAATTTGAAATTTTTTGGTGAAAATTTAGTTAAAGTGTTATGTTCATGTTAAATCATGGAGATGTTAACTAGTCTTTGCAAGCGTGTACATGTAAAAAAAATCATCTGTTCTTACTTTTAGATTTTGCACAAATCATCTAACCAAAGCGATTCCTAAAAAAAAGGAATTGATTTTTTAGACTTAATTGTTGTTTGTTAAATTACTTGGTCAATTTGTCGACTTATTTATAATTCATAATGAAAAAATAGGTATACTGTATAGTAGCAATTTTACGGGTCAGATCAAATTTTCTCAGGTCTAGTTACACATAGCATTGGCCATTGTTCATTGTCTTTTGACGTGTTGATCCATTTGTTCTATAATAAAGCTCACCAATAGCCAAATTATTCCGTCCCTTTAAATTTGTAGTAATGAGAATAAATTGAGTATTTCTTAAGAAGAATTGTGTGGATCTTAAATTAGAAGAGAGTTATAATGTATAGATGAATTAAATAATAATGGTACACCATTGTCAAAAAAATAGCAAATGATAGCTTAATACGAAACAAAAAAATATTGCGTAACATCTGATTAATGATGAATTTATACAGTTAGTTTAACAATCAACATAAATCGTCTATGTAACTATCTAATCGAATAAGTCAATAATACCAACAACCAACACTATTGAGAAATAAACTTAACTTTTACTCGTTACCAATGTATGAAAACATTATATAGCACCTAGCCAACTGTGGCGGTTCTAGAGTGATGTTAAGTTGTTAACTAAGGTTAGTTGATTAAATAATATGAAATATTACATGAAACATACCCTAAATGTGTATTATATCACATATGTAACTGGAGATCAAAACCTAATAGGTGCATTTTACTAAAACCAACATTACTTTTTTTTTTTTTTTTTTTTCTGAATCTACCACTGCTAGTCAGGTCCACAAAATTATTGATTGTGTCACGTATACAATATTACCTTTGAAAAGTTAACATCATCTGCTACTTTACGCAAATAAAAAACGCATATAATTTAAAATTATTCTCATTTCCACAACTTACGTTCACTTGTATTGAAAACACAGAACGCAGCCGAGAAACCTCCAATGTTCCTCCCAAGTTGGACAGCAATGTACGCGGTGAACGCATTCATTGTGGTGTGGGTGTTAGTGGTCGGTTTTGGGTTCGGAGGATGGGCAAGTATGGTCAATTTCATAAGACAAGTCGACACATTCGGTCTATTCGCGAAATGTTATCAATGCAAACCTCCCCCGGCAGCACCAGCAGCACCACCACATCACTGAAGTATACTTTGGTTAAAACTTTTATGAGCAACAAGAAAAAAATTAAGTAATGATAATTGTGTTTTGTTTTTTGGGTATGTTGTAATTGTGGGTGAATATTTATACTTCTATGTAGTAATGTTGTTGTGGCAAAGCCTAGTTCTTAGTTGAACCTGTTTAACTTATCAGGTGGAATTGTAATTTCTCAAAAATGGAACATGTTTGTCAAATTTAGAGTTTGAGATTTTAGTGGGTATATAATGAATTAATCATGTTGGGTTGTTGTGGATTTTATGTAGTCCATTTTATATTATTATTTATATTTGGAGTCTTATATTTTTGTCGCTTTTATATTTTTATAGAAAAATGTGATATGGTTTTTTTAATCAGTAAGTTAACACATAGTTCTTTTAGTAACAATTTTTTATTTTTTTGATGTGAACAGAAAAAATTAAGTAAATGCATGGGAAGAAAAAAACGTTAAATTTCAATCAAAATTAGAAATGTAAAACAATAGAATAAAACAGTTTAAGTAATGTAGTATATTCGGAATGATATATATTTACTTGTAAATTTAAAACTACTCATTTTTTCACTGTTTTTCCGTCTTGAAAAATTTAATCACCAAATCTTTGAAAAAGCAATTACTAATAACTAAAAATTATTGATATTTAACTCAAAAAAAAAAGTATTGATATTGATTTTGTAATTTTATTCGGTTTCTATGAATGTGAGCTACTCTTACTATATAATATGAATTTATGTAAAAAAAAATTTGTTTGAATTTTAAACTTTGCAATATTTCTTTTTAATAAATGTTTTCATTATATTTTTTTATGAAAATTATCAATGGTATCCCTGTGTTTTTGCACTTTGTCTTTGATATCCCTATGTTTTTCCGATTATCAATGGTACCCCCATTATTTCTTGCTAATTACAACTGTGACATTATTCAAGTTTTTGACGTAATCTTGCCGTTAATCCTTTTAAAAACCAACCATGGCCAGTTTGTTGGGGTACCATTGATAATCGAAAAAACACAGGAGTATTAAAGATAAAGTGCTAAAACACCAGGGTACTATTGATAATTTCCCTATTTTTTTATTCTCATTCATATTTATTTTCTGTTTTCAATAGCAACCACATAAAATAAATTGTCCAACCATTTCTTATTCTTTATGTATTATTATACAATGATGCATAATCAAAGAAAATGAGTTGGTGTAAACTATAAACGTAAAATCCCTTTAACTAAGTGTTGTCAACTTTAGGAAGATCACAACTTCTATTTGTGTAAGCAGAGTGTCCATAAGACACATGCTAAGTTTAATCGTTTGGACAACCCTTTAAAGCCCGTAGATATATGATTCTATGACCAACTAACTCTTTCAAAAATTGACAAGTCATATGTGCAATTATAATCACATTTTAATCTATCTAGAAAATCTATTTTGGCGTACAATAATGGGAGTATTTTGATGGACAATAGTATATGGATGTGGGTGTAAATGTTGTGTTGTTTTCTGAACAAATCATGACTCATGACCTATGGACTTGATTTTCTATGGAGTATGGACTCGGCAAACTCATCAAATTAGTGTATACCAACTTTAAAATCAGATAGTGCAACTTAGCAAGTGCGGTCAGTTTAGTGGAGAGTGAAGAGTGTAGGTTAAGAAAGCATCACTAAAGAGTGCTGCACAACAAAAATATTGTGCACTAAGTCTATATTACACTTATTTGACCAGTTACCCTTGTGAAAATTCTTGGTGATCTTCAAATCGAGTTATATAATTAGGGGTATCCTTTTAAGTTGCGGGTTTTATTAATGGTGGTTTTTTCATGGATCCTTATTAAGCACCATCACCTTTTAAAACTCTCAAGCTTTTGTGAATTAACTACACTGTGAGAGATCGTGAAACAGCTTAAAAGAAAAGAGTCCCTATGCTAATAAGTGTATTAGTTAAACTTAGTCTATACATAGAAAACGTCTTAAGGTGGAACTGTCTCTCACAAAAATTTGTGTTTGTGAATAGAACCTGGGTTATGCTTGTTATAAAAAACACGACATAAACACTATTAACACATGCGATTATTTTATTATTTTATGTCACTACTCACTAATATGTCGTACATAAGTAATTTATTTGATTAATTTTTTTGCATATGCTTTCAAATTAATAAAATTGGAGTATATTTAATGGATATGGAAAGTGTAAAGAGAGTGTCGTTTACAACTTTGCATGCGTCCACCTGCGGAAAAACATGGCATGCGTGATGCGTTAAGTGTTTCGTTGCTTTCATCCTTCAAAAACATATTTGGGTTGTTTCAAACAAGAGTGTTGCCGCAAGACATGCCAACAAATGGGTCCAACCTCTTTTTCTAGGAAATTTGTCCTGCCCAATTATTACCAACAATTAACAATTAAATAACCACCAAAAAAACAAACATCAAATTTAGAGTAATTTAATTGCAAGGCATTAGAATGGTCTTGAATTGAGGACTCGATAATGGCGTTGGCAAATCTAAAGTCATGCAAATATGAACGCAATACAAGTCTTTTATAACTAGACTTGTCATTTTTTTGATTAATTTTGATGGCTAGTTTATATCATAGCCTATCTTATCCTCTTTTCCATCACATCCTCCAAACAAGGATGTCAATAAACTAGTTCTTAGTTTCACAACCTCTAAGTATAACTACTCTTTGCTTCATTTATTAGTTGCTTATGATTCATTATATAGCATATATTACGTGCCCTCAAAGTCTTCAACTATTAAGTTAAGTTGATGGCTAATGCCTTAAAACATAAGTATAACTACTTTGAATATGTTATACTTTTGTTGTTTTCATTCGTCTCAGTGATTCATCTACGTTTTTCTATATATGGAACCATGTATTCTCTTCTACTCTTATCTCATCCACAGTTCCACACATTTTTGTCTTGTTCACTCACTAACTCACTCCAACAATAATTTTCATTACTCCAATAGCATTAAGTGGCTCTCATTTAAGGTGAGAATTGTGATAACAAAGAGTTTGTTTTCAATTGACCATTGTAAACAAACATTATATGTAACTTTACATAGATAAGAAATGCATTCTATTGAAAATCAGGTTTTATCTCAATTAAAGCAAGTATTACTATTCGAAGTAAAGTCTTGATTTCAATTAAACCTAAAGCTTCGCCTTTAAAAAAAAAAAAGAACTCACCCTAAAAACTTACCAAGTACTTGGCTTGGTCCGTATCCATCTTATCTTAATTGTAAAATTGGCCCAAAAATAAGCATGCTAAGAATCATGATCAAGGTTCTTTCGATAAATACCCTTCACTTCTTTAGAAATTGTTATGTATTAGTGATATGCTGTGAAGAGATAAATCACTATCAATAACAATGACTATACTATTAAATTTGACTTAAAATGTGTAGGTTTTTCAACCCCAAAGCAAGAACATTAATGTTAATGGTCCATAAGGTAGAGGTCTTTGTTGCAAGACCTTGTCAACCTAAATTTATTTGTAGTCTTTTAGTTTCGTATTTATAATAAATTATACTTCTAGTAATTTGGTTATGGTACTTCTAGTAAATTGGTTGTGGGTTGGTTTTAAATTAATCCCATCGGACACAAACCTTATACTTTTATTATGTGTGGACACAAAATCCGAACTCAAACTCATAGGACCTAAAAATTTTGAATGCTACTTTAGACCTGCTCTAATGAGTCGAGGATCAAAATTAGGTCATTTTAGTTTACTTTGAGAGAAGCTATAATAAATTTTCAAGTTAATACTAATTTTAGAGCACATTGCTGAGTCTAAGGGATTCTTTGACCGCACTCTCCTACAAGGGTATGAGCTGCTGTCTCTTTTCCCTTCCAAACCCTGATCATAGTAGTCTATAAGCGGAATACACTGGGTATGAATGTATGATGATGATGATCGCTGAGTCTAATAAAAAGTCCTAAAGTTAAGACAGAAAACCTCCAAAAATATGAAAATTTCAACTTCTCCATCTGTAAATAACGTCCTGAGTCCATACTCAATACGGAAGGAATTATGAATTATGATTTCCATTATGAAACCTCAAAGGGCAAAATCTCAATTACAATCTCTCCAACTTGAGCCGATCAATTCTCCATTTCTTGCTCCGCCTCATACCTCTCCTCTTACCTATAGGGGGTTATCTTTTACGACTTTCGAGTTAAAAAGAACTCTTCTTGCAAGTAAATCTAAAATGGAAGCTGTTTTGGTGAATCGATGATCGGCGTAGTTAGCATACCAACATATCAGTAGTTGGCAAGATGTCTGAAAGTAAGCTACAAGAATAGCTCAGCTAATAAGCTCTAATATTACAAGGGTGTTAATAATATAAACTACAATTTCTCGGATGCTTGATAACTTTACACATACATCACAACAGTCTGCAGCTCCATGAAGAAACCAATTTTGATACCTTTACACATAACATCATAACAGCCTGCAGCTCCATGAAGAAACCAATTTGTTTCTGAATTTCCGTACAATGCTGATTCAAAATAGAAAAAAAGAAAACAGCGGGCAATGAAACGCATTGGAAATTTTACGGGAGCAATAATCAGTGTTACCTATTGTATACAATGGTCGGCGAAGCATGGCAACCTCGTTCAGTGGGGAGGTCATCTTCCAATTCACTACCATGCCCATCTAAGGCAGGAATTATGTTATTAACACTCCGCTCAGAACTGGCATTGCTGCTTGTAGCAAGGGGTGAATCTGAAACACTAGCTGTCCTGCTTCCCGCAGGCCCTGATCTTACACTGTACATAGATGATGCTGGAATTTTCGTCATCAATGGCCGTAAGTTTCCAGGGATACTTCGCCTTATATCCTACATGAGAGAATTAAAATATAAAGTATTGTACATAATATGGAATTCATTCAAAAGAATGAACCAGGGTCAAGCCACTAGGGAGGCTCAAAAGTCAAAACCAAGCAAACCTTCCTATGTATATTCCTCCATTTCTTTTTACTTGCAACACTTTTCACAAAAACGCATGTCAATACACATTTTTAATTACTTTATATCTAGTTACGCACAAGTGAAAACTCAATTTTTTTTTTATTAAAGCTATATATTGAGACAAATCTAACACTATCTCAATTCCCAATTGACTATATTTTTGTTGAAGATAATTAACTAATAGTCAAAGCAAAACTTGTGAGTAGTGTAAAAGTCAAAGTGCTGCAAATAAAAAAGATATGAGGATAGTACAAAATTAGTAGAGACTAGATAGACTGAATTTACAGGATCTACCACAAAAACATTTTGAAAATAAAAAAGTGAGGATGAAGTAATATTGTATTTTCCAAAAACGTGTTTTTTTTTTGTTAAAAGAGATCTCTTGGAAATAGCCTCACAAGTCACAATTATAGTTGAGCATGTCCAACAGATCTCCTGAGCCTCGCACGAACAGCAAACTTTAATTTTTTGAGGTGTGAGTTACGGCAATTCAGGAGGCAAATAATTAATGTAACGAAGCTAGATGTTAAATGAATTCTGTTAGAAAATGCCAACAGTTTTTAGGAGATATTTTCGGTTATTATGTTAGTTTTTCTATTTTTAGTTTAAATTGTTTAGTAGGAATAGTGGGTTTTAGTGGCTCCTAATTTTTAGCCTAAATTTAGGTATATGTCCTGTATAAATTTTGATTCTCTGAGTTAATGAAATATATCGAAATATTAAACCAAAACTTGTCTTCTCTAATTATCATGGTATCAGAGCGGCAACGATTCTGAATCGTTTTTGCAGCTTCATCATATACCTAAACTTACCTTTAACCTAAACCAAAAAAAAAATGGCAGAAGAGTCACAAACCATTGTTACAAATGATGAACCGTAACAATGGGGCAGTTACTGCAACTTATTCAACAGTTAAACACCAGTAAACCAACCCCAGAACCGACCATCAATGTCCAGAACCCCATAATAACCGAAAAATTAACAAACGAAAATTATACCAGATGGTCCAGGCTGATGCAACTGGCCATTAATGGCCGTGGAAAGCTCAAACACATCATCGCAGATCCACCGGTCAAAACGGATCCAGAGTACAGCCAATGGACTCGATATGATTCCGTTGTTATTTCATGGATTTTGGAGAACATAGACACAAATTTGGTTAATCAATTTCTTGATTATCCAACTGCCAGATCCTTATGGATAGGCATTGAAACTCTATACAGTAGCGGACGTGATGGGTTACAGATCTTCGATCTTACAGTCAAAACAAACAAGATACAACAGGGAACCGATTCCCTTGAGATATATTATGGGAAACTACTTGCACTTTGGCAAGAAATAGACAGAAGGCAGCCCAATCCAATGAAAGACCCGGAGGATATCATCATCTACAATCAGATTATACACCACAATCGATTGTATCAATTCCTCGCAGGTCTCGATGAATCATATGATAAGGATCGGAGAGATCTCCTCATTCAAAGCCCTCTTCCCACAGTTGAAGAGGCCTATGCAGGCATTAGGCGTGAGATGCTAAGGAGAGGGATAATGAAACGTGAGCCCTCATCTGAAAGTGACTCATTGGGCATAGGCGGCGGATACACTGTCAAAAGCAAAACATACCGGAAAAACGACGAAAAAAGCCATCTCCGTTGCTCTCACTGTGGTGGTACAAGACACACCAAGAGTGAGTGCTTTAAACTAATAGGATACCCAGAATGGTGGCCGGACTCAAAGAAGAAGAACCCTCAGAAATTTTCCGACAATAGAGCCGGTAAAGCTGCAATTAGTGTGAGCAACAATGGAGAACAGGAGCACGAAGGAGGAGAAGGAGAAGGCAAAGCTTTAAACAGTACAGCAGGTAACATAATGAGAGAATGTTTCTCTCAATTAAACGGCACAAAGGAATCCCTCAAGGCCTTATTTATACACGGCCCAAAGGAGGAAGGGTTATTAGGAAACCCTACAAACCTACCCAATTATTTTAAAGAGAAAATGGGTCACGGTTTTTTAGAAAAATTGGGTCCCAATTATTTTAAAGAGAAAATGGGCCACGGTTTCTTAGAAAAATTGGGTCACATTTTTTTGGAAAAATTGGGTCATGGCTTTTTGGAAAAATTGGGCCACGGTTTGTTTTGTGAAAAGGACCCATCTTCCTCTCATGGTCTTGCTTTGTCTATATCTCGTGGCGGGTGGATTTTTGATTGCGGAGCTACGGATACTATGTCATATGATCCGAGTGATTTTAATACTCGATCTAGACCATTAAAAAATACTATCCGGACTGCAAATGGAGAAGAAATTAGAGTGGGAGGCGCTGGCACTATTTCTTTTAATAAAAATCTACCCTCAATTAATTGTTTATATGTTCCGGATTTATCCCATAAACTGTTATCTGTAAGTCAGCTCACAAAAGATCTAAACTGTACGGTGCTCATGAAATCTGGTTATTGTGTTGTGCAGGATGCTCAGACAGGACAAACGATTGGGCGTGGTATTGAACGAGGTGGTCTGTACTACTTGGAAGAGGAAACTCAAAAAGGCAAAGCGTCACTTGTTCACGGGTCTGAGGATAAACAACTATGGATTTGGCATCGTCGGCTCGGGCACCCATCTATAGGGTATTTAGAAAAATTATTCCCTGCTTTAGTTAAGAATAAGTTGAATTTCAAATGTGAAACTTGTATTATGGCTAAAAGTCACAAACACTCTTATCCGAGTAGTTCAAATAAAACTGATATTCCTTTTAGCTTAATTCATTCTGATGTTTGGGGTCCTGCTCCTATAACTGGTTTGCATGGTTATTTATATTATGTTGTGTTTATTGACGACTGCACTCGTATGAGCTGGATATATTTTTTAAAACACAAGTCTGAGGTGTATGAAGTGTTTGTTAACTTTTATCACATGATTCGTACCCAGTTTAAAGCCCAAACCCGTGTTTTTAGGTCTGACAATGGTAGGGAATTTGTTAACTCTAACATGAAAAAATTCTTTGCTATTAATGGCCTAATTCACCAAACCTCTTGTCCTGATACACCTCAACAGAATGGAGTAGCAGAGAGAAAAAACCGGACCCTACTTGAGATCACCCGTGCCCTTATGATAGAGTCTCGTGTTCCTACTTACCTTTGGCCTGAAGCTGTTGCTACTGCAAACTACCTTACAAACCGTCTCCCTACGAAGAGTCTGACCTACCACACACCCCTTGACACCCTTAAAACCTTTCACCCCTTACCATCATCCCATTCTCTCCCACCTAAAGTCTTTGGCTGTGTTGTTTTTGTTCATCAACCTAAGCGAGTGCGAAGCAAACTCGAGTCTAGAGCAGGGAAGTGTGTCTTTGTGGGGTATGGTCGAGATCAAAAGGGATATCGTTGTTATGATCCCCTTACTAAACGGGTTCACACTACTATGGATTGTGACTTTGTTGAGGACTCCTATTACTACCCCTATCCTCAAAGTCAGGGGGAGAGATCTGATGACGCTCTCTGGATGGCTTATGAGTCCCCGGGGTTCACTTAGACCACTATGAACAAGTAGGCAATGCTGCTGAAGTCTCCTACTCAAGAGGTTCAGCCCTCTCCACCTCCACCAGTCATACCAGTCCTGTCTGATCATCAGGTATGTTCCCTTAACAATACTGTTGTTCCTATGGCTGAGGTGGAGGGTACGTAACAGTGATGAAAGTGAGTCTCCAAACAAAACAGTGTGATGAAAGTGAGTCTCCTGAAGGTCAAGAAGGAGATAAACAAAAGTATATTCTTCCACCTCGGCTACACGAGGAATACCACCTAGGAGATACGATCCGACTTTGAGGCTAAACGGTCAAGATATCCAAATTGAAGGTCCAAATGAAGGAATTTGTCACAAAGTGCTATGGCATTCAATGCTTCCTTTATAGTACAAAGCTCCAGTTGTAGAAGAAGCTCTTGCAATCACCATTGGAAGAAAGCTATGGAAGAGGAAATAAATGCTCTACGTAAAAATCGCATGGAAAGATGTACTCTACCAAGCACGAAGAGAGTTGTTGGGTGTAAGTGGGTCTTCACGTAAAATACAAGGCATGGGACTATAGAAAGGTACAAAGCACGCTTGTCGCAAAGGATACACTCGCATCGTATGGTGTTGATTACTCGTAAACCTTTTCTCCGCGGCAAGCTAGATACTATTCGAAAGTGCTTTTAGCATAGCAGCTAACCTAGACCGGTCACTTCACCAATTCGATGTGAAGAATGCATTCCTTCAGGGGAATTACGGAGGAGGTATATATGGAAGCACCTCCGTGGTTCATCACGAGTTTGCTCAAACGTAAGGTTGGACTAAGGAAAGCTCTCTATGGGTTGAAACAATCTCCAAGAGCCTGGCTCTGGGAGATTCACAACAAGAATGAAGAGATTTGGGTACAAGCGAGCCATTCGATCATACGCTATTCTTGAAAAAGGGAATGGAAAGGTGACTTGTTTAATAATCTAGTGGATGACATGATCATTACGGTGACGACTACAATGAGATTGAGAATCTTAAGAGGAGCTTGTTCCAAGAGTTCGAGATGAAGGATCTGGGAGGCTTAAGTACTTCTGGGCATGAGGTTCTCGTGTCTAATAAGGGAATCTTTATATCTCAAAAGAAGTATGTTCTTGATTTATTGGCGAGACAGGAATGACGGACTGTAAACCTATTGAGACTCCAATAGTGGTAAATCATGGGTCATGAGATTCGGAAGGGTAGAGTTTGTCGACGGATGCGATCGTAGACTAGTGGGAAAACTAATTTACTTAGCCCACACAAGACCAGGCATTGCATATGCTGTGGGTGTAGTAAGTCGGTTCATGCATAAGCCACAGGTTCAACACATGGAGGCGGTTATTCGGATTCTTAGGTACCTTAAAGGCACTCCAGGAAGAGGTATCTTATATCAGAAGAATGGGCATCTAGATTTGGTTGCCTATACAGATGCAGACTGGGCAGGAGACAGAGATGACAGAAAATCGACTTCTGGATACTTTACTCTTGTAGGGGGAAATCTGGTGACATGGAGAAGTAAGAAGCAGAAAGTTGTGGCACTGTCAAGTGCTGAAGCTGAGTTTAGAGGGGTTGCTAAAGGGATCATGGAAGTCTTGTGGCTTAGAAAGTTGCTCACTGACCTTGGTTTTGGACCAAAGAAGAGCTGTGAAGTGCGTTGTGATAGTAAAGCTGCAATAGATATTTCAGAGAATCCAGTTCAGCACGATCGAACAAAGCATGTGGAAGTTGATCGACATTTTATAAAGGAGAAACTTGAAGCAGATATTATTAGACTACCTCATGTAAAGTCTGGAGATCAACTCGCAGACATTCTTACAAAGGGAGTTGGCACTCAGTTCTTTGAAGACGTCTTACGCAAGTTGGGTATCGGAGACCCGATAACTCAACTTGAGGGGGAGTGTTAGAAAATGCCAACAGTTTTTAGGAGATATTTTCGGTTATTATGTTAGTTTTTCTATTTTTAGTTTAAATTGTTTAGTAGGAATAGTGGGTTTTAGTGGCTCCTAATTTTTAGCCTAAATTTAGGTATATGTCCTGTATAAATTTTGATTCTCTGAGTTAATGAAATATATCGAAATATTAAACCAAAACTTGTCTTCTCTAATTATCAAATTCAACACGGGTCAAGAGAGCAATTTTGGAGGAAGTGCTAAAATGATGTTGAAAAAGACGTTAGCGAATGAATGGAAGCTTTTGAAAAAAACTTATTAGTGATAAAATGACAAGATTGAGGAACTCACCATGTGTCGTATAGCCATATCCAAGGACTTTTTAGAAAGTGTCCGTCCAAAGCCAGAGCTATCAGGTGATGAAGCCGACTTTCCAGATAGGCCAGGAGAATGTTTGTCATCCTGCCTTGGTGGTGCCAATTTCCTCATATTAATCACCCTCTCAACCATCTTTGTCCCGATAACCACAGGGCTCACATCATCATTCACTTTGGAGTGACCTCGATTCACAGCAGGCACAGAACTTCCACTAGAATGAATTTTACCATTAGGGGCACGCCCTCTAGAAGGAGAACAAGATTGACGTCTCACTCTTCCGTTACTGACAGGTTCCACAGAAGCAGAACGAGCAGAGGGGGCAGTAGGTCTACCCCGTGTAGCTGAAAGAGGTCTATCAGGAAGGGTGGTCCTTAGATTTGGTGGAGCATCTAAAGAGAATCCAGGCATCTCAGATGGATTCCATGTACGAGATCTAACAGTTGGGGAGGTACCACATGAAGGTGCAGAACTTCTAGATGGTGCTGAGCCTACTGACTTGCTGCTAATTGAAGAAGACTTGTTCAGAGACGCAGTGATATTGGCAACACTTGATGGTGCTGATGGACGACGTGTTGGAGTTGATGTTCTAGATGTAGGTCGGGATGTAGGGGCTGGGGGAGCAGAGGGCCTGGCTGTTGAAGTTGAAGATCTTGCAGTTGACCTTGTTGGTGTTGCTGATCTGGCAGTAGACCTAGTAGGAGTGGAAGATCTCGATGGTCTAGCTGATGGAACTGAAGATCTGGTGGCTGTAGTGGATCTTGATGGAGTTGAGGACCTTGATGGACCTGCAGACCTTGTAGATGTCGCAGAAGCTGTTGACCGCATTGATGTCAACGGCTTGGGGGAAGAGGAGTGAAGCGAGGGCTTGGAAGAAGATACAGTGCCACGGGATGTTGGTGTAGAGGATCTTGAAGGTTTGGAAGACGTTGATGTAGGTCGACCCGTTGGTGTTGCAGGTCTAGATCCACCCCCAGGTGTCACCGGTCTGGAACCTGGACCACCAGATGAGGGCGGCCTTGACCCCGGACCCCCTGATGAAGAAGGCCTTCGCATTCCTGAATTTGAAGAGGTCAGCCCAGTAGAAGCAGTTGGTTGTCTTGGCATCAAGCTACTTCTCCCTGTGGTCTCAGTCTGAGAGTTCGCTAACTACATCAAAATAGAAAGAAAAAAAAATTAATCTCTCAAGACAATACAGGTTACAAGGATAAGATTAATTCCACTTTCCCCCAACAGTCACTCTCCTCTTGGAACTTACTAGACAATACCCAAAATTAAGAAGTAACCTGAAAATCACCATTAAAATAATCAAAGCAAGCAGGTTGGCCACTATAAGTCTTTCTGGAATACTGGATTTGATCATGAACTAGAACCAAAAAACTTGTACTCATTTCAGAAGCCTGAATACAAGGACAAGAGACTAAGACCACACATAAATTGCACAAATGGAAGAAAATGGCGACCAACAAATGCAGCTAATTAAGAGCAAATATTATTTTTAGAAGCCTGCACAAGAATAGAGCACAAGCAGTCAAGTATTTTTACTGTCATGAATGTACTCTTTTCCCTAAGCCAGTCAAGCAAACAATTTGCAACTGAAAGAGAACCAACACTTTCTTCTTAGAGCAAGAACATAAACTAATTTCATAAATCATAACATAACATGTTAGAAACTCAGAAAACTTCATTTATCAAGGTAAAAAAAGTGATTAAAATGATGCCTCAACGATTAAAAGCAAACAACAATTTCTGAGCACCCTAAAGATGACAACCGATAAGAGACTCCATTGTCCAATCAAGGTAACATGGTGTAGTGGTAGGACATTCACCTTGTGATTGAGAGGTCAAAGGTTAGAATCCTACCATTAGGGTCTTTGGAGTAGGAGTTTCTCTTATCCTTCAGTAATGGAATGGATTTGAGGCCATTTCAAGGTATGGGACTTTATCCCACATTGGTTGTATGGGCAACTAATGAGGAGTTTATAGAGTAAATGAGCTCTCTCACCTACTAGGCTAGTCTTTCTGCCGAGTTTTCTCATTTATTCTATTACACCTCCCCTGGGCTTGGCTTGCAAACTTAGATGGTTTTGACCAGTGCAAGATTTCATCCAATAAAATACTTCAATTTACCAGCCAAAAAAAGACTCCTGTGCCCAAAATAATTTGTCATATTGTCCCAACTTCTCATAGATAAAAATATGGTATAATTGATGATTCTACAACAGTTCCATTTTTAATCATTTCACTTAATTTGGAATTTTTAGGGGTTATAGAGGTTTTAGACCTAAATTAGAGTTCCACCTTGTATAGGCAATTATTCCTCAGAGCTGAAGTTAGAGTGTTTGATTATGCTTAGAGAGCTTGATATTGACTATTGAGAGAGATTTTGATTGCTTGTTCGGATTTTCAAGCCACAAAACCTGGATTGAGTGCATCTTCTAAGACCAGAAGAAATACACCCCCTATACACACACACACACACACACACCATGAATTAGGCCTGAAGGCATTTCTTCGCTTTTTGTTGCTTCAATATAACTCAAAAAGGCTAAAACAAGTTTGTGCTACTAAGTATTTAAGGGCTTAGAATTCCCAGTTGAATATTGGTTTGTAGGTGATATTTATGTCCAAAGAAATATCCAATTTAATTCATTCACCAAGCTACACCAGATTAAGGATTGAGTCCAGTCAATGGGGCAAAGAACCTTCCTAAAAAAGAAGAAAATGGATGGTCTCTATGGAGAACTTTTTGTCTACAGTTCCATCAGCTGGTCTTGATTTCAAACAGGGAACTCAGATGTCCATAAACAACCCTGTCCAACTAGAACATCATAAATAGCATGCTACTTGATTCGTAAAAAAAGATAAATTATCAATTTGAGACGATGGCTCTTACTCTTGATCTCAGTACAGCAGGTTGAACTTTTGGAGCTTCCCTTTCATCCATGTAGCTTTTCCTTGATTCCATCTCCAGCGAAGGGAAGAGGGGGGTACCAGGAGGTGTTAGAAGCCTGAAACAGGAGATAGATTGCTATTAAGCATCGTTGTGGAAAATAAGGAAGGGGTATACACATCTCTTTTAAATTTCAAAAAAAGAATTGCAACTTCTGCCTTTATTGAACCCATGCTATATATTTCATACCACAATTTAACTAATTTACTATCAATTGTTCTAATTTACCAAAAGCAGCTAGCTATAATCAGAGTTCATTAGACATAAATCCAACAATCCATTTTACTTACTAAGGAAATGGGTAAAAGCAACGAGAAGTTTCCACCATCTATACTACAAAGGAATTATTATTAAAGCTATGAGCATAAAACACAAAAGCAAACCATAAGTTAAAACAAAATATTTTTGGTTGTTAAATTCAGCAACACAATTCCTTTTCATCTAAGCCATTCCTCCAATTACTCTCATTCCCAATACATTAAAAGGAAAACAGCAAAGACTATTCTAACAACGCAGTCAGCAAGGACGAAATAAAAGAAGGAAATACAAGACAGCAGCCAGAAGCCCAGAAATTAAATGACATTAGATTCTTATTCATTAAAAACAATATAGAACTAAAATAAGGTGCATATGAGACTCTTACCTTCATTGCACAATGTAACAATTAATTCAGTTGAATGGGTTAATGAATCACAAACACAAACATTCATTACTCAAAAAGTTGACTTCTAATTGTTCAGATTTTACTTCACTTTAACCTTTTCCACTCTCGATGAAGCCAAAGACTTATTGTTCTTTGGTTTCGAATTAAATGGACTATACTTGAATGGCTCGAATCATTATTTATGTAAAGATAAGGATAATGTTTGTTATCAAGAGTCAAAATGAAAATATATTCTCATTTTACTTCATATAAGCTTTATACATTCTTCAAGGAGCCAAAGATTTATCACTTTTTGGTTTCGAATCCAAATAGACAATAGTAAAATGGTTCACATTATGGACTATACTTAAATGGCTCGAATCATTATTTATGCAAAGATAAGGACAATGTTTGTTATCAAGAGTCAAAACGAAAATAATTCTCATTACACTTCATATAAGCTTTGAACATTCTTGAAGGAGCCAAAGATTTATCATTTTTTGGTTTCGAATCCAAACAGACAATAGTAAAATGGCTCAAATTATGTGCACTTCTTAATCATGTCAGTTCCTTCAAAGCTTGCCAAGGTGAGAACCTAAATGAAAGTTACTTAATGACCTAAGATAATAGAGTTTTATTATTTTAACTTCATATAAGGCTATCCCTATCCTACGTAGTTTTATCTAATCTCTAGGATATGGCAGATATAAAAGATACAGACAAGTATATCAGGGAGTTAACTTAAAAGAAACATATTCTCTTTCAAATTTCACCTAAAAGGTAAACTACAATTGTTGTTGGGTTTTTGCTTCAAAAATAAGCAGCAACTTACTAAAGTAGTTGAACGCCAAATAGTCATCATGACTAACACATCAACTAAGCATACCATCAAATTAAGCAAAATGCATTCGAAACCAACATATTTAAATCATTCACTCATAAATACACTATTATAATTAAACAATAACCTAAAAATCAAATCTTTCGGATAACTTAATCCCTATATTACCAGTCATAATCATTCTTATCGCCATCTAAGTTTAAAAAATCTTCTAAACCCGTCTTCCTCGCAGGCGTGGTGGATGGAATATTAAAAACCAGCGAACTTCCAGGTTGCGAAACTGAAAAATACATCAAGAATCATAGCAAAGAATCAGAAACAGCTGGAATGAGTAACTCCAAAACAAAAATCAACCAAGTGAAACAACCTAAAACCAGTCGATCATCTTCAGCCAAAACATTCAATCAAGTAAACGAACACAATCAAACCTCAAATAAAACTCAAAAAACACACTAATTTACATCAATAGTAAAGAGAATAATACCTAAAGATTCATCTAATTCTTCAGAATCACGAAGAAGAAGAAGATCATTTTTCTCTTTCTCACGTTTTCGCATTTCAAGAAACAATGCAAGGTCATCTTCTTTCTCTCGCATCGTCGAAGCACGATGACTCTTCAACTGCGGAACCCTCGGTCTTATCGACGGCATTAACGTTTCTGGACCTCTAAAACTTCGATTCATTGCAAAATCACCTTCCAAAAACCCTAACACAATAAAAGTCCTAAACTACCATCAACTAACGCCCTCCCCTAAAAAAACAACCAAAAACCTCATTTCTCATTCAAATCATACCTCAAATAGGACACAATACACGGTTTCAAACTCCAAAATTAGAAGTTTAACTTCAATTTACCTATATTAACTACCAAAGATCTGCAACACAACTCAAATACTGAAAATGCCGCAATCCAATCAGCGCACATAAGATCAATTTACAAGCATAAATTGAATATTTTTAGCTTGATTAAACAAATGAGCTTGACAATCGAAAATGGAGAAAGATCGTGAGTGATTTCGAATTTGAATGTTGAAGTAGAACACTGCGAATTCGAAGAGAGATAATTTTGAAGATGAGAGAGAGTGGCAAGGTGTTAATAGAGATAAAAATGTTGGGTAAAATGGGAAAGGATTCAAACATTCAATTTAACCAAAGAGAGATGGGAAATAAAAAAACGGGAAATATAAGGATCGTAATAAAAAGACGAATTTTGGGGTAAGATTAGAATATTATTATTATTATTATTATTATGATTTCTGATTTAGGATAAAACGACAGATAAACTAAATAATCTATACAAGTTATTTATGTATTAATAAATGATTATGGGGCCCAACTCCCAGGTTTCTTTGGGGTCTATGAAAGGACTTGGTTTTTTGTTGGATTTCAATTTAGATTTAGAAAAATTATCGGGAATAATTCCTAATTTTAACATTTTTATGTGAATAATTTCTACTTTTGATTATTTTATAAATAATCTGAACTTTACAATATTTTTGCTCACAACATCCCCTTCGTCAAAGTAACCGGGTATAGTAGGTAAAGGTTTGTTTTGTGATCTGTTTTCTACCTTATAGTTGTTGCCTTCATCTTCCTCTTTGTTACCTCCATTTCTCCGATGTTAACCCAAACCTTAGGAGAGAAAAAGTTCAAATCACTCTAAGCAATCTAATGTTTCAATTTGATTTTCTTTGGAAACCACATCACTTATCCATTTAAAAAATTTGTAATTGGCATCGTACCATTATAAATGTTCATCAAATTATAATCTGAAATTCAATAGATGTATACAATAAAGTAATATAAATACTTATTGGCCATTTTGGACATGAATGGAACCGTTATTCAGCACGAAAACCCTTCTTCGCTATTGTCAATTTTGCAACAAATCCATGCTCACATTTCACACTCTTATTCAAATTTGAACCTCTACTTCATGCTGAAGAACAATGAGAATTCATTTTTGTAAAAAAATAGAGGAAAAAAAAAAGTAAATGGATGATTTGAACTTTCTCTCATCAAGGTTTGGGTTAACAATGGAGAAATGGAGGTAACAAAGAGGAATATGAAGGCAGCAGTTATAAGGTAGAAAACAGGTCACAAAATGGACCTTTACTTGCTATACCCGGTCACTTTGAGGAGGGGAGTGCTGTGAGCAAAAATATTGTAAAATTCAGATTATTTATGAATAATCAAAAATAGGGGTTATTCACAGGAAACGTAAAAAGTAGGAATTATTCCCGACAATTTTTCCTTTAGATTTTGAGTACTTCGTATCTTATGTACCTTCTTAATGGTGAGGGGTCCCACCTTTGCCAAAATTGTATACTTCTAAGTATTAATTAAGCATAAGTAATAATAGTTGTTGGTAGGAGAATAGTAGTAGCTATATAGGTAGTTATGGGTATCAGTAGTCGTTTAACTTGTTAGCTGAATTAGTAAGCGATAAATAATATTTATACCATTAACAGGTAGCTTACATGGTCGAATTTTTGTTTTAAGATGTTTAGTGCAAATTTTTATAGTGTGCACTAGATGTATGTGATATTGCATATTGTGTAGGTTAATTAAAGCTCCACTATTAAACTCTCATTTGTACTTGATGAATAGTTAGATTAGATGTATGAGTAAACACAACTTACACAAGTTTGATTCACGTTGTCACTCTTGTTTGCGTGTAACAAGTCTTAGCGTAAGTTGTGTTATGCTTTTTAAATTCATATGTCACACTTTAGTGTAAGCGCATGAAAATTCGTATTAGTTTGATTCAAACTTATTAACTAATATGCGAATTATACACATCTGAAGATAAGTTTAAACAAATTGTCTTTTTTATATTTATAATATATAAAATAAGGGAGAGATTCAATGAAAAAGATGTTGAAAATGAGAAGGATAAGAAAGACTCTACATCATTGATTTCACTAAAATAAAGAAATCTATGGTCACGATTGAGACAAAAACACATTATTGTAAAATTAAGTATGTTACACAGAAGAGTGACTATGACATATATTTTTAGAATGTTCTTACTTTATAACATAGTATCTTTTTTTGGGTATATAATAACAAAATAAAATCAAACAAAAATCCTTCTCATCCTCCTCTTTTAAAAATCCTTCTCATTTTATCCTAAATCATACTCCCTCCGAATCAGTTTACTTGTCCCATTTCCTTATTTGGCATTATCATACTACTTGTCCCATATCCTTTTTTGGCTATCCTTTTTTTACCTAAATACCCTCACTTTTCCAATTCCCAATACCCAACTACCGCCTTTACAATTAATTTAATCAATTAAAATACCCAACTACCACCTTTTTAATGGACCCCACTCAACCCTTAAAATCCGTGAAAAGTCAAATGGGACGAGTCAACTGATTCGGAGGGAGTATAAAATATATATAAAAATTAGTCCTCTATTATAATTTATCTATATTATAGTACATGTTAACAACGTAAAATTAAAGTAGTTTTATATGAAATTAGATCCAACGCACTAAATTGGTATACTCCGAATTATAAGAATACTAGTATAGAAACTCGTGCAATGCACGAATTAGTTAGTGCAAAATATATACAAAAATAGTTTTAATAATAATGTAAGTAGTAACTACTGTATTAAATTTACCAAATACATGATTTTTTAAATCAAAACATAATTACTATGCCTCTTTAAATGATGACACTTGGAATTTTCCAAGACTTTTATAATATTGTATGATTCGAAGTTAACTAAATAGAATTACTATAGTATATCCTACAAATACTTTACCTAATTTAGCTTCAACTTAAACAAAAAATATTAGATTTTAAATTTGATAAATATTGTCATGCCTCTTTAAATGATGACACTTGGAATTTTCCAAGACTTTTATAGTATCGTATGATTACATCACGGGTATATTTAGTAGGGCCGGTCGGCCGGTCCTAAGCAAGGGCAAGACGTGCCCTATAAATTTTACTTTCTCCGTTCTTTAAAGAAGTTCTCATTTGCGATTTATGTCACAAATATTGGACAAAAATGACCTTATTCATACGCACTTTAATATTTTTATAATGTTTATGTACCCCACATATCATCCACTAACTTCAATTTAACATTTTAATATTCCTTATGGTCTCCGCATGTTTCCCACTAACTTTATAAAACTAATTTTTTATTAATTGTGATCTCCATAATTTTTCCACTAACTATCTTTTAATATTTCTTGTGGTCTCTACTTTGCTCCAATCAAATCTATTATTCAATGTATATTAAGGTTACAACTTTTTTCTATGTATATTACATTTATACTTGCGTATTTGTAGCCACTATCCCAATAATCTAAGTCACACCACTTGCTATATATTAATAAGATACTGAATAAGCCAAACTCAATACTCCCTGAAAATAACACAAGCTCAATTATTGGTTTCAGACCGGTGTTACATTTTGGCATTTTGCTATTACATCTGTATATAACTATTACTAAAACAAAACACGGCTGATGTCATCATTTTTAAAAATTGCTTACGTGTCACTCTCTTAATAAAATGTTGATGTCATTGTTTGACTTTTCTACTTTTTAATTTTGAATATAATATTATTCATTTAATGTATTAAAAAAATTATATTTTTTCAATTATTTATAAAAATATTTATAATTTAT
This sequence comes from Amaranthus cruentus, assembly GCA_019425755.1. Lineage (NCBI taxonomy): Eukaryota > Viridiplantae > Streptophyta > Magnoliopsida > Caryophyllales > Amaranthaceae > Amaranthus > Amaranthus cruentus. The sequence goes on from CM033460.1 coordinate 16,283,974, forward strand.
TTACTAAATGAATATAGGATATTGTTTTCAAAAAAAATAAATATAGGATATTTTTAAATCGTTAAAACATAATACCGTAAATTTTTTATTTTTTAATTTAGACAAATAAGTCAGAAAAATCAATAAAATCGTACATCGCACGTGTATTATCTAGTGAATTAATAAATTATAATTTTAAAGTATATATCAAAAATAAAATATAATAATATGAGATTTTGTTAGATTTTTTAGTGTAATTTTTTCTAATACTTTATTTAATATTGTATGTCCTGAAACACATAAGGGTGTTTGGCAATTGGTTGTTGGCTGTTAGCGGTAGACTTTTTTAGTTGGCTTGTTTGACCAGCTGTTTTTGTTGGCTTTTAAGCTAGCTGTTTGTGGAGATGTTTGGTAAATTTGCATATTGGCTGTTGGCTGTTTATTAGAGGAAAAATGGGCCAACAAGCCAAAAGTCAACCCAAAAAGCTGGCTGGAGCAGCTTTTTCATTTTGGCTTAAAAGCCAGCTTTTCAGCTGCTTTAAAAGCCATTTACCAAACATTTTTTTGGCTGTTTGACCAACCAACAAGCCAAAAGCCAAAAGTCAACCAAAAAGCTAAATCAAAAGCCAATTGTCAAACACCCCCATAATCCTAATCCCAGGATCCTTACCTGCAGGGTGGATAATCATGCAGAATGATAAAAGAGCTTTAAATACTTGCAGGGCGACTAGTCCTACTGAACGATAGAACAATACCAATACCTGCAGGATGGCTAATCCTGAAGAGTGATAAAAGGATACAAATTCCTACAAGGCAACTAGTTCTGTAGAATGAAGGAAAAACTGAGATACCTACAGAGGGACTAATCTTGCAGAATGATTGCAACAGATATAATGACGTGGCAAATGACAACTGCATACGTACTAAGAAAAGCTGTCAAAACTCATATGAGGCAAGGTAACACACCTACTTCATACCCTACCTAGGAAAATATATTATAATGTACCAAAAATCAGAGAATGGAGACCACAACATAAGGCTCAACAAACCAATACACGCCACATTAGCTGAGAAGATATTCCCTTTTTCTCTCCACTGATCCCCAAAAAGATTCCTAATAAGGTAAAAGCTAAAATAGCTATTAGGGTTTTGAGAACCCTTCCCAATACCAACTACTATAGATATACAGTGCCATGCACTACAAATGGTAACGTAACTCTTTGCATTCAAATCCTAGTAATACTTTGAGCAAGATACTCTATTTTCTTACCAGCTCTCAGTTCCCTTACTGACTTAATCATTAGAGGAGGACGCCCGAAGGACCCCTCTCCAACCCTCGTTTGTTACATTGTGCAGATAATCCCTCAGGGCCGTATCTGGCCTAGGGTAGGTGGGGCAAAGGCCCATGGCCCCATATTTTAAAAATTATGTAGCTTTATTAAGTCTTTAAACTAAAACATTAAAAAAATAAATATGAAAATGCTATAATGGGAATGGAAAAGATAATATGTCTAACAAATGCAATCAATCAGGAAGATTTACACGGATCTTCTTCCGAACTTAAATGGAAACTTTTGCATTTTTTAATTCCTATGGTAGTTTCATGAAAAAATGGCAAAACTCTACACATACTCTTTACAATTTCAAGAAAAAAAAGAGAAAATTTTCACATTTATCTAAATAACAAGGGAATTTAAAAAATATTTCAAACTAATTAAAAGATTGAGATGAAATGGAGCATTCTTAAATATTAAGTTTTTTCTCTCATTCTCTTCTATCTAAAACTTTATATTCAAGTGGTGAGTTTTTAATCTTCTACATAAGGAACTCTATTTTTAATCTTTTATATAAGAGCCCTTATTTTAATCTCGTCCTAGGCCACAAAAGGTTTAGGAACGGGCCTGTAATCCCTGTGAAGTGAGCTAGAACGCATCTCGAGCCTCCCTAATGATTTATATCTACTGTAAATCTTAAAAGACATTCTCATCAACCTTGTTGCGTGTGTTGATTGTTCTCTGCAACCGGAACAAATATTTATAATTTTTATATGATTCATATTTAGACAAAAAGTAAAGAGAATAAAAAAAGGAAATTTCACGTGGTAACCCTGAGGTTTTGGGTTTTCCACGTGGTAACCAAAACTTTTAAAAAATCCACGCGGTGACCCTGAGGTTTACGTAATTGTTCCATCGTGACCTTTTTGCATGTAAAAACGTTAGCAAACATTAATTTCAAAGCTTTAAAACTGTTGTATGTCTATTTATGCGACTCATAATTTCAAATGCCTTCAATTTCAATCTTTTTCCCCAACACATAAACCTCAATTCTACTATCTTTCATTCAAATCATATTCTTTTCCCCCCAAAATCCAAAGATGGTAGAGTTGGGGTTTATATTTTGTGGGAAAATGTTGAAACCGATGGCATTTGAAATTGGTGAGTTGCATAAATAAGCGTACAACAACCTTAAAGCTTCGAAATTAAGGTTTGCTAACATTTTGCTTACGTTTTATGTGCAAAAAGGTCATGGCAGAACAATTTCGTAAATCTCAAGATTACCGCGTAGATTCTTTTAAAGTTTTGGTTAACACGTTGAAAACTTAAAACCTCAAGATTATCCCGTAGGATTTCAAAAAAAAAAGATAGTATAAAAAAATGGAAAAATTACCCAGAATAATACGACCTTTCACCTATTTTCCACGAATAATACGAACTTTCAATTAACCACGAATAATACGACCTTTGACATATATTTTCCATTGGTATACTTTACCTGTTTGCAACCTACATAACCGGTCAAAATCTGACCGTTGCTCATTTCCTCCTTTTTTTGCTGCTTCAACCTTCTTCCTCACCCATTCGCCTCCATTGTTGCTCATTTCACCTTTTTTTTGCTCACTTCCTCCATTGTTATCCTTTATTTTTTTAATTACTTCCTTTAATCTTCCCCTTTTCTTAATATGTTTTCCCCTTCATCATTATCATCTCAATCTAGAACATAAATTGTAAATGGAATTCCTTTATGTAGTCTAAAAACAATCAAAAAACCCACCCCTCTTTTTTTGAATGTCCCACCATACCAAAACTTCAATGTAATGAAATCATTCATATTAACCTAAAAACAATCAAAAAACACTAAATTACAAAGAATTTCAACTTAAAAACAAGTATTAATCATAAATGAGAATGAAAAATTTTCGAAAAAATGAACCCTAATTTTTGGGTGTTTGCAAAATTAGATGATAAATTATGCAATTGAGAAGAATAAACTAACCATTATAGGCCAATCTTGGATGAGGATCTCTGCGTGAGTTGATTGTCAAGCTTGGGAGGGATGAATCTCTGGTTATTCTGCGTGAATGAGCAGCGTGAATGAGAGAAGATGAAGCTGGGTATTTTTGAGAAGAAAGACAGGAGAGAGAAATGAGAGAAGATGAGTGAGTTTGTTGATTTATTAATTAAACTTTTGTTAAAAATAAATTCTAACCGGTAAAGGGTAAAATGATATACCAATGGAAAATATATGTCAAAGGTCGTATTATTCATGGTTAATTGAAAGTTCGTATTATTCGTGGAGAATAGGTGAAAGGTCGTATTATTCTGGGTAATTTTTCCTAAAAAAATTCGTATGAGACTATTATTCCGCGCGCGGGGGTAGTACTTTGACCTTTGAATGACTTCTTCAACCTGAATTTTCCAAGAGAAAACTCCATGAATTTTCTGAAAAACTTCTAACGAAGGCAAAAGAATCTCTTGATTTCAATTTTCCATCCTCGATTTTTCCATTAAGGTTTAAAAAACTTTTTCTTGACAACTTGAGCTTTCAAATTGTCAATTAAAATAAATACAAGAGGCGATTTTGAATAATTTCATCTAAAAATTGTTGAAATTCGATTTCGTAAGAAAAATTCGAAGGTGAATTTATAATTTTTTAAAGCATTTACGATGATGAATAATGAAGCGAGTAGCAACAATGGCAGCAGAGGTGAAAGCGTCGTTGTTGACGCTGGAAGGAGTCTATCAACTTGCGTTTACTGTAAATCTGATCGTCGCACAAGTATTAGTCACGGTATGAATTTCTTCTTTGATACGTTGACTTCAACTCAGATCTTTTCCTTTCCTGCTTTTTTCTTTCTTTTCTAAAATTGATGATCGGTTTTATCATTTAACGAAGAATTCGGATATTTGATGAAATTTGACATCTAGTATTATTTTTCATATGTGGATATGTATCAATCAAGGAAAATTTGTATTCTTTTTGTTGTGGTAAGCACCAAATCTCACGATGATCAAGTAAGGCTCGAAGAGGACCTTGCACAAGCGAGGCAGCAGCAGCTCAGACAAAGCAGCGGGTCGCTGATCAATATTAAATTGTCCATTTTTATTTGTTCTGGACCCGCCCTTCGGACCCTTATAAATATTAAATTGTCCATTTTTATTTGTCTTCTACGTATGAATTCTGTCCCAACACTTATTTTCTTTTCATATAATCATAATATATATAAATAATAATATATATGCTACTTGCTAAGTGTTAACCCAATTATCCTTATTTAGAGGTGTTCATGGCCGGGCTTGGGCGGGTAGCGGACCGGGTATTTGCTACAAAATCTACCCGCGGGCATAAATATTCAAATGCCCGCCCGCGCTTGCGGGCGTATTTTTTTGTCGTTACCTGCCCATTTTTAAAGCGGGCGGGACCCACAGGTAGGCGGGTATTTCTTACATAAAGATCAAAAATATAATACAAAATATAAAGTTAAGTTTTGATAATAATTAAAATACAATACATAGTCTAAAATTTCAAACAGTATTTCAATTTTTCAATCTTGCTTTGAGAAATGAGAAGTATGGTGGACGGCTCAAGCAAAGTAACGAAGTACTCTAGGCTCCTAGTTAGGAATTTCCTTTATATGGGTAATACGAATACTAATAAATTTGGGCCCAAAGACCAAAGTCCAAATTTCAAACACAAGAATTTAAAACTACTAATTAGCATTACTTAATATAATTAATTATTAAAAATTTAAATATTAAACTAGGCGGGCGGGCGGGTATACCCGCGGGTATTTTTTTAGCGTTGCTACCGCCCATTTATCTTGACGGGGGGTATTACCTGTCCAAACTTTAATTTTTTTTACAATAATAACTCTCTTATAAATATACGAAAAATATAATGACTTACAAATGTTTCAAATTTGACAAATCAAAGAGACTTTTTTTAGACCCACTAAGGATCTTAGACCCATCAGATTAGGAAGGTCTGGGTCCGGGTTTGAAAATTTTGGACCCTTAAGGTCCGGATCCGGGTCTGGATCTCAAATAATTAAAAGGGTTCGGGTCCGGGTTTGGTTGGACCCGCTCCAGACCCGCCCCATGACCATCCCTATTCTGAAGTGACGCTCAACCTGGTCGAGCAAGGCTGCTCGAGTCGAGCGAGCCTCAGCACGCGAAGTCTAGTCGATTCTATTTTGCGGGTCTTTTGGCTTGGGCTTCAAGGACTTTTGTCTAGGGTTTCTCTAATACTTTGTGGGCATATATAAGGCTCAAATGGATTAGGAAATGGAGTGTGAGGGATGCTAATATAATAGAGAGAGTTAGGGTTAGAACACCAATAGAGCTTTCTCCTTCATTGTATTAGTTTACGGGTGATCTCCATTGTTGAATGGAATCACTATCTTGAGAGCTCGTTCTCACGTGTGTTTGATTAGTCATTAATGTATTGTTGAATAGATTAATGAAAGTAATCATCTTTTGAGGAAAGGTATCATTAGATACCTCATAAACACATTGTCTTGCTTGTTTGTTGTGTCTCTTGTTTATTCTCTGTTTTTCACTCATCCTCTGCATCTTCTTCTACCATTATTCCGTATCCTTGATGTGTTTCCACAATTACCCTTTCCATTTCCAAATTATGTTTACAACTCTTGGTAGTAAGTGAAGTGCAGGTACAAGGAGAGGGTTGGGAGATTGAAAGGAAGAAGCGATTGAAAAACAGGAAAAGAATCACTTTACTAATAGAGGAATGAACTGAAATTGTTAACATTAAGAATGAAGTGTGTAACATCAATACAAAATTGAGGGAGTACTCTCTAAAAACTTGAAAATTAAAGTTAATGGAGTAGTAATTTCAGTCTGCATTTGAAGGAGATATCATATAAAATCGCTTTACTTTAATGCATAAGGCATTTTTATAGTGGAATAGCTGTTGAAATTACGAATTTGAATACGTAATCGCTTGAATAAATTGAAGCTTTGAATATGTTATTAGTGCAAGTGCCAATTCTCCAGGTGTAGGAGATAATTTTGATCATCTCAGAGTTCATTTCTTGGCTTGCACTTTAGAGAAGGATGATATGCATGCAATGAGACATGGAGAGTTGATGTTTAGATCACGTTACAAGGCAAGAAGGTGCACATTGGTATGCCTTAAACAAGGCATGACGGGGAAGGAAGTGTTATGGGTCCAACTCAATTGAAGTAAAATGTATTTTGTTTTGATCCATTCACTTTGTCCATTTTTATTACATTTTACTAGCTTGGTCTAAGCCTAATTAAGAGACTTAAGTTGTGGCTTCCTTTAGAAGCTTTAGATGAGAGAAGTTTTCTAGAACAAAACACACAAAATAGAGATAAGTGAGGTTTCATTTTCGGAGTTTTTAGGGCAGTCTTCAGTAATTTGTCCGTTGCCGGAAATCGCACCGTTGGATCATCCTCAAATTTTGGCAGCTTGTTCCTGACACCAAGGGCTTCATTTTGAACGGTTGGATCGTTGTTTTGAGCTCTCGTTTGGTCACAGTTGTCTCTGGACAGAAGAGCTGTTTTGGGTGATTTCTACTCCTTTTTGTTCTCTAATTTCAATCTCTTATGGTTTGTTGTTGTTGGTGGGCTGTGAATTGTTGTGAACTACATTGGGTTCATTTTACCCTCAATTTTATCATCAATAAGAGAATATTAAGGCTGGACTCCTCAAGAGGTCCCGTGGTTTTTATCCTTCACATCGAAGGGTTTTCCACGTATAATTTGTGTGTGTTGTTTGCATTTTATTCCACTTATTATTGATGCTTTGTGACTAAAACATTTGTTGTCCATATTTCATATTCTTGTTGTGTGATATTTTGGGTTGATTGGTTTGGATATTTGAAGGATTGTCTTGAGTGGGTGATTTAGTGAGTGTCGTAGTGACCTCTTCCGATCTCTACAGGAAGGTGCCTAGGTAGTAAACACTGATGGCATGGCGCTCGTTCGAGCATCCTGATTCAGGCTAAATTCGACTTTTCTGTTTTGCTCGTTACTTGGGTGCAAGTTGTCTACTTCGTCCTAGGTTTATTCTTTTTGTTTGGGGACTATATAAGGGCCCTAAAGCAGATTAAAATGCATTGTGTGGAGGCAAATACAAGGGAAAAGAGGTTTGCGAAACTTAAGAGTGCTTTGTACTAGTGAGTGTGTGATTTCTATTAAAGGTGAGATCTTTGTGCTACTGTTCTCAAGAGCTGTGAGGGTTTGTTTCATTAATGTAATATTTATGAATTAATGAAATACAATCTTGTTTGAGGGGAGGTATCCAAGATACCTCGTTAATCATCTTTGTATTCTTGCTCTTGTTTTTGTTGTTCCTTAGTGTATGCTCAGTTTTTCTATTGCTTTTTCATCTTGTTCTTCATCATAAATAGGTCCTTAGCCTTTCATTTCACATGTGATCATTGTTATTTCCTTGAAATTGTAGGATATGAATGAGATAATGTGATCATGTTTTCTATTTAGAGATGGAGTTTTCTAAAAGGCTAATGCAAGCATTTAGTGTAGGATAGATCATCCTGATAGTAACATTTATGTCTTTCTATTCTACACTGGATAAATGGTGATACACTTAATCAATTGTTCATTTTTGCAGGTAAATTGGCAATCAGCCTTACAGTTAATGATTGTCAAGGTTGGTTTCCTTGCTATCTTCTTACTGACGTTTCTTGGGCAGATATTTGTGCCTGTATATGATAATTATCATCTCCTTTTTCTTTATGGTATCATGATTTTGCATTAAAGCAGTATTCATGAGGTATACCACTAAAGTTATCTAACTTTGATGATCTTGATGTAAAATTGCAATGTGTCTTTCGGGTTTATAATATATAGTATAGGAGTATATTATATTACATGCTATACTCTGTAGCAGTCTTCTTGATATCCGTTATGGCTGATAATTAATCTAGGGTTTAGGATTTTCACACTCCACAAACAAGTTTGCACATATAAAATCCAAACTTGAATAATTGAGAAGTAAATATAAACTTGTAGAATAAAGCAAAAGAAACAAGAGAAGAACACACCAATTTGGGAGGTTGGCAAATTCTATGAACAATTTTTTTCAGACTATAAAACAGTGTTAATTAGGGGAAGCACATTGTGTCACAAGTACAAGAGAACGCAAGTGATAACTCTTGCTAAAGTTACTCTAAAAATCCCTAGGGTTTCCAGTCTTTGGTTCTCACAAACTTTACCCTTTTGTGGCTATGAATCCTCACATAGGATGTCTCCAAACCTTGAATAAGTTCCCCATGACTGTCTTTCTAAACCCTTGAATAAGCTTCCCAAGAATATCTCTTTTTCCTGCTGAATTGAAGCTGATTTGTATCTGTACTCCCACGGAACTAAATGGCTTTTAATTCCCATTTCGCGTACAGAGCAAGTGTGCTCATTTGAGCACTAGGCACGCTTGAATCTTGATGGAGTAAAAGACAAGTCGTGAATAAATAATGCTCCGAGCCAAATTTTTGTCACCAAAACCACTGGGAGCTCGCCCGATTATACTAACTGCTCACCCTAGCGCATTTTAAAGAAATGCTCACAGAAGTAAGAAATCTTCTTGCGCTCCAGCCAATCTTCTCGTCCAAATCACCGCACAGTCTAAGAGCTGCTCATCTGAGCTTTTATTCTGCTCAGCCGAGCAGCATTCCCCTAGGTTTCACAGAAGCTCTACACAAAGGCAGCAGCCCATCACCTTGCTCCACTACATCAACGTAGCCTGGATGCAAAACAAGATTTCATTATCAACGAAACCCGTGATATTATCGAGTCACACTCAACAATATCATTGTTAGTTTGAAGTTTTCTTATCAGAGTGAAATTTTGAAACTGGGAACTTACAATTTCCTTAATTTTCAAGAACTTGATCGTAGTTTCCAAAAATTTGAAAGCTACAATCGGATGAATGTCAAATGTGCTTAATTGTCAATACTTTGGATATTTATCACAGTGATCTTAATAAGAGTTTGGCCCAACTGATATCAAGGTCTCACTGATTTACGAGGGAATATAAGCCACACCTTCACAAATGCATGATAGCCTTTATTCTTTTGTCATACAATATTACCTGCAATTTTGTAAATGGTGGTAAAGAGTAAAAGGCAGCTACTTTTTATTTATAACTTTTGAGACAGTTTCTGTATAGATGAAGTTCTTTAAAGTGGGGGACATCAGGGGAAGTAAAAAATTTGTGCAACTAAGCTTTTACTGTTGCATGGATTTGTGTTACCTGGTTGCCTTGCAAGGTTCATTTAAAGAGGATCGGGGAAGAAATGAAAATTTCTCGGGGTAACAACTAACATGGGGAGAGGACTTAATGATTGTCTCTGTAGCTTGTATCTGTGAAAAAAGCAGAAATCCATCTAAGATATGATCACTGAACTTAAAAAAGCGCACATACGTAAACCCAAAGAGATAAAGAAATTATTGCCATGTCTAACGGCTTTTCTGATCCCTTGTGTATTTTCAGCTTGGTACCTGCTTTGTTGCACAGCTTAATGAAATTTCTTTGCTGATTTTTAAATGCCCGGTTAGATTTTCATAGAAAGCATAAGACGAAACTCTGATTTGCTAATTTTGCTGGTTCTTCTGGTGATACACTGGACACTTTCTAAAGTTTGATGTTCTTATAACAGATCTTCTGGACCAAGGTTGGAGAAGATCTGGGTGTTATCTTTACAAACCCGAGTCGAAAACGACGTGCTGCCCTGCATATACCATAAGATTGAGGGCAGAAGATTTTTCCGCTTCTAAAGAGCAACTTCGGGTGTTGAAACGAATGCAAAGGTATGGTGGGAGGCTTTCCGATTCTTTAATTTGACGGTTTGGTTGCGGTATGGTTGTTAGAATCGTAATCATATTGTAGAATCTTAAGATTCTACGATCCAGATAGTCATATGATTACTAACATTCTTTTAACTAGCATAACCTTCACAAATTTAGATCAGATTTCAGTTTCTGGTTTGAGATTCAAAATTGTATGTTAGAAGATGAGTCACATAATGAGCCTAAATACAGTATACTTTTAGTTAAATTAATAAACTGAAAACAAAATTGAAACCAAACTTTTGAGTCTTTGACCTAGCCAAACTCAAGTAGCTCTCATAAATCTCCCATATTTGATTTCCTTTTACACCATTTGTGATTTGGTCATTGATAAATGTGCCACATGCCTACTTTGTTTCTTGGCCTGATGATGACATACTTTCCTACTTTTCTCATTTCTTTGCCACTCTGGTGAATGTTTCTGTGATTAATGTGTAGTTACCTGGACGGAATATGGGATGGGAAAAAAGATCTTGCAGTTCAATCTGGGAACTCACATGGACACCTGGATGTAGGAAAAAATGAAGTGAAGACCAAGGAAGAAGAGCTAATGGATTATTTATCCAGACAAATAGATAATGCCATCCAGTCATTGGTTAAAAGTAAGGATTTACAATGTGATATTCCATATCCGCAGGGCATAGTAAAAAAGGTTCCACAAATTAAAAAGCAAAGATTAGGCGAAAGCTCAGAAGATCTCTTATATACAAGCAATATTTCATTTCAGATAGCATCTGTACTGAGACGAGCAAAGTCTGATAACAAGAGTATCCTGCTGCCTGGGAGAAACGAAGAGACTATGGTTAATGATGGGTCTTCATATGATTTTTTCGCCAGAAATATTTCAGATAAGTTGGCCAAGGCTTTGAGGTTCTTGTTGAAGCTCCTGAGTTATCAATAAAAGCCTGCAATGGACACCTAAACTTCTATTCTACAGTAAAGGATGTACATTTTGATGATGAGACTCATCTAATTCCAGTCTCAAGAGAATCTTCCGCACAAGTAAGTAAAGTAATATCTGATACACCTCAGAGAAAGAGACGGAGGCTTGAGATCCATTTAAACAGGTCTACTTTTGATTCTGAAGAGTTTTCCCTGTATAAAAAATATCAGACTATAGTGCACAATGATGAACCTGAAGATATTACGCAGCATTCATATATGACATTTCTGGTTGATACGCCCTTGATATATGTTCCTCAAAAAGGCGATGAAACTGTTCCTTCTTGTGGGTTTGGCTCCTTCCATCAACAGTATAGGATTGATGGCCGACTCATTGCAGTTGGAGTGATAGATATCCTTCCCAAGTGTTTGTCAAGCGTATATTTCTTCTGGGACCCTGATTTTGCTTTTCTATCCCTTGGTAAATACTCCGTGTTGAAAGAGATAAGATGGGTGAACGATAACCAACATTATTGCCCTAGTGTTCAACACTATTATCTTGGCTATTACATTCACTCCTGCAGCAAAATCAGATATAAAGCAGCTTATAGGCCTTCAGAACTTTTATGTCCCCTTCGTTACAAGTAAGTTTAACAATCACGGAAAATATATGAAATATGGTAACACTTGCATGCATATTAAGTGAATTACTTATACATTTCACTAAGCCTTGAGTTGCAGTGTTATTATCCTTTTGTAGTGACTAGTGAGATGTGTGGTGCTTCCTTAGTGCCTGTCTGAGATTCTTCTTTTTTTGCTGTTTCATTAATACATATTTTTTATATTCCACTTTCCCTCTACTGTACTGACCTCCTAGTGGAATTATAAGGAGGAACAAGCCACCTTTCTTGGGTCTTGTTTTTGGTTGTAGTAATAAGCTTAAACAAGTCATTAGGATTCAGGAGCATATAATCTTGTCTGTTAACAATGTAACATTTCGACTGGAAAAACCTTTGTGGCTTTGCCTATTTTTATGCTTGCAGAATTTGTCAAAGCCTTGGTTTCCTTTACCTAACAGAAGCTAACAATTTTTTGTAGGTGGGTTTCATTTGATATCGCTAAACCTTTGTTTGATAAAGCAAAGTACGTTGTGTTGTCAGATTATATCAATGTGCAAAATGGGGATTCCTCATCCATCCAAAATCTGAGAAAGCTGTTGGATCACCAGGATGATGTGTGTAGATAGAGATGATTCTGGTTCATCAGAAGACGAACTTTTTCCTGAAACAGACGAAAATACTGCATCTCCAATTGAGAATATTGATGTTGGTCGCCTTCAACTTGATTTGGGAGGAACTCGTGTAAAATACAAGGTATATGAATTATGCTATAGATATTGTTGCATGGTCTTTAGCAAGTTTCGAAAAACCTTGATGGTGTGTTTGGATTGCAAGGCTGGATGGAAATGTAGGGAAAGGAAAGAGGGAAAGCAGAGAGAAGAGGGCCAGTGTTCTCCATTTACTTCTTTCCGAGTTTAAAAGGATTTGTTATAGGATGAGAAAAAAATCGGTTCCTCTCATAGCCCTCTGCCTCACTTCCCCAAATCGCCAACATGAAAAATAGACTTCCAAATTCTTCCTCTTCATATTCTCTTGTCCAAACACGTCAGTAAAATTTGAATTGAGAATTATTCTACTGCAATGTTCACTTCTTTCTAAGTAGTTTTTACTTTGAGTGTTTAGTTGATGGTACTTATGTTGTTGTGCCTTTCCTCTTTCCTCTTTGTCATTGATTCAAGGGCTTGCAACAAGCTCTTTGCCCAGCTGATAGAATGTCTCCGGAAAACCAATTATTGAGATTCATGATGGTCATTGGTCCACAGCTCTCAGAAAAAATGGTGTATTCTCTTGGTTAGTTTTGTTGATCTTGTATTTGCATTGATCTTTGTATGCTATGGTGACATTTGGTGGTCTTAATACTGAATGTTGTGCAAATATTGCCCCAAATTTATGGATTAACTGCACCTCTTTTGGTTGCGAACAACTTTTTTGCTGCTTTCTTCTTTCCTTCTCTTTGAGTGTGAGGAGGGTATTTGGAGTTCTTTGCTTTAAAGGTATTAAGCATTATTTGATGTATTATCTAAAGTTTCTCCTATGAGAACAAACGGATTACAAAGCCTCATTGTAAAACAAGTGAGGGGAGGACAGGTCAGAGCTATCCCTCCCGGACTTGATGTATCGGAAGCTTATTAGGGTATTCAAGAACATGAAGATCATGGCTTGAAGGTGCACTAATGAAACAAGGTCATTTATTGTATGAAAAACTAATGCAAACATAATCATCATGATATAAGGTGGTTCACCATAAATGGGTTACACCCACCATTATAGGTTAGTGTATTCATTATGTGTATAAGGAATATAAGTGATATAAGATCAATATAAGTTGAAGGAATAAGTATCGTATGTCCTTCTAATGATGTTGCTCCGTCAGATATAGGCCCTGCTCGTCCAACATAGGGATGATCATCTGAGCAGCAACCCACTGCTACTTAATGACTTTATTATGCTTGATGCTCGTTCATATGACTCCATTGTTAGTTCGAGCATTCTTTTAGCCCAACAACTGATTAATCCTCTATTTGTTGCTCATGTCCTGATTTGCACACCCAAAAACCCAGCTTCTTCCTTGCCTCACACATGTGCTTGATCCTTCCTTCAAACCACCTCCACTACAAATGATTTAGTTCTTGATACAACATTATTGACCAATATATAAAAATTGTCACAAATTACAATTTATTACAAGATATAATTGAAAAATCAAACATTTGTCTAAAAAACTACCGTATATCGTATTTTTATGCATAATTTTTCTTTTAAGACATAATTTTTAGAAGAAATATATTAAAAAAAATATTTATTTGCGAAAGATTTCTTCGATAATAACATTTTTAATTAAACCCCTTAATTATATTTCCTTAACAAATTAATTTGTTCAATCATGAAAGACCACCTAGATTCCATTTCAAAAGTGCCCTACTAAGACATGCTCCACGCCTCCACACAATTCAAAAGAAAGCAAACAAATGCCCAATTCTACCAACTAGGTGATGGACAATGTCACAATAATGGACACTTTAACTCCTATTATTATTTATTATTAGTATTGATTAATGTTTAACATCATCATCACATCACATTTATAAGGCTTGTCAACAACTACTCAAGAGATACCCACTCTACATAGCTCAACCACCAATCCACCAAGAGATGAACTAATCCTATACGTAATACTTCTTCTGTTTCATTATACTTTCAACTGGTAGTAACACTTTTTCACACAATATATCATAATCAATTATAAATATTTCAAAACATATAATTAATATAGAAGTTAAAGCTAGTGATTCTCACCCATAACTTTTAGTTTTACACAACTAATCCTACCTTGAAAATGTCTTTAAATTAAGGAAGCAACATCTTGGTATGTTCTTCAATTGATTGATAACGAAGTCAACTGAATTTGATGCAAGTAAAAGTGAATCGAATTTTTGAATAAGCCTCCATGTCCAAGTTTGTGTTGGAATCTGTAAGTAGCATATCTTGTACAATTGTCACTCACCGCTTTCTTTACAGGGCTGTGTTATATAAAGGTCTCTTCGACCACATTCATTCTGTAATATGATATAATGGTATAATATGATACGATAAACATATTTTTGACACTTATGTAATTTATCAATTTAATAAAAAATTTAAATTCTCCGAAGAAATCTAATTAAAAAAAAAATATTATATTTTATTGCATTCTACTTTTGCATGATAGAATTTTGCTCAACTTATATGCATTCCTATCCAAGGAAGAATTATTACATTTCCTATTAAAAAAGGCATAATGTCTCTTGCAATATCAAAAGGTATAGAAAATAAGTTTTTTGTTGAAGATTTGTATGGAATTTCAAGGAAATAGTTTTTGAATGGACTTTAAAATAAGGAAATCTAATGATATTCAACTTTAACACTTCTATATATACTTGAAAATATTAAAAATTTAACTATCATTCAAGAAATGAAATGTTTAACAAAAATATTAAACACAATATTAATTTATTTAGATTTTTGAATTTTATATGATTCAATAATATACTTAAAAAATATCTAACCCTACTCCCTAGATCAATTTGCAATCAATCCTTACAACAATGGGATTGTCAACTGCTCCCACAGAGCAGAGCATGTGCCAATAGTCAATAACTTTAGAAGATATGTGAACCAATATTGGATATCATTAAATACTCTTATTATTAAAAAATATTATTATATATTTTTTGAGTTTGCTTTTGAAAGTGACTGACATATTATAAGAACAGACTTTTATAATAAATTCTAAAAGACAAGGTACACGTCCATTTGGCCAATTTGTATATGAATAAAACTTGTTCATCCAAATCATGGCCATTGACTCATACTCATGATACACATAAATACACTTAATAGTGTATGAATTAGTTTTTATACTTAGTGACGTAGATTATACTCCCTCCGTTCTTCAAAATTAGTTTTCTATTGAGCGAAACGCTTACGATAATAAAATGATCATTTCTAATTAGCAAAACGGTCATGATGATAAAAGCGATCATTTAAATTAGTTTTCTCATGATCAAAAAGCTCATGATTACAAAAGCAAGGAAACAAACCTAAAGGAATTGAAAGGATGTTTAGATCATACACCCTTTTTGTTCTTTTCATGATGGGTTTAGACTTTGATAATTTCTTATAGAAAACAAATAAATTGCTTAACATTGAGATAATGTACATTTTGTAGAGTTTAAACATAAAATATGGTAAAGAAATTCTGAAACAATGGGGTATCCCATTTACATTAATGTAGCAAACCAGAAATTGATAAGCAACTGATTTTAGGAATCTACGAATCAAATTGAAGGGTTTTCAGGGGGTTAAATTATGTACAGTTGGAGAATGAACGGCAATCAGCCATCTATGTTTTATGCAATTAGACATCGTCAGCGTCGCTCCCGCCTATATGAGCTTCATGAGTGATCCAATAGTTGCTACCATCGGGACCAAACACCTTATACCTGTTCGAACAAAAAGGACTTCCGCAAGTCATAATTTTCCGTGGCAGAGAATAGTGATTGTTTAGTTTGACACAAGAAAGACGTTTTGTTTGAGTATATAACATATCCTAGGGCTTCAACCATCGGTTTAACTTTTGGTTGAGATGGTTCTTTGACATGGTATCAGAAGTATTTAACCCAAATGGCTCACGTATGAGAGGGCGTGTTACCGTGTTAGAGTATATAACATATTTTGGGTTCTCAAGCCCTCAACCATCAGCTTAAGCTTTTAGTTGACTGTTGATACATCCAACTATGATTGGTAAACTCGGGCTACATAAATGAAGCCCAAAGAGCCACAACTCATACAATTGGGTGAATTGGGAAGGAAAGGTTGGAGCCACTGCCACACCGAATACATTGCTATAGCTCAAAGTCTCAAATTCGAGACTCGAATCATCTTTCACTTCCCGATAGTAGGTCTAAGTCCGTGTAAGGAGGGAATGATAAGGTTCCCACCAAGTAAGCCGGGAGAACTTGGTTTACGTAAGAAGTTAACACATAAAGCCATAAGCAGTAAAATATGCGATCGTTTGGTTCACAACAACTCAAGTATAACTTCAATGGAAGTTCCAAATAAACGAAGCCACTTTCATAGTTATTAGACAAAGGCAAGAACTTGCCATCGGTAATGGAACTTCCGGTGATTGAAGTAATGCTTCCGATGTCAAACCAAAAGACCGATTTATAGAAATAGTGGTTTCAACTCGAACCGACAAAATTACTGACCGCTCAAGGACAGATTTTCCTTCTTTGTACTTCTGGCTCGTTTCATGGGCAGTCTCCTGAAAGAAGACATCCCACACACGTAACTAACAGCAATCAATTGGCCTAAGCATACAGGAGAAATGGGGTTTGATAGAATTTCGGCCTGCAAAGCTTACATATTTCCAACCCACAATTGATCCACATCCGACACAGAAAATATCAGCCACGGTATGCATCCCTGTCATCATCAGTCTATCTTCGGTCTCCCCGAGGGTCACATTGACACTGTCAAAACTCAACAAATTTCATCGTTTTTTTCATACAGCACTCAATCATCATTCATCCCAATGCCACTAACTGGCTACCACCTAAGTGGGTTTCGTGATGTGGATGCACCGTGCACACAACCTTATCATTGTTGAAACAAAGAGTTAATTCTAAGTGACCCTTGATAGCAAACATCATCTGCAACTTAACATAAATAAGAAATGCACAGAATTCAATGGGTTATTTTACTACAGTCCATTACGATCCATAACCAATGTAACATTGACAATGGACATGGGTAAACAAAAGGCAAGGTTTGTTTCCTTCATTGTAAATTAAGATATGGATACGGCATTTTTACCGACTTTGCTGCTTTTAGGGAGCTCATTTTATCAAGTATAAGAAACAAATTCAGATAAGTAAGGGAACTTACACTTTGTTGAAGAGATAAGCCTTTCCATGCCTGCAGTGAAAAGACTGAATCAACAACACATGTAAAACTGTAGTCAGATAATCAACAAGACCAAAAAATTGCCCTTTACAAACGCATAGCAATTATGTGATCATCGCGTTAGTTTGAAAGATGGCGGACGATGCATGAAAGCAATGGGCATTCAGCAAGCATTTGCAAAATTCATTTAATTTCATCAACATGCCTTATACTGCCACAACATTGTTTGAGAAATCCAGATAATCATCCAATAAACATTTCTAAATAAATCAATCCAAAGAATAGCAAGATCAAACCCGTTCGTTCTAATAAATCATCACATCGGTTGACAAAAATCAAACTCTCATGATGTAAATTAGTATACAGATCAAAGTTAGTTAGATAAAGCCATTCAATGCTATAACTAGATGGTTTTTTTGTGACCATACGATCATGAAGCTTATTTAGAAATGCTTAAACAATAAAGCCCTAGCTCTAGGCATGACTTCTCAAAGGGAAACAATGAAAAGCTTGTGGTGAGATTGTACCGATCCTCCAAGTTGAAGGAACGCTCCAAATAATCGACCACTATATCATAGGGCAAAAGCAACCTTGGGCAAATTGCACATACGGGGCAACAAGAACACGGGTATTTCAGACTAGCAAAAATCCATTAACAACAATACATCAACGAGATCATCATCATCATCCCAATGATTCCCGCCCAAGGCAGGGGAGGGACCAAAGAGATTATGCAAACCAAAAATAACAAACATATTTCATTTTTTCAATTCATCATGATCATCATCATACCCAATGTCCCGCTTGGAAGCAGGGTCTGGGTGAGGGGAGATGTCGGACAATCATTCAATAAGGCACTCTTAATACTTCCAAGTACAACCGTAAGAGAATCGATTTTATCTCAGTTGAAGCATGTACCACTTTCTCGGATCTCACTGCCCCCTCCCCCTAGCCCTCCCCTAAAAATCAATTTCCTCTCCCTCATGAGTAAATCCTCAACAAAAATGTAAGAAATTCTATTGATCATAACAATAGAAGAATTCTTTGATTGTTATAAGTAATAGTATAAAACACCTAACCAAACAGAATCAGTAATCTCAAAGGATGTTATTCAACCATCATCAAACTTTAAAAATAACCCAACAAATAAAGTTTACCCTTTTGCTTCCTAATTTTTGTGAATCATAAATTGATTCTCCAATCACAATCAAAGACATAAAGATGATACATATAACTAAAAATGATAGTTAACACTACAAATACCCACAAAATTGATTAGGTCAAACATTGAAATAAAAGCAACCCAATTCAAACATACCCATGAATGATCATTCAAATCAAAGAAAATTCCAAAAAAAAAAAAATCAAAATATATACTTTTCAATCAAAAAATAAGAATTGGAGACCTTGGAAACAATATCTTCGCTGAGAGCAAGATGGGTCCTACAGTATTTGCAGCTATAGATCTTCCCTTCCAAATTCAACACAAAAAGTCTTCCCATCTCACCAATTCAATTCTATCCAAATGTAATCCCCACAAAATGTTCCCAAAATCACAGAAAATTAACCTGATATATGAAAAAACAACAAAAAAATAAAAATAAAATTTTGGTTTTGACAAGTTAATGGAATGATTCCAAAAGTATACTCAAAGAATTATAGAAAAAATATTTTGTAAGCTTAGAATAAAGTATAAAAGATGCCCAATTCATGAAATGAAACGTACAATAGTGGGAAAAAACGGTTGAAAGTAATTGTTAATATACCTATGTGCAGTGAATTTGCAAAAAATGAAGAAAATGAAATAAGAAAGAACAAAAGTTCACAGTTTTTATATCAAAAAAAAAAAGGTTCACAGTTTTTATACCAGTATAAGTACAGTTACCAACATTCACAATCTTTTGTCTTTTTTTTTTTGATCATCCATTAAATTTTGTTTCTCTTTTAGTGAGTAGCGCTTTTGGCTGTCCTTGAAAATAGTTGTTACTCTCATTTGCTCCGGAATAACGCTATTTGTTTTAAACATGTGAGAATTTTTTGAGTTAAATAGTGCTATTTTTACTTAAGAAAAAAAAAAATATATATTTAAAAGGAAATGGTTAAGGAATTTTGAGACAATGTGAATCATACTCATACAATTTTAGAATTTTGCTGTTAAATAGGACACGTATGTGGTTCCATTTGTGGTTCCATTTGACCATCTAAAAAATGGTGAAAAGTCAAATAGGACACGTAGGATGAATAGGAAGGAGTACTATTTTCCTATATTATCGCATTTATGGGTAAATTCAATAGCTGTAAAGAAATATTGTACATCACAAATAAAAACAATCAAAAAATAATTAATTTCCTATAATAAAACGGGACACGATGACAATACTTTCCTTTTATATACTAAATAAATACAATTAATTTAAAAAGTTACATTTCAAATATGCAATTGCACAATAATTTAAAAGTTACATTTCAAATAAAAAATTCATTCTACAAAACTCTTTTATACTAGTATTACATCATATCATCATATCATATCATCATACAATGCTATAAAAGTCTTGGAAAATTCCAAGTGTCATTATTCAAAGAGACATGAAAAAAATTATCAAATTTAGAATCTACTTATTTTTTGTTTAAGTTTGAAGCTAAATTAGGTAAAGTATTTGTATGATATACTATAGCAATTCTATTTAGTTAACTTAAAATCATATCATATACAATACTATAAAAGTCTTGGAAAATTTCAAGTGTCATTATTTAAAGAGACATGAAAAAATTTATCAAATTTAGAATCTACTTATTTTTGTTTAAGTTTGAAGCTAAATTAGGTAAAGTATTTGTATGATATACTATAGCAATTCTATTTAATTAACTTAGAATTTAATATGTTTAATTGAAAGAAAAAAAAAAGTTATGTATCAGGTAAATAATTAAAATAAACATTAGTAATTATGTTTTGATTTAAAAAATTATGAATTTGGTAAATTTAAGAACGATAGTATACAATACTTACATTATTATTTGACATTGTTTTTATATATATTTCGCACTAACAAATTCGTGCATTGCACGAGTTTCTATACTAGTTATTAATAAATAAATAGAGAAATTCACTTGTGTGAGAAATTAAAGAGTGTTAAATGTATGAGTGAAATTATAAAAAAAACACTGGGTCTATTTCTGAAAATAAAAATGATGCAAAATGAGAGAGTTTAAAATAAAAAAATTATGCAAAATGAGAAGGATAAAGAGAGTAATATTAATCAATTAATTATATTATTTTGCTTATTATTTTTTATATATAAGAAAAAATATATATAATTATGTAAGAACTTAATTGATTAAAAAAATAATTTTATAATATTATTCGATTCTGAACCAATAAAATATATTCTCTCCTTGTCTTTTCGAATGTCTATTTGTTATTGAGTTACTATTCATAAATTATTCTTAATATTGCATTAAACATAGTCAAAGAAGATTTTGTTTTACTTCAAAAAAAAAATTGTTTAATTCGTCTTAACATAAGATTTATTAATATCTAGTTTTCAAAATTTTTAATTTATACATAATTAATGTAGTGGACCTTTTCGGTATTCCGCACAAGGCAGAGTCCGAGTGCGGGTTTTCTTTTTCTTGAAAGATGCGGACAAATCATATCCATACTCCCAAGGAGGGAGTAAAGAGAGATGCGCGCAGTAAAGAAACCCCCCAATTGATACCTTAAAAAATGAGATGTTTTAAATGAAATAGAGAGGCATAAAAAATGACAAGACGTCAATGGTGGTGCAAAGTTGCTTGTGCCAACATTCAATTTTCTAAAATAATTCAAATTGAATGGTGATGTTAGAGTATATAACATATCCTGGGGCCTCAACCATCAGCTTAAACTTTTGATTGAGTTGGTTCCTTGACATGGTATCAGAAGTCAGGGTGACAAGAGGTCACAGGTTCGAATCTCAACCACCCCTCATTTAAAGTGGAATATTTAGCGCCATGTATGAGAAGGGCATGTGCTGCATCCACACTTCTAGCCCAAAGGACTCTCGTGTGAGGGGGCGTGTTAGAGTATATAACATATCCTGTGGCCTCAACCATCAGCTTAAGCTTTTGGTTGAGTTGATTTCTTGACAGGTGAAACTTTGCTTTAAGTAATAAAAAATTGGTGTAGATGCAAGGTATATGGTGGTACTTCATTGATTTTATTTTATTGACTTTGTTAGATTGTTTGGTGAGGACTTGAAGAAATGTGCAAGATGTATCGTTTAGAACACCATCACTTATACAGCTACTCCTACTCATGTGAGAGATTGTTTTTTAAAGAGCCCATTTTGAAATAAGAAACGACCTGTATTTTTATTTTCTCTTTATTTGTAATTATTGAAATATTTAACTCATATATCTAATGTATTTTTGAAAGAAATCGTCTCTCACAACAATTTGTGTCACTCTTATTTCAAAATAAAAATATCGATTTTTGTAGTTGTTTTTCTTGCATAATAGCCATTATAGACGATACATATTTACATATTGTTTTACGTTTTGTTTTAATTTATAAGAAAATGAAAAAATTTTAAACAACCAACAAGACAAAAAATAAAATCAATTTAGAAATCATTTACCAAATAACCCCATAAAGTACGAACAATGTTTCTTATGTTAGTTGGAAGGTACGGTCCTTAATTTGAGTAAAAATAGTGTAGTAAATCGTGTTGCTGATCTTGGAGGAACAAGTTTTGTATAGATTTGGCCATATTTAAGTGTACACCAACTTAATAATAGCAAGAAAAAATATTTATTATTGTAATACTTCCTCCTATTATCCTTAAGTGTCCCATTTGACCTTTTATCATTTTTAGGTAGTCAAATGGGACCACATATGTAAGAGAAAAATATAGAGTATTTTAATTTTTATAGGTGTAAAGTGGGGTTAGTAGGTGTAAAGGTGTAAAAAAGTTATGTTTAGTAGGGATAAAATGATAAAGTTAACATACCCAAAATAGAAATGAAACATTTAAGGTAACTTGACCCAATAAGAAAATGAGACATTTAAGGTGAATATAAGGGAGTATCTTTTAAGCGTATTTAATTGAAAAAAATTTATTTTGTGAGAGACCGTCTCTCGATAATACAACCTCAAAATAAAAAATCTATAAATTAATAATTATATTAGTTACGCTATTCAGCTCATAGTATATAAGGGGCGTCTCCGGGTTAATCCCATAATAAGTTGTTATTCAAAAATTTGTTTATAAATGGGCTAGACTTACAATGGCAACAGCCCACTTTAAATCATCTTCATGTTTTTGGGGAATATATAACGATGAGCCTGCTTGCTTTACACCAACTTGCCAAAAAATGTCTGGCCCACTCTTAATAACCCCCCAGTTCATAGTATTCTACATTAAGCAGTTTTCCATCACATACATTGGTGTACACTGTGCAAAATCACAAGCCGTGCTTACGTACTCTTTTGAGAGGGAATATATTAGAGGAAAGCGGTTAATTTTACTCTCAAAAGGTGAGAACCCTGTATAAAAAGAAAATGGTTAGCACGTGCACTGTTGCTTGGAGATCAAAAACTACCTGCAAAAAAAAAACTACAAAAGCCAAAACAAAGGTTGTGATTATATAATATACCCGATGGGTAAAAAGGTTGGGATAAATTAAAAAAATTGTATGTGATTATATAATATACCCGATGGGTAAAAAATTGTATGAGTATAACTATAGCCAAAAAAAAAAAAAAATGCTGCAAATTTAGTAGCACGTACTAAAATAGAAAGTAGTGTAAATTAAAAAAAAAACAAACACAAATAAAATATTTTCATAACATATATACATACAGCTGGTCTCTTGAGAGCAAGAGACCGTCTCTTAGAGAGACGTCATTCAGGCCCAACCCATTAAAGCTTATTTTTATTCTTATTATACATTTTTTTTATGGGCCGACCCAATTAGAGATGGTCTTTCAAAGAGACCGTCTCTCACAAGAATTTGTTATATACATAACTTAATACTCAACGGTCATCTTCTTCTCCAACGGGCATCTCCCCATCTCCGCCTCCACCACCGCCACACCACCCCTTCCCCCTCTCTTTTGCAGGTTGTCTTCGGGGAGGATACGCGCCAACGTCTTCGGGTTGTCTTCTTCAGCTGGCGGTTTCACCACCATCCTCTCTGTGTATCCAATCGAGGCGCAGGTGCGGAATTCGGGTACATCGTGGTCGGAATTCCGTCTTCTCTTTCCGTGGAGTATTCGGTTTGGGCTGAACGGTTTGTTTTTATTGGTTTTTTCTCTTCTTGAACTTAGTTTATTAGTTGTTTATTATTTGTTTATCATAGCTGTTTTGTTCTTTATTGTTGCCTTGTATTGATTTCCGTCTTCGGTTTTTGTTTTTTGGTGTTGTCTTGTATTGATTTCTAGGTTTAATTGTTGTTTTGTCCTGTTTTATTATTGTTGCTGTTTAATTTTCTTTTTGTTTTTGTCCTCTCTTAACATTTTGTACTTGTTTTGTTGAGTTTATTGTTGTTTTTGGGTAGTCTTTATTGGGTAGTCTCTTTGGTTTTGGTGTGTATCTCTTTGGTTTTTGTCTTGGCTTGCTTGTTCTTTTTGTGTTTGTGTTTTGAGCTTAGGGCGCCAGCGTCCTCCTTCTGTTCTTGTTCACGGGTAGGCGAGTATAGAGTCCAGACAGACATATGGTAACCTAAAGTCAGGTCCAGGGAGGGGGGAGCAAAGGGGGCAACGTAACCAGGGCTTTGAACTTAGAGTGGGGACATGGAACATAGGCACCCTTCAAGCTAAATCGTTAGAGTTGGCAACTGAACTCTCTAAATATAAAATTCAGGTGGCTTGTGTTCAGGAGACCAGGTGGAAGGGGCAAAAGGCATGTGTTTTGAAGGGATACAAACTTTGGTATACCGGTTTGGATGGGACACGAAGTGGAGTCGGTATTCTCGTAGCTAATGAGATCTTAAAACAAGTAGTAGAAGTAAGGAGGTGCAATGAAAGGATTATGTTAGTTAGAGTTGTGGTGGGGGAAGAGGTCGTCTCGATCATTAGTGCGTATGGACCGCAAGTTGGGCTTGATGAGCAAGTGAAACGTGAGTTTTGGGATAATTTGGGTGACCTTTTGGAAGCTTTACCTATTGACGAAATTTTTTTTATTGGAGGCAACTTCAACGGTCACATAGGGAAGGAGGCTGTTAACTATAACTCTGTTCATGGCGGTTTTGGTTATGGTGTAAGGAATGAGAGTGGGCAGAACCTTCTTGAGTTCGCGTTTGCCAAGGATCTAGTTATAGCAAACTCGATCTTCAGAAAGAAGGATGAACACTTGATAACGTACAAGAGTGGTGGGCTTGCTACCCAGATAGACTACTTTTTAGTACGTAGGAGCACCCAGAGCTCGTGCTTGGACTGTAAGGTTGTGCTTGGCACTAAGATGCCAACCCAACATAGGTTATTAGTACTAGATTTCCGCATGAGGAGGAAGATTGTCGAGAGGAAGTCTAAGGGAAAGGAAACGATCAGGTGGGGTAGTCTAAAAGGGGATAAAATCGCAACCCTATCAAGCAAGATCAAGACGATAGGCTACCCTAATATCTCAGGCGATGCAAATCAAATGTGGGAATCTATGGCGACAACCATTCGTATGGTGGCGAAGGAGACGCTAGGGGTGTCGACAGGAAAGGAAAGGGAGTACAGGGAATCGAGGTGGTGGAACGAGGAGGTGCAAGAGAAGATAAAGAACAAAAACAAGAGATTCAAGGAGCTTATTGCCTGTACGGAGGAGGAAGTTAGGGCACAAATGAAAGAGTCGTACAAAGAAGCGACGCGGGAGGCGAAGAAAGCAGTCGCAAAGGCAAAGAGTCATGCCTTTGAAGCCTTCTACCAAAAGCTTGATACCACGGAGGGGGAGAAATATATCTACAAGTTGGCTAAAGCCAGATCTAGGCAGAGGGAAGACTTGGGGGCAGTGAAGTATAGTCGACAGACTTCGGACACACAAAGAATACAGGTTTGTGGGTCTTTTGGTGACATAACCAAGGGTGAAGTAAGTGAAGCCCTCCAAAAGATGGGGAGATTTAAGGCAGTTGGACCGGATAATATCCCGATTGAGGTGTGGAGGAGCTTAGGAAAGGAGGGCATTCAGTGGCTTACTAATCTCTTTAATGCTATCCTGAGATCAAGTAGGATGCCGGAGGAGTGGAGGATTAGCACAATTATCCCTTTATTCAAGAAAAAGGGCGATGCACAAAAATGCGGGAACTATAGGGGTATCAAACTCCTAAGCCACACTATGAAACTGTGGGAAAGAGTTATTGAGAAAAGAGTTAGACGTGAGACGGTGATTAGGGAGAACCAGTTTGGTTTCATGCCAGGGAGATCAACTACTGAGGCGAATCATATTTTGAGGAGACTGATGGAAAAGTATCGGGAGCGAAAGAAGGATTTGCATCTCGTGTTCATCGACCTGGAGAAAGCATATGATAGCATACCACGAAACATCGTTTGGGATAGCCTCAAGAAAAGAGGTATTTCATCAAGATATATTGAGGTAATACAAGACATGTATGATGGAGTTTCGACCAACATTCAGACACCGGTGGGGCTAACAGAGTCTTTCAGTATTAGAGTGGGCCTACATCAGGGATCATCACTTAGTCCTTTCATCTTTGCGGTGATTATGGATGAAATCTCAAAATCCATCTCAAAATATAGTTTTGGCCGCAGAAACTAAGGAGGAGGCTAATAAGTCGCTCGAAGACTGAATACATGCGATGTAACTTTAGTGGGACAGAATCGATAGGGGAGCCAGAGGTGTCCATCAGGGGAGAAGTTGTTGCATGCACGTCCAAGTTCAAATATCTGGGTTCAGTAATTCAGAACAATGGGGAGATTGAGGGTGACGTTACTAACCGTATACAGACAGGTTGGCTAAAGTGGAGAGCAGCGACTGGGGTGCTTTGTGATAAAAGATTTCCTAGTAGACTAAAAGGGAAATTCTACCGCGTTGCGATTAGGCCGGCTTTGTTGTACGGAACAGAGTGTTGGCCTGTAAAGAAGGCTTTCGAGCAGAGAATGGATGTAACAGAGATGCGCATGCTGAGATGGATGTGTGGTAAGACAAGGATGGACAGGTTTAGAAATCAGGAGTTTAGGGAGAAGTTAGGGGTTGCACCTCTCTCTGCAAAGATGCGGGAGAACAGGCTCAGATGGTTTGGGCATGTGCAGAGAAGCACCCATGACGCCCCAGTGAGAAGGGTTGAACGCATCATAGTGGAGGGCAAGAGAAGCCGGGGAAGACCTAAGAGGACGTGGGAGGAGCAGATCAACAGCGACCTGCTCGAACTACACCTCTCTAAGGACCTGACCAGGGATAGAGCCACATGGCGGCGCCTTATTCACGTCCTAGATTACTAGTTTTGTTTGTTACTGTTCTCTGTGTTTCGTCAGCGCTATTCACTGCCCCTTTTACCTGTATCGTTTATAAATTTTTATATGATCCCTATGCTTGACTAACGTGGGTGTAAGATGCAGGTTTTCAGTTATTTGCAGGTCCTATCCTTGAAGACTCCTCTAGAGCCGAAGGACTCTTATGACCGCCCTCTCCTTATGGGTATGAGACGTCGTCGACCTTCCTTCCCCGGACCCTGACCCTAGAGTATCTATGTGCGGGAACACTGGGTATGATGATGATGATATACATAACTTAAAACAAAAATTATTATATGAGACATTTTCGTTGTGAGATACGCTCTATACATAAATATAACTAATTAATAACATACATTTTCGTCATAAGAGCATATGCTATACTATAAAACTATCCAACAAAATTGTAGGGGCTAGCCTTGGGCATGCCTACTGAATTTCATACTCTTTTGTTTAATTATCTTCTTTTAATTATATACATAATGATCTTCCTTGATCATAATAATATTCTAACACCTATTCCACCCAAAAGAAAAAAAAAATGAAAACTATACAATATGTGAGAGAATCATTCTTATCCCTCGAGCCATGAAACAAGACTAGTGGTAACATCGCCACCTTCTAAATAATAGTTACTTAGACGGGCGATCATAATTTTAAAAAAAAATCTAACTTTTATGTGATGCGATTTGATCGTAGAACTACCTGCAAATACAAAATGAAAAAAATAAATTAATACAAATGATTTTTTCAGACAATAACAAATTATGTATGAGGCTGTCTTATCATGAGACATGGTTATATAATTAGGTTAGTTTCTAATTGATTTTTTTAAAATTGTAAGTTATTACTTTAAGATTATAAATAATATTTCTAAAACTATAAAAAATTATCAGTTCAAAGTGAAGCAATCAGTTTAAAATTATAAATTATCTCTTTAAGACAGTAATTATATATTGGACCAACTTAATAAAAATAATATCATCGGAAACGGTTTCATCGAAGAATTGTTATTCGGAATCATCTTACCTATAAAATATGTAAGATCCATATTTGTTTATGTTGAATAAACTCTTCTCTAACAAGTTTGTACACGTTTCACTTCTTCCTTTCTTGCAACATTTTTTCATATCTTAGAAATCCCTTCTTATAAGCTGAATTAACCTATATAGTACAAAATAATGAAGGATTAAATGAGGACTCAATTTACAAGATTTAAACTATACAAATATTATAAAAACATGAATGAAAAATTAAAAAAAACTACTATTATTAATTGATTTGATTCAAATTTATGTTTATCCTAAGGGAAGGAAAAGAAAAATTCAAATAAATAATCAATCACATATATCATATATGCCGTGTCTAGTAGTGTTACATGATCACACGATATTAATACATATGGAGTATTTTTTTATCAGTATTTTATAAGTTTTTTAAAGTAGTCTTTTTTTTTATAAGGGTATAGAAAAGAAATAAAGAGAAAATATAAATATTCATCATGTTTACAATAGAAAATTTGAGTATAAACCATTTTTTCCCTATTAATTGGTGACTTAAATTTTAAATCCACAACCCAAATATAACAATACATCCGCTACTCTTTTTAGTTTGAATTTCAATTCAAGGGACCCATAATGAACAAACTAGAATGTTCTATAAAATTAGGAATAATTAACTAGGACAAAAAAGCAAGGGTGTCATTTGTCAATTATAGATGATTCAAATTGAGACCGAGAAATTAAGTATTCTAATACCATAACAAAATTTTTAAATAAAAATAATAGTAATTAATTTCTCCTCTCTAAACTTTTAATATTTTTTACTATAAGGTTGACCGAGAGAAGAGGAGAGTTTAGTAAAAATCAAACTCAAAATCTTAACTGAAAAAATTAATATTTTCTCTACAACAGTCTATCAAACATTTTATACTTACTTGATCATATAGAGCAAAGAACTTTTCATAGACTTGAACTTCACAAACTTTCTTATACGCTAACGGCCCGTTAGGCGGTTTGGTTAGTTGTACTAAATGGTTGTAATGAGAATGATTTATAGTGTCAAATTTCATCAAAAGTTCCATATCATTCCAATGATAATGAAACTTTGATCTCAAAAAAGTTTTTTTGTTTTCAAATTTTCATTACCACTTAATACCACATTTCCCATTGATAATGCATTAGAATGAATTTCATGAAGAAAATGAGATGGTTAGAGTTTGACAAGCATGACCATCAAGGTAGCCAAGATATTTTTCAAATAAAATTATACTAGTTTTTCATTCCCATTACTACCGTTTATTACTAGCTACCAAACTAGCTGTGGGTTTAGAGTTAATTTGTTATCATATCATAACATGGTACTATATAAATTGTTTTAAATTTCTTTTTACATAATAAGAGAGCTTTTCATATTATTAAATTTTCTTATCATAAAATAGTTGAGTTTATTGTATTTAATAAAGAATTAGTATATTATTTGAAATTTCTTTTTTTTCCCCATAATTAGCATGGTTTAGAAGTGGATTCCTAGACAAGGCTTACTCAAATATCCTACTATATGTCCTCATCAATGGATAAGTTGGGCCTACACTTTGCATATTCCGTAGATCAAAGGGTTTCTTGTTTTGTTTCTTTATTAGAAATATAATATATACCCATTTCATCATTTTGATATAGATATCATATCAACGGACCAAATAATCCCATCCCCAAATTTTTGTTGATCTAGTTACACATCATGATTTTGATTGTTTTTGTCATACGTTATAGATCATGAGTCATAACCATTTTACAAGAAATATATGAAGTTAACTATAACTATCACTTCAATCTAGAAATCTAGATTCCTCCAAGATACAATCTTTTTAAAAATCTAATCAAAATTTTGATGAACATAATCCAATTATATAAAAATCAAAAACTGACAATAATAATTAGACAAAAACATAAAATATATAAAAATCATGACAATATTTCACATTTTTTAAGGAAATTCAAGATGACTTATATTCTATAGTAGGTATATAGTAATTCCAAACTTCTATATAAATCGTCTGATAAATATAAATAGCCTATATATGGTGAGCTAAAAGCATATATTCCTAAAATAAATGAGCTAAACTTTGTGCAAGTGTGCTTAATTTACTACTCCCATATCATTCTATTACTCTAATCACTACACATGTGACTCCCACACAATTATAGGGGACCTTAACACATTTAGAATGCAAGTAAAGTAGAAGTGAAACCTTTTGAGTTAAAAAAAAAATTTCAAATTTCCTATTAATTTTGTACACTTACTAATGCAATATCTTTTATTATTTTGTAATTTTGTATGGTTTAAAATTATAAAAAGTTAGTAATATTAAAATTTATATTATGATGATTAATAAAATCTCATATAATTATATTTTAACTTAAATATTGAAAATGAAATATAAATTAAGAGTTAGAGAGAGTTTAACAAATGAACACCAAAGTTAAGTACATTAGTATACTTCAAACCAAATTTCACCTTTAATTAAATTCTAATATTCGTAATGAGTTTTAATAATATTTTAATTATAGATTTTATAAATAGACTTGATCCGATATTTATTAGACCTTATATAAGTTATAATCGAATGCGAGTTTTATACAACTTTTAAAATAAATTTACAATGTGTAAAACCAACGTGGATACAAGACTATTTTAATTCGATCCAAAATACCTAACTTAAAATCAATCTGACGATCCGAATAAATTCTTCTAAATTTATTCCTTAATGCTTACACCTAGGTCAATTTAGGGAGATCAAAGTGTCACAAATTTATCCATGAAAAATTGTTTTCAATTTACTCTTACTAAATGAGTATATAATATTAATAACTTCATAGTACAATTTAAAGACTTATTTTGTTATAATTATTAATTTTTGACTTAACGCTGTTACACCTGAAGATTGACATATAAAAACTCCAAAAGAAATTAATATTAGAACATTTAAAATTAAAATGGAATAACTTTTTAATAAGAGAGGAGGGAATAATATAGCTACTAGCTAAGAATCTTGATATTAAAATAGTAAAAGAACCTATAATTAAATGTTATGCAAATTGTGGCCAGTTTTGCTACACTTATAGAATAAGTCAAAAAAAAAATTAATTTGAACAGGGCATTAATATGCATAACATGGTAGACTGGTAGGTTTTGACTCTTATAAATTGTTGAAATTTCCAAGCTCTTTCACATGAAAAAGTGTACCCAATTTTAAGGTAAGATTTCTTCCTAACCCTTATTGGCTATTATCAAATTTGGTAAATTATAGTTTTATAAGACGGATACATTTGATGGTATGGTTAGTGAAAAAAACGTTATACCCTCATAAATATTTATTTATTTTGAAAACTTGAGTTATAGATGATTATTTGCTAATTTAAATAACCAAAATTTGGGATATAATTAATATGTGTCAACAATATGATTGATGATGATGTAAATAATATACTCTACTAATTAAGTTAGAGATAACCCATCAAACATGCTTAAGGAATCTCTAATTAAACTAATAATTAATAGCCTTTGTCATGGCTTATGTGTGATTAAAATTAACTCATCAATCATCCTCTCATGGAATCTTATTAGTTAATCTTAGATTTTTAAATCCTATATATAATTTATTAAATTATCTAAAATTATATTAAATTGAAAATTTATCACAAAATCGTATGTTGATTGATGTAAGTAATGTTTAACTTTTTTATTTATCTTTTTTTAATTTATTTTCTCTTTTATATAACTCTGAAGATACGAAATATAGTTTTATCCGTATTAAATTCTGCTATATATGCACAAAAGCATTTAGAATGATGTTCTCGCTAAATATACATATATTAATTGCTACCTTTCCCAGTACTATGTCCTTGTGTGGGAATACTAGTTGATGACCAATTATGGGTATAAATTTAAATATATGTTTTACCTTTTCCTAGAATTAAAAATAAGATCATAAATTTCACTAATTCATGACATTATTATTTAATATAGTTTGTGTAGCATCCCACCTTGGCATCTTTTATTCCTTTTACTCTTCTTTT
The DNA here is from genome assembly GCA_019425755.1 of Amaranthus cruentus. Lineage (NCBI taxonomy): Eukaryota > Viridiplantae > Streptophyta > Magnoliopsida > Caryophyllales > Amaranthaceae > Amaranthus > Amaranthus cruentus. The sequence continues at coordinate 16,316,042 of CM033460.1, forward strand.
TGAAGGCATGCTACTAAAGATTAGGTTATTAGTAGGCATATTTTTAATGATTTTGCCCAACTCGAGCCACCTAGCAAATGTATAGAGTAGAATCCTACAGCCTTACAAGTACTTTTTAGCTGCCATTTTGGAGTAATTATTATTAAATCCCATGATAATCCTCTCATCAAGTACCAACCAAATAATTGATCTTGTAAATCTTTTTAAATAATCTCAAATTAATTATGCTATAAATCCAACTAAATTTCAAATAAGACAATTTTCATTTTAGAAAATAATATGGGTGTACTATTATACTATCTCTTATTCAGCCTAAATGTCCCATATTTTTTTTGACACTATTCACTCATCATTCTTAATTTGTATTTTACTCTTCATCTAAAAGTTAAAACATAGTCATGTGGAATCTTGTTTGATTCGTCTTAATACAAGGATTATTAATATCAAATTTTTATAATTTATAATTAAAAATAATTTGAGATATTAAGGGTTAAAATGTTGTCTCGGCAAGTGTGAACAACTAAATGGGACATTTAGGCTGAATAGGAGGGAGTATTAAGTAAAGAAATATAGGAAGTACTTACAGCCTCAATGTCGATCTTATAAACAAGGAGTTTTTTACGTTCACGACAACTGGTCCTATAAGCAACAAACACGTGTCCAACGGCTAAAATGTAAGAACAAACAAAGAGGGCAACCTCGGTGGCTTTAGTATACCCTGCTATTCCTTTAAGGTCGCCACCGCTACTTGCACCACTAAACACGAACGGAGCTTTTAAGGAAACAAACACCAATGAGAGCACCGAGCATATTGTTACCACCCATAAGTAGGGCCCATGAGATAACTTCGGCCCGTCACAACAACTATATACACCTATACGTCAATAACGTTTTTCCAAATTAAAATATTTAACATTGAAGTATAATAACATATAATACTTATATAATAAAGGCAAAATTAACTAAAATAATTCAAACTATTCACGATTTTCCTACAATAATCTCACCTATCGATTAACCATGAATAATCCCAACTTTAAGGGGCAATTTTCTAGAGTAAACCCGATAACCGGATGACTTGCTATAGCATGTTTTATTTTTTAAAAAAAAGATAAATTAAAATAAAAATGTCGAAAAAATGTTCATAAAAATTTTATGATTTTTTTTATTATTTGGAATTTTTTATGTAAATTTTCAAAAATGTTTTCTAATTTTAAATTAATATTTAATTTATTTTTTTGGTGAATTACCTACTATAGCAGGTCATCGGGTTATCCAAGTTTACTCTAGGAAAATACCCCTCAAAGTTAGAATTATTTATGATTAATTAATAAATGAGATTATTGTAAAAAAATCATGAATAGTTTGGATTATTCTAGGTAATTTTTCCTATAATAAATAGTAAAGCAATCATTTTAAATGACAATATTCTGCGATTTGCTTATGTGAATTACGTTTATTAGCGATTTTAATATTTTATATGAATATTTTAGTTACTATGATCTTACTTTAATATAGTACAATTACAATTAAAACAACAATTAAATATTATGACATTATGCATTTTTCTTATTAAAAATTGACACATAAAAGGATTAGATAGATATTGCTAATAATTATAATCTATATATATTTAGTGCAGGAATAACACATTGGTGCACTTAGGAATATTCACTAGTTATAGGAAATTTATAATGAATAATTAAATATTGTACATTGAACCATTATATAGTACTATTATTTTTATTTTTACTGTTTTGGTTAAACATCAATGCATTTATTATTATATTTTAAAAATAAAATGGTTATTATGAGTTATATATTCCTAACAAAAATAAAACAACGTTACTATATCAAGGGATTCAGCCTATTATGTACGTCAAACATTTAATTGTTGTTTGTACAGAAATGTATCACTAATAGAGCCAAATTTCAAAACAAGTTAAACTTAGATTCCTAATCACATGAAAATTAATACTAATTAGGCTAACTTGTTTGTTGAACTAATTATGCTTTTATTAATTATTTAGTCAAATTAATAATAAAATAGAATAGAGTCATTTTCAATATAAACTTATGTCACTTGAACTACTATACCACGTACAACAATGTTTAAGTGTTTGATTTGCTAGTATTAGTTTTTCATTTTGTTTTGTTTTTTTGGTGAGTGTAATGAGTAAATTAAGAAATATAAAAAATATAAATTACGTAATATATTTTGAAACGTGATTTGCTGTGATATATCCTCCTTAATAAACGTCCTATAGATGTTCGTTAGCAAAATTCCTATATAAAATAAGCTAAAATGGAATGTTCAATATTTATAGTTCAAATATTATAACTACTCTTATGAGAGACCATCTCTTAAAGAGACGACATCAAAACAAAAATCTCACGTTTTTTTTTCTCTTTAATTTGTATAAATTAGACTATTTAGCCCATATGTCTAATGCGTCTCTCGTAGAAACCATCTCTCACAACCATTTTTGCACACATAAATATAAAAAAAACTAACATGATAAATATAATTTAAAAGTTAGCAATATTGAAAATTGTGACATAGGATGAACATTAATTTTGTGCGTATATTAATAAATAATTTGACTTTTATATTCACTGTTATATGTTGGTTTTACGCCTAATCTAGATTCTCTCATGATAACAGAGTATTCACCTAACAAGATCAAGATATAATTATTAATTACAAGCATAATTCAAATATGTATTATAAATCAAATATATATTTAGCACTGTAATGAGTTTCAATAAAACGTTTTGCAAATTTAAGAAAGACAAATTTTATAGATGGTTTAATATAGACCGACTTAATTTTTTAATTCTTAAAATTTAATGAAAAAAACAGTTGATATTCAGTTAATTGTTGTGTAAGTTAAACTTTAGGTTGTTTGTTATGAGTTCGTCTCACGAAGAGATGATCTTATATAAATTCAGTTGTTGAAAAAATTTATATAACATCAAATTCATATTAAGTTAAAATAATAAAACTATGTACTAACAAAAACAATTAATTAATTCGTTCAAAAAAAAAACAATTAATTAATTAGATAGAATTAATAATAAACTCAATAAAATAACTCATTAAACTATTTTAGTTATATAAAATAGGTATTACCAATATAAAATTGCGTAGATTTGTCTCAGGGTGCAATTTAATGGAAATATTGTAATTTATACAATTACTTAAATAATAGAAAAAATTATGTAGACTAATCCAAACTGGATGACTTGCTATAGCAAGTTTTATTTTTTTTTTAAAAAAAGATAGATTGAAATAAAATGTCGGACAAAATGTTAAAAATGTTCATTAAAAATTTATGATTGTTTTTTATTTAGAATTTTTCATGTAAATTTTCAAAAATATTTTCTAATTTTATGAATTACCTGCTATAGCGCAGGTCGTCGGGTCATCTAAGTTTACTCTGGGAAAATACCCTCAAAGTTGGAATTATTCATGGTTAATGAATAGGTGGGATTATCATAGGAAAATCATAAATAGTTTGAATTATTTCACTTAATTTTTCCTAAATAATATTGTTAAAAAACAATAAAAAAACATAACATTAAATTAAAAAAAAAAAAACTTACAGATGATAACGAGAGAACGAAGGATTGAAATTAATGGAATATCAACGAGAGAAGATCGAAAATCGTAATTAGAAAAGTGGGAAGAAAAAGATTTCGGGGAAAGAAATGGGGAAGAAGCAGAAAGTAAAGCAGAAGGAAGAATTGCATCTGCAACAGCAAGAAGAACAGGTGCTGAGAAGAATAAGAATGAGATTAATAACGTAATTAAGAAAAATACTGTCTTAATTGCTCTTATTATTTTCAGTAATTTTGGTTCTTTGATAAATCCCATTTTTTTTAAAATTAAAATTGGATTTAATTTTGGAGGGGATTGAGGTTTTTATGTACAGAGAAATGGGAATTGAGAGTGGGAAGGTTTTTAATGAAGAGGAAAAAATGGGGGTTGAGAAAATTGACTAGAAAAAAGAGGAGTGGGAAGGTGAGGTAGAGTTTTAATTATAAGACTAATTTTATTAAAATAAGGTACGCGGACGTTACTCGTCAAACTAAGCCTACTTTTCGAAATGTGCTTCTAGATTTTAACGGCAATAACTATCAACTCCTTCCTCCTACTAATTGTATGACTTTAGAAATGTACTAGAAGTCTTACGATAGAAGGTGTTTAAAATAATCTGACTTCATATTTGGTAATCGAATTTGATTTTGACTCGATTCTTAAAATGAGTTTATAATGATAAAATTACTAATTAACGGAAACATAATTTATAATAAGATTTAATTTTTAAAACGGATTCGAAACATATAATTTGAAACAAATCTGATGATCTGATTGAATATCTATCCGGTACTATATAAAGTCTTCTTATATTATACTTCTTTCCTTCCATATTAATTGCACCATTTGCTTTTTCACACTTTTCAATGTACGAATTTAATCTTTAATATCTCTAATTATACATACCAAACAATTATAAAAACTCAAAATCAATAAACTTTGAATCGAGACGATTTAAATAAGATCCCATGTGACTATGTTTTAACTTTTCGATTACCGACAATATAAAAGTCAATTTGCTTAATAAATAGTACCGCAGTCAATAATATTTCAACTTTGTAAATCACAGAGGGAAGTATATTTCAACAAAAGTCTTTCATGTCCTTTCAAATTTGTATTATTTGTTCAATAAACGATACAACCAACTACAAGGTTTCAAATATTTTTAATATTATCAATATTTTACTCTCCTCTTGCCCAACAAATATTCTATAAAATTAATTGTTCTTATACGAATAGACTAGTATTTTTTTTTTTGAGTAATGAAAAAATATTGACTTATATATATATAAATTAATTAAATGTATAGTTTATCAAAAAAGTTAGGATGTGTAAAATTGACAAAATTGGTTAAAAAAAGTCAAATTGGTAAAGGACCACTTAAAATTATATTTCATAATTTTTAGACTTTAAGCAATTAATTTTTGATTGGATTTTCAATTAGTTTATGTTTGATGAAAAATTAACATATTTATTTACAGTATTAATTAAATGATCGTGTATATATCATACTTCGTTGTGTTGTTGGAGCTTTTGAGTTTTGATATACTTATTTCTACTTCTCGGCTATTTGTGTACCTAAAATATTAGTCCTATTTATTCATTTAAGAAAAACAAGAAAAAATGGAACCAAATTATTATTTTTTTCAATAAAATTTAAAAAACAATGGGAAAAATTAGGTAAAGAATCATCATTATTAATAACCTAATATTCCGCTCGAGAACAGGAAAACTAGGTAAAGTATAACGTTTGTAATTAACCATTAAAAATTATGGACAACAAGCTTCTATGCATTTCTCACGCACACTCAACATTTTCCAAGCCGTTTCCTTCATGCCTCATTACTTACGTCCAATGAATTATTTTTCCTATAAATTTTCCAGGCAATTACTTGGAAAATTAAGTATATGTTCTAAATAGTAATTATAATTATTTTTATTGATAAACGAAAAGTCAAATTTGTGACTTGAATAAATTTTTAAAAAATTAATGTTACAACTTACAACAAAAGATAAACCAATGCATTATGCTTTATGATTAGGAGTTTGAAATTTGAATTTTGCCTATGTTGAAATAAATTTTTTCTTATTTAAGTCTTAAAATTGATTTTTATCTAATTTTTTTATTCTATAATAAGGCAATATACCTATTGATTTCTAATTACAAGTATATATTTTCAGAAGTTATAGTTATTGACATTGACTTTTTTTTTTTGAAAGTTATTATTGACCTTGACTTTAAGAAATATATTTTTTTTAAGTAATAAAGTTATATTTTTAATATGCATTAATTCGCATTCAACCTCATATATGTGTGATCATACAATTCAACAAGCAATAGTATCACTATTACATTATATGTACTCCATTATATTATATTATTTTTGTGGAAACTTCTTGATTTGACATTAATAATAATATTAGTATTTTAAATTTGCCTATATTCAATTTTATCCATGATTTTTATGGGATTTAACTAGTATCACAATTTCTATTTTTGTCAATTTCATTCATTTTATAATATTTTTATTTTGAGTATTATTTTTATTACTTTTTATAATTTTTATCAATACATTTTTTTTTTCTCCATTTTTAAGTTTGTACATAAATTTTAATGCCCAATTATTTTTTGATATTTTTGATTTCATGGGTCAAAGGGATAACATTCATCTGGCCATTAAACTAGCTAGTACGTATACACATTGACTATATTATTAGGGAATAGGGAAATCTTGTAATATGTGTCCTTTGAATAATACCTATGTCAAAAGTAAAACTTTTTCACATGATAAAATAAACCATGAAAGTCTCTAAACAAATAAAATCAAAAAATTTGATCATATTTCATGTTGACTAATTATTTAGTTTCTCGTATATTCTATTTGCAAAAATCTCTTCTACACTTTATTCGATATTCTATTTTTAATAAATATTTTCAATTCTGTTTATTTGATTTATGATGAATACTCCTCTTGTTGACCATGAGCACTCCTCTTTTCATTGTCTCACAAAATTTTGAAATTTTTTATATTTATTAAATATTTCTTTGTTTTAGTGAGAAAATCATATTTTACTTATTATTCATGTTGTGTGATAAGATGCAGGTTTGAAGTTAGCTTCAACTTCACTCAATTCTGTTTGTTGTAGGAATTTTTTTATATCTTTCTCGAGCTGGGGATTCTTTGGTCACGCTCTTCTATAATGGGTATGAGTTGTCGTTTTCCTTCCCTCTCTAAATACTGCTTATAGTTTTTATAAGCGAGATACACTATAATGCTATAATGATGATGATATCAGAATAGAAAACTTTAACCAAAACTAAGGGAGGTTTTTGGTACGGAAAATGTAACAAACAATATAATGCGGTATTTAGTGTATGATATTCAATGCTTGGATTCTGATAATTATTATGTTGTTTTTGAAAATAGAGTTTTGTCTCATTGAAGTAAAAATTGTTTTCCCTAAATTTGATTTCGACCTGATCCTAAAAAGTCACTGCTCGAAATTCAAAGATGAATATGAGAACATGATGATGAGTAGGCATTATCCCTTACCAATTAAGTTTCATTGATTTAAGGAAGACATCATGCATTGCAAATCCTCCATGAATTAATCATGTGATCACATGCATCTAATTTGTCCCTTAGCTTGTTTATTGCACAAAAAGGCCGGGACGCAGGCTCCTGAAGAGGGAAGCCCAACGAATGTCAGATGCAAAGCCCCGCACCTCATTAAGATCATATTGGCATACTCTCCTAAAAAAAAAAGAGCAGACCCCATCATTGAGAATATGGCGATGTTTCCTTTCAACTCGGCCATTTTGTTGAGGTGTGTCTACATTTGAGGTTTGGTGAATTATTCCTTGACTTATAAAAAAGTCACTTAGTGGCCCTCCAAATTCAGTCCCGTTATCGTCTAGCCCGTCCTCTAGGCACCTTTGGAAGGCAGGGAGTGTGACAACGTACACGCTTCCCTTTATTCCATAGGGCCTTCTCATCAGTTGCAGGGTTTGGTGGCCCGAAATTTACTTGGCTTCGCCAAAAGGCCTCATCTCTATAAGCCCGGCTCGCGAGGCGTCCCTCTCGCAGTAGGTGCTTCTTGCTCGCCTCGCTCTTGTGACATGCTATCTTTCCCTTTTTCATTCCCAAGTAAAGGGTGAGTCTTTTGTGCTACATTTCGGTGCAACACAACTTTCGATGCTGCTACGTTTGACTAACTTAATTAGGGGTGTTTATTTATGCGGGAGCGAACTAATTATTTATTTCAACCACTTGATTCGAGTATTTTGGAACTAAAAACATAAATTCTTATTGTTGTTACATTAATTGTTGTCAGAGACGATGTCTTCAAGAGACGTATTAGAAACATGAGTTAAATAGTCTAATTTACATAAATTTGACGATCTCTCACAAAAGTAACTGTTGTTGTTATATTTTGGATTTAAATCCTATATACCTGTTTAAGAAGCATAACCATTACGCAAATGAATTCTACAGATGTAAAGCAAAACTCCTATGTTGGTTGGGAATGGGATAAACCTTACGCAAGTGCAAAAAATGGAAAGCGCTAGAAGGAGGGCTTGAACCTCCGACCTTGTGGTTAACAGCCACATGCTCTAACCAACTGAGCTATTCCAGCTTGTTGTTAAATACACTTATTTAATTCTGATTTGGGTTGCTTTGGTTCATTGCTTTTCTGCTGATCTGTATAATTGAGGAATGTACTTGTATATACTTGCAAAAAGTAAAATATTGTATGAGGTGCGCTTTTTATTTGTAGATGGTTATATAGTTCATCTAATATATTTTATGAGAATATAGAATTTTTTTTAAGGTCGTGACATCTCACCGACAGAGATGATCTCTCATAAGAAAAGCTTTAGAATATTTGGTTGGCACCTGGCATAATGACATCTGATTCTCTAAGATATGCCCAAATTATACGTGTTTTGTTATAATATAAGTTGTAAACCTTAATCGACTTCTACTAAAAGCGCTTGTGGCTCAATGGAAAGCATCTGTATGTGACTATAGAAGGTTTGGGGTTCGATTCCTACTGGACGCAAGTATCAATTTGGGGGGATTCTTGACTGCGTATATCTCTCTTTACTCCCTCTTTGGAAGTACGAGTATAATTTGTCCGCATCTTTCAAAAATAAGAAAACCTCCACTCGAACCCTAACCCTGCCTTGTGCGGGATACTGGGAAGGTCCTTCACCTTTAAAAGAGATATCTACTTCAATAAAGACAAAATCCCCAAAATTTTTTGTATTTTAACGTTGATGTTCTGGATCAAAATTACCTATTTTTCTTTCAAATGTTAAGACTTAAGAGTCAAGTCATTATTTCTTAATTAATGGATTATTACATGAAAAGTGTTTTTAATACAAATGTTTTATGGTGATTCATAAATATTATATAGTGATAAGAATAAAATACTCCAATAAACTTCAACCTAATGGTCAAATCCAACCGATATAAAATCTGACTATTTCAACTGAACTAAGCATTATTGATAATTCGAGTGTCTCCAGCAACACAATACATATTGTTTCTATGAACTCGTATTTCATTGTTTTCTAAAACTCAATGATTATATATTTATAGCTTCAAGAAGCGGGATATACCGAATATGACGGTCATAATGGAAACATTTAAGTGCAGGTTGCTACTTCACTGCAGTATAAAGTTGGTGATATATAAACTGGGCAAGTTATGCCGGGATTTCAACAAATATATTGGCGTTTAACAAGATGCTACTATTTCTTGGATCAACGAAAACGAAAAAAGTATAATCTGCTATATTGCGCAAGTCCAGAGGTGTCGCGTCTGGGTAGAATGGATCGGAAGAAGTGCAAATTGCAATGCCTTTTAAAGTCCTGACGATGCTATCTCCCCTGAATTCGCTATGACGACTTTGCTGCTTGGTATCCCTTTGTTCGTTCCTCGCGCCTCAATCTTGTGGACAACGTCCATTCCTGACAAGACTTCGCCGAACACGACATGTTTCCCGTCCAACCTTCAATGTTAAAAACAAAACCGAAATTAATCCTGGATCAAGACCCCTTAAGGTTACAACATATACTCCAGATTCCAGTCTTCCAGATTTTAACAAGAATAAACAAGAATTCTAAATGCAGAAATCAACAGTATTCGGCACATCAGAAATGACATTCAAAATGTCCTACACCCTTTTCCTCTCTCTCGCAAAACAACAAAACAGAAGCCACTTACCAGCTCGTTTTAACAGTTGTAATAAAGAACTGTGACCCGTTGGTATCTGGTCCAGCATTTGCCATTGACAGAATTCCTAACCAATGTAAGCAGCAATTAGATTCTCCCAATCAACCGATCAAAAGATAAAATGAGCAATTTATTATCAGTACTAACTTGGAAGTACTGATGTGAGTGTACGGAATATCAAAATAAAATAGTTGCCGAAGAGTCCTTAAATTAGCTCATCAAGGGTGCATTCATATAATGCACCAAATAAAAAATCTTCGGTATATAAATAAATACATTATACATGCGGTACTTTAAACTACCTGGACCGGTATGCTTTATTTTGAAGTTTTCGTCTGCAAACCTCTCGCCATATATAGACTCTCCACCACGGCCATCACCGACAGTGAAATCACCCCCCTGAATCATAAAGCTTGGAATGATCCGGTGAAAATTGCTTCCTTTATAATGTAGAGGTTTCCCGCTGCTTCCTGTTCCTTTTTCACCTGATATTTTGGCAATAGGGTAAAAAAATGCGTGAACCAAAAGCCTCCTGAATCAATGCTTCAAGTCAACTAGTCATCTTGACTCTGAATGATTTAAGACAATAGATTGTCAAGAAATGCAAATTTTCTCTAACTCGAACAAATGCAGCGAAGAAATGCATATGCTTCACGGAAATGACGACAAACATGAGATTATTAATACAGTCTTTTATGTTCATGAACGATTATACATGGACAAGCACACCGCACAAATGGGAAATAATCTTTCTGAAGCTTCTTAAAACGGCAGCCAAATATGGATTACTAGAGCACGACAAGATAACTGCAGATTCATTACCTAAACTTAACAAAATAGCAACACTACATCGTCCCTATCCCGCTAAAGTGGCTGTATACAAGGCACGGGAAGGGGATCATGTACCCAACCTTACCGTGGTAAATTTAACAGAAATGCTTCAAAACTAATATTCAAAAGACAATTCCATTTCAATTTAATAATAAAATGGTTACATCCAAGGAGGTGTAAAAGGGGGTCGGATGTACATATGTAAACTATAGAACTGCTTCAAAAATATAATTAACGCAGAACTAAATTCTATATTAAAAAAGAATTATGGACTCCTAAACTGCCATGGTCATTGCAAAAAGTAGGTTATTAGATTTATCATTTTCCTCAAAGAAAGATAAGGAAATCGCACATAGAAGGAGAAACCAAAAAAAATTCAATGTGGTAAAAGACCTCATGAACAAAAGCGAGAGAAAAAGGCAGGAAACAAAAGTTACATGGCTACCCGTGCATAGAGCTCGAAAATTCTCTGCAAATAAGATACTTCTTTCGATTAGTATACAGAAAATAGTGAATGCATTGTCAGAAACACAGAACAGTTATAAAACAAGTGTCACTTAAAGCGAAAGAAAAAAATTGTACCTACAGTTCGGGGAACTGATTTTCCGAAGAGGCCCATAATGATTCTTCCTGGAAATACATATAAAATTAGTGGATAAGTTCTCCTGTTTGAAATGTTTGAAATGCATAAATGTTAACTATCAGAGCACTGAAATCCTACATAGAAATGTTTAAAATGCATAAAACCTTAACTTTGACTTTATAAATATAGATTACTCAGTGAAAGGAAGGGTTCAAATTCTTTTTTTGCTTTTGAGTACTTAGGATTAGTTCTCCGAATTCAATAGGGATGAATTATAGTCTAAACTTATTGAATTCATTACAACTCAATGGATTGAACTTATTTAGAAGTGAACATGTAAAAGTGAAAGTGACGGGAAAGACTTGATGGAACCAAATTGAAATGAACTTATTCAAATTGAACTGAACTTATTAATCATAAAAATTGGTCCGGGAAAAAAGGAACTTAGCAGTATAGCAAAGGCTTTTACATTGTTCCTTAACTCCAACAGACAACAGTCCAACATCTCCATTTTCTTAACCATGATCATGCTATAATCCTCGTCTAAAAGCCTAAAGTCAATTGAGTACAGGCCGATACAATAATCTTTTATGAATAGTGGCCGTTTAACTCTTTCAGCAACCAAAACTCTCCAAAGAAGGTGTGAACACTCCAACAAAAGGACACAACTAACCATGAGAACACACTAAGGCCTTGTTTGGATTGAGGGAAATGGAGGGAAAAGAAAAGAAAGGATTTGAAGGGATGAGTAATATCTTGTTTGGATAGAAAAAGGGAGGAAGAGGATTTAGAGGGAAGGGATTTGGAGGGATTAAGTCCCTTCATTTTGTTAACATTCAAATCTCTCCATAAGAGGAAAGATTTGAAAGGAAAATAAACTTCCTTTCTTTCCCCTTCCCTTCCTTCCTATACAAACAATGGAGTATTTCCCTTCCTTTCCTTCCCCTTCTTTTCTCTCCCCTTCCTTTCCTTTCTTTTCTCTCCTAATTTGCTATCCAAACATAGTGTAACTGAAGGGATATTTCTATTAATCATGTCTCAACCAGTCTCAATCTTGATCTAGTTCTTGAGCACGGGAAATATTTGCTTATTGAGCTCTATCAAATTTGAAGCAAAGTACACAAACATATACTTATATCACAGTCCACTATGAATAAATGACAAGGTTTCGACAAGAAACTAAACACACTAAATATTAGAAATGTGTAGCATTTTTGAAATAATAACAATACACACTTTATACACTATCATTTACCAAGTACCAACAAATTTTCTAGCTAAACTAGTTTGAAGAGAGAAAACATTAAGATCCAATAACAACTAAACAATTTTCATACTTATCATGTCCTATTTTGCACTCAAATTTCATCCAAAATTCAAAGTAAACATCAAAGAATATATTAAAACAAGTAACAACAAGTACCAGCAGGCTTCCCATCAATCTCTACATCAAAGAAAACCTTGTGAGTCACTTGTTTCATTCCATCATCCGACGACGATAACTTCTCCTAAAACACATTATTCCCAAAACAATAAATACCACTAAGAAAGATGACATGAACAAAACCCAAAAACCCTAAATAAATGATAGGGTTCATACTTGAGACCAATCAAATACATAATATAAGCTCACCTCATTATCCCTCCCTTGATCCTTACTATATACATGTGGATTTCGAACTTTCTCCACTGGGGATGATCCAGGATCACTTAAATGATTCTGCAATTAATCCAAATAAACTACATTGGTATTTAAGCTATATAATTGAAAATTCCACAATTATAAAATAACATCACCCAAATTAAGGTTCCATTTTTTCAATTTTTGATAGCATTTTCTTCACTCAAAAGTACAAGCAAACCCTAAAAATCCACAAAGTTTTAATTTTTGATATATTTTCTTATCCCCAATACAAAAAACAATTGATAGGATGATAATGGTTTTAAACATCCATCAATTGATCATTTACTATGATTTAAAACATAAAATTAAAGGGAAAAGACTAGAAATCATATGTAAAAGAAGAATTAAAAAAGGGGGAAATACCAGAATTAGAAGTAAGAATCCAAAGAGAGCCAGGAGCCATAGTATTGCAGGTAATATAATTCGCTTGTTCGCAATCGCCATCGTTTTGTTTTTTTTTTTTTACCTTACTTGATCTTCTCCTTTACTGATTCTTTTAAAGATGGTGTTTCATTTAATTTTTATTTTTCACTTGTTTTGGTTGGAAAATTAAGTGACAAATACTACCTCTGTCTCATTCTTATTGTCCACTTTTGAGCGGACAGTGGGGTATTTTAAGTGATTATAATAATTGTAAAAGTGGTAGTTGCCTAATTGGGGTATTTAAGTGATTATAATAATTGAAAAGGTGGTAGGTGGGGTATTTTAAATAATACTACTAGTTGGGGTATTTAGGTAAAAAATATTTGCCAAAAATAAAAAGTGGACAATTAAAATGAAATAACCAAATAAGAAAAAGTGGACAATAAAAATGGGACGGAGGGAGGATGAGACTAGGAGAGTCTATTTTGTTAATCACACGTGTGGTTTAGTGATCACAAAACTTTTTTTTATGTTATTAGTCGGAGGACGAGGTTTAAGATAATACTTCATCTGGATTTTGTTAGTTGCTATTGTTTTTGTAACAACTACTGTTTACCAATTAATCTTAATGTGTATTTTTTTAAGATTAACTTTATAGAATTTTTATTATATGACATTAGAGATATTAAAGATTAAAGATTAAAATTGTGCATTGAATAGCGTGAAAAACAGAAATATAACAACTATAGAGGAAGTAGATATAGCGAAAATCGAACCAAATTTCCATGAAAAAGTGTCATTTACTGTTTTGAAAATAATAAATAAAATATAAATTAATTTGCAATAAAATATTAGTTCTCTTTAATTCACCAATATGTTTTGAGGATACCAATATGTTGATTTAGTTAATGTATAAATTAATTGAATAGTAAATATTGATAATTTCATAAAATATTCTAAAAATAAAAATTTATAGTCAAATTATATATTGTAATTAATAATTAATATTTAATATTTGCGTATCGCATCTTGCTATGAACATTAATTTATAATTTTAGTGTTATATAACCACTTAATCCCTCCGTTCCTTTTTGTTTTTCCACCCTACTAAAACGGGTAGTTCCATAAATTTTTTCACTTTAGAATACTTTTCATTTTTGGAAAATTTTCTTCTCACTTTTACCCCTTTTTTTTTTTTTTGAACATAAACCTGTATCATTGTATTAAATCAAGCTCGGCAAGAGCCCGAAGGCTTGCCGGAAAAGGTTCCATACATACTTTTTCATGGGCTATCCCCGTGTCCCATCTCGCCACCATATGAGCTAGTGTATTCCCACATCTACGCACATGATTACAGTCAAAATTTACAAAACAATCACTAAGAGTATACACGAGATCATATAGAGAGTAAATAGGAGATAGTCCCGTATCCTTGCTCTTGATAGTGTTGATAACAACTTGGGCATCACCCTCCAAAATAACATGCTCATACCCGTCAAAATTTCCAAACCTGTGGGCAATCTCTAAGGCATAGCGGGACAACCTCGTCCTCTTCCACACCCAAATTAGCCTTCAAACACCTCAGCTGCACCACCAAAATCGATCCTTCATTGTTCCTCGGACCGCACCTAGACCACGCCTACATCCCCAAGGTGAGCATCAAAATTAGCTTTAATCCATCCCCATTGGGAGGGTCCAGCTCTAGCGAAGGCGAGGCGCGGAGGTTCTTCCACACTTTCATTGCATACTCATTGTATTCTCGAAGTAGCTTCACAAAGGATGTCGTGATTTGTGAGAAATCACATGGTTTTTGTTCCATAATTATCCTGTTCCTCCCAAACCAGGCACCCACATGGATGCACATACCATAGCCATCGTTATCATTATCGCTTTGTCACATAACCAAGCAAAAACACCATGAAGGAGCTCCTCGGAGCATCACGGATCAAAAGCGCGTGGGTGGTTTTGCCACATTGATTTATTCTTTGACAATCAAAGAGGGCGTGACATATAGTTTCATTATCAACATTGCACCTCGAACAAACTGGGGAAGGAGCCATATGTCTATAGAAGCGTACATCGTTCACCGGAAGCGAAGTCTTGCAAGCTCTCCAAAGGAAGTGCTTTAATTTGGGCGGCCCATGAAGATTCCACACTTTCCTCCACATCTTACGGTCTGTGTCTTGGTATCCCGTCCTCTGCCCCTGAGTGTATCCCATCATCCCCAACCAATATCCAGAGCGAACAGAGTAGAGCCCATGCTTAGTGTAGCCCCAAAAAAGTGTATCATCATCATGTCTGTGTGAGAGGGGGATTGCCAAGATAGCTTTGACTGACTCTTGGTCGAAGGACTGCTCAACCATCTCAACATTCCACGATCTCTCCTCTTGGTTAATCAGTTCACCCACCGAAATGTTCAACAGCTCCTCTTGCAAAGGGGTTGGTTTGGTAAGCTTTCCTCCCACGTAGATCCAGTTTTGGTTGCATGCTTGGACCGACCACCCCGCACCAATCCTCCATCCTAGACCCTCCAATAATAACGACTTCGCACCCCACATGCTTCTCCAAGTGAAACTGGGATTATAACCCCGTCTCGCTTCAAGGACATCATCATTCTTGAAATACCTAGCCTTAAGAACCGCACACAGGAGTGGGTTTGCTCCATTATGAATTCTCCATATCTGCTTGGCCAAGAGAGCTTGATTGAAGCATTTAAGGTCTCTGAACCCCATTCCTCCCAAATTTTTCGGCTTGCACAAATTCACCCAACTATGCCAGTGCACTTTCCTGTTTTCCCTGGAAGAACCCCACCAAAATTGAGCCATCAAGGAGTTAATTTCATCAAGTAAGCCCTCGGGGATGTGGAAGATGCTCATCATGTAGGTTGGGATCGCTTGCACCACCGCTTTCAGCATCACCTCTTTACCTGCTCTTGAGAGAAGTCTCTCCTTCCAGCCTTGGATTTTCTTCCAAATGCGCTCCTTAAGACAAGAGAAGATTGCCTTCTTAGACTTGCCAATGATAGTGGGAAGCCCAAGATATTTTGCATGTCGTTCCACTTCCTTCACCTTTAAGAAACTGGTTATCTGTTGCCTCATCTCCATAGGGACTCCTTTGCTAAAGAAAATCTCAGTTTTATCATAATTGACTCTTTGCCCAGACGCTCTTTCGTACACGCTAATCACCTTAGCAACCTCCGAGCATTCTCTAACCGAAGCTTTAGCAAAGAGAACACTATCATCAGCAAAGAACAGGTGGGATAAGGGCGGAGCCCCTCTGCAAATAGTAAGACCATTGATGCACTTGTTCATGACACCTCTTGATATCAAAGAGGAGAAAGCATCTGCACATAAGATGAAAAGATAAGGCGAAATGGGGTCTCCTTGACGTAGACCCCGCGATGGAATAACCTCCCCAAGAACTTTACCATTGATCTTGAAAGCAAAAGAAACACTGGATATACAATTCAGGACCCGCCTCACCCAATTATCGCTGAAGCCCATCTTGATCATAACCCTCTCCAAAAAACCCCACTCAACCCTATCGTAGGCTTTGCTCATATCCAGTTTGAGGGCGAATGAGTTTTGTTTTCCATTGCCCCTGTTCTTCATAGCGTGAAAAGCCTCAAAAGCAAGCAATGCATTGTCAGTTATCAACCTCCCTGGTACAAAAGCACTCTGGTTTATGGACACAATGTCCTCTAGGAAGTTTTTTAACCTATTTGCCATCACTTTCGAAATAATTTTATATACAACATTACAACAACTAATAGGTCGATATTCCGAAAGGGTTTTTGGGTCATTACATTTTGGGATGAGGGATATACAAGTTTTATTTAACGTCCTAAGGTCAACAAGCCCACCCCACTTTTCTTACTTCACACTATTATTTAATTATTTTCTCACTCATACTTCCAATACAATCATTACAATACACTATTATTTAATTATTTGTTCTCTCATACTTCCAATACAATCATTACTTCCCACTACTATATGATTAAAATAATACCCACTACTACCAAAGATTTCATTTTTATTAATCTTTGTGAAAAATCCAAATAGGAACATAAAAAAGGAACGGAGGAGTAACATATTTTCCAACTCCGCCATTAATTAATTACATATACTATATGCTACCACAATTCTTTTGTAAAGATACCTTCTAATCCTTTTTGTTTTTGGTATCTCAAAAAAAAAATCTTTTTTGTTTTTGGCGCAACATAGGAATCAATTTATAAATTATTAACTACAATAATTCGATAATTCATTTTTTCTAAATTTAGTTTAATCTTGGCTTCGTGGCCATAAAACTATATTCTTCTGTTAAGATCTGAATTTAATTCTTATTGATTCCTTACTCTATGTAAAAGAAATAACTAACAAAAAAAAGTTCAATATAATTTAAAAAAAACACAATGATCATATTTTATATATATATATATATATATATATATATATATATATATATATATATATATATATATATATATATATATATATATATGAACCAAAGCAACAAACTGGAAAAATAAATAAAGAGAAATTGGTAATTATATAATACTTGTACATAATTAGTAATTACTAATTAGTAATTATTATTACCCCTTAGAAATTAGTGCAGTCAAGAGGCTTAAAAGACATAGTTCCCTGTTGAGTATCATACCCCACCAAGAAATTGGCTTGAGCCACATTCCCAAATATTGCCATATCTTCTGCTGCCATAGCTGCTAGGCAAATCACATCTTCTGCTACTTTTATAAATGTATTTACTGGTTTTAATTCTACATTTGCCCCTTTAAAATGTGCTATTATATCAGGAAATTCTATATCTTCTGTTGCTTTGTAACACAAATCTAATGTCCCTGTTGGATCATCGACTTTCGACCCCTTAACCGTGTTCTCTAAGACGTTCGTTAAATCATCGTAAAAATCTGGTGGTAAAATTGTTAATGTTGTTCCTGAATCAATGATTATGTTACCCTCATTAGTACCATAATCATTGTTAAAGATACTAGATTTGGGGTAATTAGAGAAGGGTATTTTGTGGGTTTTAACACTTATTGCCTCTAGGGTAAGGAAATAATAGGTGGAAGATTGGCCGACTAGAGGCGTGGATACAATACCATGCCCTGTTACTTCAGCGTTTGATCCAAAATTAATTTTGCTTGTAAGATTTGTGTCTTCGTTTGAGAATGGGATTAAACAATGAGAGAATTTCCCACCAATTGTGGATTTTAGTTGGGATACTAGTGAAAGAGGTCCGCCTCCTAACCCGACTAGACCTGACCCATGTTCATTGAACGTACCAGCATTGTCGTGACCACACCCAAAGACGATGTTTGGATATGAGGTTGTGTCGTTTTGATTTATGGAGTTGAAAGATAAGGTTTCTAATGCGACATCACCAATTGTGTGAGATTGGTCGCCGTAATTGTACGCGTACGTACATGTTTGTCTTTTGGTACATCCGGCTTGTTTACGGTCTAATGCATGACAAGCCTTAGACTCACAAGATTGGATTTTGTAAGATGAAGATTTTCTAGGGTTAAAGATTGGGATTTCTTGTTTGAAACACTCAATACAAGGTTGGCATTGAGTCCAAATCAGATCGCTTCCAGTATCAACGATTCCAAACTGTTTTACCGGAGGCGTCCCTACAAACACCTCCATAACGTACTCACCACTAGCACTAATCACTTTGGCTTGTATGTCACTAGGATACAACCTTGAGGATAATGGACTAATAAGACGATTGGTTCGATAAATCGAACGGTGGAGAGCTTCCCTAACACGATCCCATTTGTTAAGGGAAGGATTGTACAAGGGTGATGAAGGAGAATCACGGTGGATTAGATGGGTTGTGAACCCTTTTTGAAGGGCACCTTGTGTAGGACAAAGCAAGATTAAGATACTAAAAATTAAAACAATTGACATGTTTGAATAATTTTGAAGAAAATGTTATGATTTTATTTGGTTTGATTATTTTCAAATAAATAATTACGGTTTATATAGTGTATAAACTTATAAAGAGATTTAATTTATGGGAATTTAAGAAGACAAAAATGGAAATGATCGTATTAGAGTCATAATTTCATATTTTTACTTTGAATACATTTTATGAATTTACTATATATCTTGAAAGATTTTATTGTAAGTATAATAATAATAATAATTAAGATAATGTGCGTGATTCTATCAATCTTTCCACACATAAATATATGATGCATTTGGTTATTCATAATGTACCTTTACTAATGGATAAAATAAAATTGAAATTAATCCCAAATCAAGCGTTAAAAAATACTACCATCGGTACCTAATTTTATAGAATTTAACTAATATGAAGATGAAAATAAACAATGAAAATAAATTTAATTTTACCGAACTAAACTTATTAACATATTTTTACCAATGTATTATTGTCTTCACATTTTTGTACAACTAAATTATGCTGAATTGACCTTTTAGTAAATTAGAATTATTTACTAAATTAAATATGTTGATAAATAATGTATTTTAAGGAGTAATTTTTACTATGCTAAATTAATGCATGAAAAAATTCATATATTTGTATTTTCATTTAGTCAATCCTATGACATAATTATTTTTTTAAGTGAGAAGATACTTATTTTGAATGAATAAAATTTCTTGAATTGTATTGATGCCTTTCCTAAATTGTTGTTTTATTTTCCCTTGCTAGATTATAGAACTAATGCAAAAAAATCATTAAAGAAAGGGTGGAGAATCAAAGATGGTGCAAATGGAGAAAGAGAGATACAAAATATACGACAAATATGGTATCAAATTAATCAATGATTATCCATTTATATACTTCTATTTGATATTTTTATTAAAACAAATCTTATTATATATCTTAACACTACATCTTTATATTTCAAAAGAATTATCTAGAATAATATAATTTTTTCACCATTTTCTTACAATAATCCCACTTATTGTTGGAAATAATAAATAATATTTAGAGAATAATTAGTAGAATATAAACAATATTTAGAGAATAATTAGTAGAATATCTTTGATTTTATTTTAGAATAATATCTTAAGTATTAGGAAATTAAGATATTTGCAATATTTAGTTTCCTTTTTTCATGACATATCTTTTGTATTTATAGGGGGCTTTTGCTCTTTTTGATTGATGTATAAGAATGAAAACCGAATGAATTGATTCTTAAACCTAAACAAAATTATTATACTCTGTTATTAATTTTATCACTTATTCCACTTATTGATCAACCATGGATAATCCTAATTTTGAAAAATATTTTCTTAGAGTAAACTCGGTAATCGGATGATTTACTATACTAAGTTTTATTTTTTAGAAAAAAGATAAATTAAAATAAAATGTCAGAAAAATGTTAAAAGAATGTAAAGAATTTCTTTTTTTTATCAGTTAGAACTTATTTTGTAAATTTTCAAAATTTTTCTCTAAATTTTCATTAATTTTTAGTTTAATTTTTTTGTGAATTATACCTACTATATAGTAGGTCATTAAGTTATACCCAAGTTTACTTTAGGAAAATACCCGTTAAAATTGAGATTATTCATGGTTGATTAATAATTGAGATTATTGTAGTAAAATCATTAAAATATTGGATTATTCTAGATATAATTTGTCCTAATAGAAATAATATTTCAGAAGGTTCCTGAGAGACCGTCTATAGCATAGACGTCACTCTCAACAGTCCAGCCCAATGAAAATTTCCGTTATTTTTTTTGGAAAATGTAAAAATGGACTGGACCATTACACCCGTCTATGCTATAGACCGTCTATAACAAGAATTTGTGATAATATTTTATGGGATTTGTGCGGAAAAGAGATAGACACCTAATTCTCTCTTACGCGGATGGGCTTATGTGTGAAGTTGTGTTTATTGATTGAGTTTGATCAAACTCAAATTGTGTTTTATTCATGGTGAACAATTTTGGCCGTTAAAGTGGTTACAATTCGAATTGATGACACTTTGGTTGGACAACAAACTATTTACAATTTTGGCCGTTAAAGTGGTTACAATTCGAATTGATGACACTTTGGTTGGACAACAAACTATTTACAATTAATTAAATTTTTCTATATTCAAACATTAAATTGTTTAAACTTTTCTCCTTAAAGTGATGACACCTAATTAAACTATTAACAATATTATTACTTAAACCAATATGATGAACACATCTTAATAACTAATTTTTTTTCTTTTCCTTTGAGTTTGTTATAAAAAGAGAAAATTTTCATGACAACATCAAATTAAAAAGATTTGTATTATAAAATATTAATTAATATTAGAAATTTTCATCTCAATTCTAGCTTATCATATTCAAATATTCAATAGCTAACTCAAAGAACATAATGCTATTAATTATCAATTATTAATATTCACCTAAAAATCGATACAATTCCGAATTATTTCCGGAGCAAAGGTGTAAGAAGAAGAAAAGTCCAAACACAAGCTCACTCTCATTGTATATAATTTATTAATTGGGCCCCAAATTTTGACAAATCCATATGTCGGCAAATTTTTTAATTTGGAATATGGGTCAGAGTGGTCTATACTATAGTCCGTCTCATCTAAGAATTTGTGTATTGCAAGAAGTCTCTAAATTGGTGCTTCACAAACTAGTTATTTAGATATTTTCTCTTTGACAGACATATCTTAAGCTTAAATCATTAAAAATTAATGTTTATTTTAATGTCTAATTACATTATCCTTAATGCTTACTGCATCCTTAATGCGTACTTTTAATATTTTAAAAAATATATACTTACAGTAGAGATGACAAGAATTATGTTTCACAAATTCTTGTGAGTTACAATCTCTTCGATGTAAAATGTAAAGTAAGTTATTTGATGGGCACCAAGATGACTTAAATTGGCCCACCCAAACTATTTTAAAAAAACTGTTTTCTGTATAAGGGTGAATCCAAATTTCATTGTTATTTTTTATGGTTTTTACTAATAGTTCTTTGTATGATTCTGTCATTTTGTATCACGATGAGACAGTCTCATACAAGAGGGGCTACTATGTTTTTAATGATAATAAATTCTTATGATAGATGATCTCTTTCTAATTTAATTAGTCCATTATCATCTTTTAGCCTAATTAAGCTTTAATGGGTGGGCTTGAGAGACGTTTCTAAAAAAGGGTCTCTCAGAAGATCGACTGTTTAATTATATGGAATGGAAGCATATATTTTATTTGAGTTGAATCCATTAATTAGAGGGAGTAGTCTCTCTTGTATGAGATCGTCTTACCGTGAGACGAGATCATACAAAACATTTATTACACTAAAGGTCTTATAGTGAGACCATCTCATATAAGAATTTGTGTAGAGGAAAATAGAAGTATATATTTAGTTAAACATGCATCCCTTGATGTTTAATAATGTTTTTATATATACAAAATAAACTTTCAATTGTTATACCAAAATCAATTTTTGAACTTTTGATATCTAAATTCTAATTAATGATATTCACTCTAAATTTAATCCAAAACAAATTGGATATTCACTTTCAAAATATTTTTAGTATTTATTTTACCCTTCTATTAAAATATATTTGAAAAGAAAGATTAAAAGGATAAGATTTTAATTCCCAAAAAAAAAGGATAAGATTTTAAGAAAAAATATCAATGAAAATCAGTTTCTTTTAGTTAATGACATTTTCATCAATCATCCCTCAAAGTTGAAATTACTCATGTTTAATCAATAGGTGAGATTATTATAGGGAGTTACGAACAGTTTTTATTATTGTAGGTAATTTTTCATTTTTAGAAAGCATTAATATTATTTAACTTAACAAGATTTGTTCTACCCATTCGTTGGGTTGATTCTACCCATATATTGGGTTTTGAAGTCTCTCCTTGAGTTTGGAGTTATGAATTTTGGTCTTTAGTTGATTTATTGGTAGAGATTAATGCGATGATGCAGCAGATACCAAAATTGCAATTATCATCAACTACATTAAATTCAATTCTATCTCAAAACTACAACAGATCGAAAGACCCCATCGTAGAAGGTTGTATCAAACAGCGATGTGGAAGAGGATATTCAGAATTGTCAGATCTCATACACAACAATAGTAGTTTTGTTATTTTTGAATTATATTTGGTTTTAGTTGTAATGTGCTTGCAAATTTGTATCTCTGATGTAAATGTCGTATGACTCTTTATTAATGAATCGGGTATTATTCAAAAAAAAAAAACTAACAAAAATCATCAACAACAAAAATAAATAATCATTAATACTCAAAAAAAATCATTAATTTTCTAAAAGTAATAATTAATAAAGAAAATGAAATATACCTGTCCTTCAAAAAACTAAAAGAAAAAAAGAAAATAAAAAAAGCCAAACGACACTCTAGTGTTCTAGAATATCTGCCTTTTCATACCTGAAAAAATTGCAAGAATTTTTTAGAAACAAAACAGGACTAAAATTAAAACCAAAAGTTTGAATCTTTTGCTGTGATTCCTCAAAAAAGATGTCCAAACAAACATACAAAATATGTTTTTGTTGCAGAAGAAGATTTAAACTAACAGTGTCAGAAGCTCCACAACAAGTTAAGGCGTTGTTTGGCAAATACTCTGAAAATGGAATTATGTCTGCAACTCATCTTCATCACTTCTTAATTGAACAACAAAAACAAAAGGAAGCTACAATTCATGATGCTCAAGCAATTATTGATCATATTAGACATGTAATTATTGGGTTTCATAAGTCTGGTCTTAATCTTGAAGCCTTTTTTGTTTATCTTTTTGGGGATCTTAATCCTCCCCTTTCTCCCAAACATGAGGTAATTTAATTTCTTGCTTTATAAAATTTTGGGTTTTTTTTCTTCTTCTTTTTGCTTTATGAAATTTATGGGTTTTTTTTGCCTTTTGGGTTATTCTGTTATGTGGGTAATAGACTTTTGATGTTGATGGTTATATATGACTTTGTTAAAGTCTAATTTTTTTGTGGGTTTAATCAAAGTTTGTATCTTGATTATAAATGAAGCAGTTTAGTCTTAAACTGGGTATTCTGGTTGTATATATCTACTGGGACCCACTAAGGTTATGCTTTGAATAATGAATATGACAATCTTAACAATGATCTTGTCTAACTGTTTGATCAAAGTTTGTATCTTGATTATGCAAATGGGGAAATTTTATTCTTAGATTGGGTATTCTGGTTGGATATATCTTGTGGGACCCACTAATGTTTTGTTTTGATAATAGAATATCTGGATATGACAATCTCTAAGAATGTTCTTATCTGCATATTAAATTCTGTCTTTTTAATATATTAGTAAGCACAAAGAAGAATTTTTAAGAATTACTTAAGTTTTGTTTACATTGATGTTTTGGACTGTTACTTGGTGTTGATGGATTTGGAAATTAGCTCATTGAGTAAGATGGAATGAATGAATGAACTAGTTATGGTAATGCTTGATGTTTGCACTTGAATAGGGATCATTGCTAAAAGACAATCCTATTAATAGTCACTTAGACTAATGCATATTAGGAAAAAGTTGTAATTTTGTCATATTAGTTCACTACTGTGGTACTTACTCCGTCCCATTAAGTTTGCTACATTTCTCTTTATTAGATATCAGCGGAAATAAAATGTTGCAAACTCAATGGTACGACTTTAGAGCGTACATAATAGCTTTTGGTAGTTTGGTAGAGTCTAGTACTCTAGTTTATGATTTTGCTACATTTGAGGCAGATTTCTATAGCTAAAAAATGTGTGAGGTAGGACAATTTAACTGGGATTGTCTGTTCTTCACAATTCCAATTGTTTCTTGTTCCTAATATGTAGTTGGAGAAGCAAATTTCAGTACATATAAGGAGGATGCTACTATCTTATTGTGTTTTTTTCGGATAGTGGTGGTGGAATGCTGATTTTGTTAGTATGTTTGTCTTCGTTTTAAGTCCCTGCCAACTATTTGGCGGACGAAAATTCTAACTTTTATCCATCTATTTTAGACGATTAATGCCCTTCCAGATATATTCAGGCACCTGCTTAATTGAAAACTTGATATGTGACGACAGGCTGCTGATCATATCTTGTTTGGGTTTTAAACATAAATTTACATGTGTAACTTCAATCTTTTAGTGAAGAATTTCTTAATATGCCAAAAAGTGAGTATTTTTATGATACTATATTTTCAACAAGCTGCACGAGGTATAATTTGCAGGCCCATAAATAGAAATTTGTATGATACTATAGTTTCAACAAGCTGAAAGAATTTTCTGCGAGCATTTTAATCGTATTTATTCTGCGCATTCAAAATCATGCATCTCATAAATGATACTTTACTTTCCAATATGGGAGTTAGTTGTCTTTCTAGTATGGGAGTTAGCTGCCTTTCTAATTGAAGGTTTGAAAGAAACAATTGCCTTTTGTCTGTGAGTAAAGGTAAAGGCTGAAAGTTTTTTTTTTTTTGATGATTGGGGTAATGCAATCCCATGCAGGTAAGGATCTCGGGAAATTAATTAGTCAGGTAGGTGGTGAGAATTGAGACCTTATCACAAGGGTGAAAGGGAAAATCTTTAACAAGCAGACCAACCCTTGACTCTCCTGAATGTGTTTCGTTTAATTGTTGGGTAAGCTTGTGTATTTTTGCTCACCCTGGGTAGAAAGCTTTTGGGAAGCGGGCTCATTGGTATGTTATGCTTGTAGAAGGTGTTCTCTTTCGTTGTAGTTTTGTAGAAAAGAGAGTTTTTTT
The DNA here is from genome assembly GCA_019425755.1 of Amaranthus cruentus. Taxonomy (NCBI): domain Eukaryota; kingdom Viridiplantae; phylum Streptophyta; class Magnoliopsida; order Caryophyllales; family Amaranthaceae; genus Amaranthus; species Amaranthus cruentus. Next base: position 16,342,069 of record CM033460.1, read on the forward strand.
CCCTTCCGTATCTTTTCATTGTAGAAAAGATTTGTCCCTCACTAAATATGAAGGATGTATTACTTCCAATTCCCTCCGCTCCTCATTTACTCTCCAAATGGATGAAATTTCATCCCTCGACTTCTATTAGTTTAAAGTCCAACTAAAGCATATATGTATTTGCCGACTTATTTCTCCATTCTTGCAGGTTCACCAAGATATGACTGCTCCTCTATCGCATTATTTTATATATACCGGTCACAATTCCTATCTTACCGGGAATCAACTAACCAGCGACTGTAGTGACGTTCCTATCATTCAAGCGCTCGAAAAGTCCGTGAGAGTGATTGAGTTGGACGTATGGCCCAATTCTTCTAAAGACAATGTTGATGTCCTTCATGGAGGGTATGTGTTTACTCTCTTAAATGAAATGGAGCATTATGTTGAAATCTTCACAATAAGCCAATTACCCGGCTTTTCGAGTGAAGCTCATTTGAAATTCTGATTGTTTTTTCTCCTTAATATGCAGTGTCAATTGTTTTCTTCCGTTAAGTATTATATTAATGTACTGGTCTTGAGAATGGTTCATTTCATATTTAGGACAATGACCGCGCCGGTTGAGCTGATTAAATGCTTGAAGTCCATCAAGCAACATGCGTTCTCTGCATCCGAGTATCCTGTTGTGATAACTCTTGAAGACCACCTTACTGCTGATCTTCAAGCTAAAACCGCCGAGGTAAATTTTTAGTCCTATGAAACAACTGAGGGTTATCTAGTACATTTTTATGCTAATTTATCACACAACGGGTTTTGGATACTCTCCTCACGGTCGCGAATCAAAATAAGTCACATTTAGTGTCACATGATCCGCTACTCTCCTCGCGAATCGCGAATCAAAATCAGTAAACTATGTCGGTTTGGGCTATTTTTTTAGCAATTTTAAGTCAAATTCAGTGTCACGTGATTCGATACTCTCCTCACGAATTGCAAATGAAAAAGCGAATTATGGTCGGGTTTGGGCTATTTTTTAGCCATTTTGAGAATCATGAATTCTAAAAAGCAATTAGCTTGAGAATTATGTTACACTAGTTACATTATATCTAATTGTGTAGATGATCACTCAAACGTTTGGGGAGACACTATTTTTACCGGACTCGGAATGCTTTAAGGAACTTCCATCCCCTGAATCACTAAAAAAACGTGTCATGATATCAACCAAACCTCCGAAAGAGTACTCTGAAGCTAAAGATGCAAAAGATGATTCGCAGAAGCTTAGCAAGGATAATTCCGGAGAAGAGGAGGCTTGGGGAAAGGAAGTTCCTTGTATTCGATCTAATGACAATCAGAAGGTAAATTATTTTTAAAATTCCTTCTCTAATTTGTGTCTTAACAAATATCTTTGTCAATAATCTATCGATTTCCAGCAGAATGACTTGGACGATGGAGATGATGAGGACGAGTATGATGATGATGATGAAATTAATACATCAAAAAAGTTTGAAGCACCGGAATACACACGTCTTATTTCTATTCACGCTGGAAAGCCTAAGGGTGGTCTAAGCGCTGCACTAAAGGTGGATCCTGATAAGATCCGACGTCTAAGCTTGAGTGAACAACAACTTGAAAAGGCAGCATCTCGTTATGGAAAAGAGATTGTCAGGTACGTCAGTCGCAGCACTTTCTGTTAGTGAGCCTGGTAAAAAAAAATCTGTAAAAGTTTTACAGCATTGTCAATAACGACAGGAAATAGATCAATGGAATAGTTTTATCCGGATGAGGATATATATAACTGAAGATGCCCGTGAAATTTTGTTATAGTAACCAACTAAGAAACATAAGTATTTGCGTATCGGTTCATTTGCACATGTATTTATGTGTGTAGGCCTATAAGTATCTTCAACGCAATGTGCCAGTGTCACATGATTTACTAATCTTTTCGTAAATTATAAAAGCGAATTATGGTCATTTTTGGGCTACTTTTGGATTATTTTGATTGAATCGTGGCAAATGATTTTATATTGGTTCGGTGTTGTGCCACTTGGTTCTTCTTGGCCGACTATATGCGAAGAGAATTTTCGTCATTGGGCCAGCATATTATTTCCATGAACATCTGCATAATACTTTAATAGCTCTGTTGAATCCCTTCTTCCCTCTTCTTTCCTATGTATTGCTATTTGTAAACTCCTTTTCTGAACCAGCTATAACAAAGAACCTCTTGATTTAAGGTTTACACAGAAGAATATGCTTAGGATCTACCCTAAGGGCACACGGATTACCTCATCGAATTACAACCCTCTCATCGGATGGATGCATGGAGCTCAGATGGTTGCATTTAACATGCAGGTATGAATCCTCCCTTTGTCGACGGCATGCAAATCCTTTATTATTATGTCCCTATACAGTTTAAGGACAAATTTTGTTAATAAAAGGGATATGGGAGATCACTTTGGCTGATGCAAGGGATGTTCCGAGCTAATGGTGGATGTGGGTATGTTAGAAAACCGGATTTTCTTTTGAAGAGTGGTCCTCATGGCGAGGTTTTTGATCCTAAAGTGAAACTTCCGGTAAAAAAGACTCTAAAGGTTAGCGTCTTACCTTGAGTTAATTAGATTGTTGATAGAAAAGTTCTTCCGGTTTCACAAAATAACTTTTAGGTTTAATGTTCTGCAGGTGACTGTATATATGGGAGAAGGATGGTATTATGATTTTAAGAGCACACATTTTGATCAATATTCCCCGCCGGATTTTTATGTTAGGGTAAGTGTCGCACACGTCTATAATTTGTTCGTAAAAAAATAGTGATACTTAATTGTAGTAATGTATAGATTGTTTTAGGTATAAATTTATATAACATATTTTGGGGCTTCAAGGGTTTAGAGAAAAAACCTAGGCATCTGATATCATGTTAAGAAACCAACTTAATCTAAGCTGTTAGTTGAACTTGAAGCGTCAAGATAATATAATATACTTTAGCATAGGCATTTCCTTTCCAAGTTAGAGGATATAAATGTACTTTACTTTAACTGGCGTCTTGGGTGCTATCTTTGATATGCGATCAAACTTTCATTAGGTGGGGATTGCCGGAATTGCAGCTGATACTGTAATGAAGAAAACGAAAACACTAGAAGATAATTGGATACCGGCTTGGAATGAAGAATTTGAATTCCCATTGAGTGTCCCTGAACTTGCACTTCTACGAATTGAAGTTCACGAGTATGACATGTCCGAGAAAGATGATTTTGGTGGTCAAACATGTTTACCTATTTGGGAGCTCAGAGAAGGTATCCGATCTGTTCCACTTTATAGCCGTGAGGGAATCAAATACTCATCGGTTAAGCTTTTGATGCGTTTCCAATTCGTTTAAATTTATTCCTCGTATTGGTAGACCTTCCCTCATTCGATGTGTCATAATATTTTTTCGGTGTGTGTGAAATGCAATATTGTACAAGAACATTTGAGGAATGGTTGTGAGTCGGGTTTTTTCCGTTGTATATTGTGAATGTTGTGCTTACTATGAGCATAAGTTTTCTTCTTAACCGTTACATAATTGTTATCAAGAGTCAAATTATAGTTAATTTCTGTTTTTACATTGTGGTTGAGTTTGATTCTTATTTATTTATTAAAGTAGCTCATTTTTATTGCCAAAAAAATGTCATTAAAATAAGTTAAATACTTATTTGAAAAGTTTCAAACCAAGTATTGATCTAAATTAAATCTAAAATCAATCATGAGGCTAATATAAATGGAAAAATTACCAGGAGTAATACAACCTTTTTCTTATTCCCCTACAATAATACCAATTTTTGATTAACCATGAATAATACCAACTTATAGGGGTGTTTCCTTAGAACATAATTAACATGTTAAAAATCAAAACTATAGGTGATTATATGACAAAAAAAATTAGTAAATTAGTTGATAAACTAAAGTTGTATTATTCAAGGAAAAAACACCCCAAAGTTGGTATTATTCATGTTTAATCAAAAGTTCGTATTATTGTAGGGAAATTAACAAAAGGTTGTATTATTCACGGTAATTTTTCCAATATAAATTAGGTCCAAAGAGGGTGTGGGAAACAAATGGGTCCAAATTTGAAATTATTAGATTTAATTCTAAAATTATTTTTTTGGACCCAAACTTATCTCAAACTAATTTGTATCACGAGTTGGGCCGACATGTAAACTTTTGCTCACAACCATACTCGACGTTGCCAATCAACTGCTACAATGGGTAGTCAGCCGGCCATGTTCACCATTTTTGGAAAACACAAATTTTTATGAAAGACGGTTTTTTGGGAGATCATCTCTTATTGGATAGGGCCATAAAAAAAATTTAGAGTAAGAATAGGCAATAAGCATCAATAGACTAGGCTTAAAATATGTCTCTTAAAAGGACGATCTCACAGGAGACTGATTGAAAAATGACATAACACTTAATATCAACTGCCTGCACAGCACAACACGCCAAACACGCCATTGTTTGAAGAATGTTGACACAATAGGCACGACCCATTACTATTTGTGACCGTATGCATGTGACTGTATGATCTAACACAACACAAATTTCATGTCTAATTAGAATTAGAAGTTGCCGATTATCTTTATTGCGGTTTCACTTCCAATTTCCAAGTATGATTTTTCAGACAAATGAGTAACTTAGTTTTTACTTGAATGGGGCTCTCATTGCGTGATAACCTAGCAAAACTAAGTCGGCTAGTCCCATTAACTTGACAAATATACTATAGTGATACATATTGAGACAACTCAACTTTCATTTTGTTCTTACACTCATACCATGAACTTGGTCTTATAGTGAACAATCAATGCTCATCTATACCAACCAAATAGACTAATTTATTTTTCACAAAAAGACTGAAAATCACATATAGTAAGTTAAAATAGTGGGATATTTAGAAATAAGAGAAAGAATATAAAAAGTAAAAATGATAAAGTCATAACCAAAAATAAAAACAAAGCAAATTCATTAGAACAGACTAAAATAAAAAAATACGATAAATTAAATAGGATAGAAAAATGTAAAAGACTTTGAAAGTTGTAGAAGAATTTCAAACTTTACTAATCAAACACATCTTAAATTTGAAAATTTGTAGTGTTTTCGAAATCTTAGAAAAAACATTAAGTTTAATAACATTATAGACTAGATAGATTGCACTACTAAGGATAGAATACTCCATACTAGAGTCTTTAAATATAAGAGTCTTTAAAATTGCATATCCACTTTGTCCTTTAAAATTTATTATATTCTTCAAATTAAAATAGGAGTTTTTAAATATAGTATAGCAAATTTAAAGAAACAAAGATAAAAAAGAACATCAAGCAAATTGTTCGTCATGTTACGATTACTTTTATCATGTGAACACTCAAATAAATTTGGTTTGGACTATAAAATTATAAATTAAATTTTGATTTAATTCAATTTTATGAAAAAATATAACCACAAAACAATATTTTACCCCTAGCTAATTGTATGTTTTTCATCACTTGGTCTAGTGTGGTACGTTAATTATGTGTTAATTCTACTACATTCTCATAGTTTTGTACTTCTTCTATTTCATAATACTTGCTACTGAGTATGACATATTGCATGGGAAAACATTACTATGAATAGCAAATATTATGGAACGTAGAAAGTATTCTCGTTGAGTACTCGTACTACATGAGAATTAGGTAAGCAAGCTTTGACTATTGAGAGAATAGACCACGGTCAAAAAGGTATGTGTAGAAGAGTCACCACTCACAAAAATAACAAAGGATAAGCTAAAACAACCCTTTCCAAACGAGAATAGACCACATTCAACCCAGGGCCGACCCTAGATGTTTTGGGGCCCTGAGCGAAATAGCATATTAGGACTCTTTTTCTTTTGTAGTTTATAACCTATATGGACTTCTACAACCATTAATTTTGATTTTTTGACATGGGGCCCTGGACGACGGCCCCTATTGCCCACCCTTAGGGCCATTGCCCACCCTTAGGGCCAGCCCTAATTCAACCTCATCAATTTCACTTCATTTCCTAACTTGAGTAAGAATATAAGAACAAATATAGAAATGAAAAATTTTACCCAAGTTGGTAAGGACTGAATACAATCATTTTTGTATGTGTACTAAATGAACTGAATGTTTAAATTTTAGTATTACATGTTATACAATTCAATATTAATAGAATTTTAATCAAATGACCTAGATCATAACCTAGACAGACTCGAACCTAAATTTTCCCTAATGGTGGATGTATAGTTGGTGGCCATTAAAATTTTATCTACACTATATCCCTCAGTCCCACCTCATATTCACAATAGTATTCTAAAACTTTATAATTTATAATTTTCAAGTAAGCATTTTCAAATAATTTTTAAGAAGTAAAGAAAATGGTATTCACACAAAGGCCAAAGTTGAACTAAGACCTTAACCTTTAATCACACAAGTACAGACTAGAGTATCTAAAGCAACTCATACATGTCCGGCCAAAACCCCAAAACTATGACTCATTTAATAATTTATTAAATTGAATTTCTCTTTAATAAAGTATGTATTAAATGCAATTTATTATTAAATTAAAAATAATTAATATTAGAATTAAAAAAGGAGGCACCGACTGATTCAATGAAATTGCTGGATTTGTTTATTAATATGGTGGTGGGTCTTTTTAGGTTGTATGAATAGCTTGCAAGATTTATGCCCATAGGGCATAATAGAATAAATCCATTGTACAATCATGAATTCTTGTAAGAGAGGCTCTTTTTGTGAGAATATTTCTTATTGCGCTGGTTTAAAAAGGACAATAGAAAGTAAGTTTTTTGGTAGACAATAAAAATATTGTAAGTAGACATTTAAAATATTGTAAGTACTTAAGTACTTACTCATTGGACATTAAGTAAATTGTAAGTAAGCATTAAAGATATTGTAAATTGGCATTTAATATAATAAGCAGACTAGTAGGCTAAATTTCTTAGTAGGCATTAAGAATATTGTAAGTAGGCATTTAAGTACTTTTTCAGTGGGCATTAATTATCTTGTAAGTAGACATCAAGTATAATGTAAGAAGGTATTGAAAAAACAGTAAAAGGACATTGAGGTTTAATGAATTGAGTTTGAGAGACGTTTTGCAAAGAGACGGTCTCCAAGAGACCGGTCGCGTCCAATTTCGATTAGTTAATTTGGTTTCGTACGAGATTAAGATTATAAGTGATTAATTAGGTTTAAAGTGATCAATTTAAAATTCCACTTTAAAGTTATAATTGATTATTTTAAGATTATAAATATTATAAGTAATATTTAAAAATTACAAGTAATCATTTGGATACTGTAAAAATAATTGCTCATAAGTTTAGCACTTTCAAGTTCTACTCTTTAAGGGTACCTAATTGGATAATTTGGGGTATATGTTGAGAGTTTCTTGAACAAAAGTGCAATGCCCATTATTTTGGGAGCCCTACATATGGATAGTATGAACTACTTGAGGACAACAGCCAATCCACTAAAATGATTTCAGACTTGATAGTCATAGGTCCACATATATTGACTATATTCAACGGAAAATACATTGGTTTCATACTTGCATTATTATAACTTATAAATTATTGTATGATATCGTCTTATCTTGAGGCACGCTTCATGCATCAGCAAAAGTCCAATTAGTATAAATTTATTTGTAATACTGAATATAAATTTATTATTTAAAATTGTCTTACTGATAGACGGTTTATCACAAATTCACAATAATTGCTGTAAGACTTTCTATTTCTATCTCAATGGAGTTTAGTAAATGTTACATAATCTAGTGACTTATGGCTCAAAATTCATTGCAATTCCGTGGACCGTGGTTAGTTTTCTTTAAGAGTACATGCCGCCCTTGATCATGACTAAGAGGAAAATAAATTGTTGGTATTAGTATTACAAATGAGCCTACACTTTATAGTTCAACGACTTATTATTTATTCCAACAACCATAGATATGGTTTATGATAGGCTACTTCTAAAATTGAAAGTTTTATCTAGATGCATATTTTTAATACATCACGAATTAACCTTATTTGATTTATAAGTAATACATATTGTATTTTTGACGCTACAGTATTAACAATGTCAAAAGTCTACAACATTCAAAATAATTTTCAATTCTTTGAATTCTTTTTAAATGTAGGTGTTTGGTGCACTTCCTTCCACATATCGTCATATACTGTTTAAGAAATATTGAAAGGCTCCGATGCAAGTCACAAAACACAAGTTCTAATCCATTGATCCACTAAGTTAGGTGTCCTCGACTCCTCAATCCTTCATCCAAAGGGGAATTTTTGTTGTTGTCGATCATAGTCGCACCTCTCTTAAAAAATTTTAAAGGTTAAAAGTTTCACTCAACTTTTTTTTATTTACTTTTCCATCTAAAATTTGATTAAGATCTGTCTTTGTCTTTCGCATCCGACTAAACATAATTAGCTCCAAGCCTCCAACTTTCTTTCCTTCAATATCCCCAAGGCATAACGATACTTTCTTGGATGAGATCCAAATTCAAGTGACATAGGAATAGACAAGTCTTGACTTGCTAGTCACTCTTACTCCTATAAGCCTAGTTTCCATCAAAGAAAAAAAAAACAATTATTTGAGTCCATTTATTACTAGAGGTGTTCATTCGGGTCATTGGTTTGATTTCAGGTCGGTTCAAAATCGGATTTTGTGTTGACATTGGTTTTTACATAATTGTAGATCCATTTTTAAGTCAGGTCAAATTGGATTCGATTATAAAGTCGGGTGTCTATCGAATCGTCGGATTTGTTTTGAACACCTCAATCCATTACTGTCATTTTCCATAAACAGCATCTCTATTCTTTAATCTCTATGCAACGAGTCTGTTGACACAACTCGCCATCAAATTATGATGCTACATCTAGAAGACTATCCAAATTTCCATATTAAAAAAGGGTGCATGATTGTGCTTGTCAGATTAAAAAAATACCAACAATTTCATTATTATTGAAAATATAGCAAAGATAAGCATCACCTACATTCACCGGGGAATCCAAGATACTAAATGGTATAACTACGTAAAGGTGGGTTATACGATGATCTCTACATGTTTACTCAACTAATTCGTGCGTTTGGCCGTTATTTTTTGTGTCATGTGACACAATATTAACAAAATTTTTAATCAAATGACCCAGACTATGGTTTAAGCAGACTTACACCTAAATTTTCTCTTCCCTACAACTGCATGACTTGAAAAATCAAAGATCAGACATCTAAGTAAAGTGGGTCAAACGATGATCCTTGCATGTGTGCTGGATTAGTTCAAGTATTCAATTGTTATTTTTCTGTGTCATGTTATACAAAATTAAATGGAATTTTAATCAAATGATCCGAACTATAATTTAGACGGACCTTGACCTAAATCTTCCCTTCCTTGCATGTGCATGACAAGAAAAATCAAAGACTAAGACGTCTCTTTAGACCATTATTTTGGACTATTTATACAAAATACTTTACAAGTAAACAAAGGCATATTTTTCAAGAGTTCCACAATAACTTCTAATCTAATTCATGCATCAAATATATACCATATTAAGGTGAGGGAAAAGTAAACTTCAAAATTAATAAATTTACATCTTTTTGAAGAAAATTACAAAGAAAATTTCAAGAAAATAGACTAAAGTGTGCCTACTATAGAACTCCTATCTAATAATGAACTATTTACATTATTCATAAATAGACCATAAAAAATAAACATAAAAGTGAGTAAAACAAGCTAAAAGAATGTCAAAAACAATCAATCTTACTTGAATTTTTTCAGTCTGATCCAAATGATAATAATCCTGCACTAGAAATACTTCCATGACTATCATCACAAAGGTTTAACGCGCGCTCTATATTGGATACAATGTCGGTCATTGTAGGCCGATCTTTCCCCTCCAAGTTTACACAATGCAATGCCGTATAAGCAAATAGTTCGACTGCCTCCGATTCATTCGAGTCAGGAGGCCCTATTCTCGGGTCCAAAATCATTGTCATTTCTCCGGCCAAAATCGCAGAAACGGCATAATCAACTACACTAATCGGATCTCCATCACCATTTTCGTCCCTAAATATCGCCTTTTTCCCTGTAAGAAGCTCGAGCAATACAACACCAAAACCATACACATCGCTCTTGGTAGTTAACACATTTAATCCATAGTACTCGGGATCAATATATCCAACTGTCCCGGCTGCTTTTGTTGGCCTGAAATCTTGATTAGATTCCGGACTCAACAAAGATAAGCCGAAATCAGATACTCTAGCAGTCCAATCGGAATCAAGTAGGATGTTCGAGGACTTAATGTCACGATGAATTATAGGCGGGACTGCATAATTATGTAGATATTCTATACCTCGAGCAGCATCTAACGCGATTTTAATCCTGATTTTCCACGAATTGATAACACTATATCCTTTCTCGATATTCTTCCTATCGTGCAAATGATCATACAACGCTCCGTTTTTCATGTATTCATAAACCAAGAGTCTCTCATCCCTTTCCTCACAAAACCCAACAAGCCTAACCAAATGCTTATGGTGCACCCTAGACAAAAATGCTAATTCTGATTCAAATGCACTTTCTTTCTCATGGTACTTCTTTGTTTTTGGTCCTGTTTCTCCTCTCTTTATTGCAACTTCCCTACCATCTACTAATTTACCTCTATATACCACTCCAAAACTACCTGAACCAATCTTATTCTCCAATGAGAAGTCATTAGTAGCTAAAGCTAGTTCTTGGAAGGTGAATTCCTCCGCCCTATCGGCGTGTTTAGTCGAGGAAGTTCCACTCCTTTGTCGCCTAAACGCTCTAGACCCTTGTCGCCTAACCGTTAATGACCTTGAAGGGGGACTATTACTCGAGGTACGAGCATTATTACTCGAACCCCCTCGAGTTATCGTTGGTTGTACGGAATTATGAATTTGTTTTCTACCAAAACAAACACCATTATACAAACAATAGATTATAGTACAAATTCCAACAAATGCACCAATAGAACCAACTATTGCAAAGGCCAAAAGGCCTCTCCTCAACCTCTTTGAGGTTGATGGTGTAGGTGGCAAAACCGGAGGCGGGTTTTGTGGAGGCGAAAACGGTGGCAATAGTAATGGAATAGTACAAGATGTTTTACAAATATTACCAATACCAAAACAAAGAGATTGAGATTCAGGGTATATACCACATTGGCTACATTCTGATTGAACACAAGGCCCAGGAAGAATTTTTGGTAATGGAAGCTCCAAACTCAAAGAAGCATTGCCAAATCCTGGTCCCCAACACATAATAGAAGAATTCCTAGTAACAAATCCACAAACAAAATTCATTCCTCCAACTAAAAACTCAAAGTTAACATCTTTTGTTAAATTACTTGTATATGAACCATTACCACCCCAACAAATAACTGTGCCATTAGATTGCCTAATTGCACAACTATAATCAAACCCTAGCCCTAAACTTGAAAACCCAGATGAATCATTCATATCAAAAGGAAAATCTAATTGTTCAGCAAAGTTTCTACCTTTACAAACCAAAAACCCAGATGAATTAAACCCACAAACATGTTGTCCACCAGCTGTTAATCTAACCATAGAAAAATTCCCAAATTGGGATTCAATTTCAGAAGCTAGGGTTAAATTAGTACCCCAACATTTAACCTTACTACTATTCACCAAAATCCCACAAGAAAAGTTAAACCCAGATGAAATTGATTTAAGCCCAGAAAACCCAGATGGGATTTGCTTAGAACCCACAATTCCTCTCCAACATTTAACCTCATTAGTTCCATTAACAACCCCACAAACTTGATTATCACCAACTGAAATCTCTTTTAATGGAGATAAATTGTTGTAATAAATCCTTTTTGGAGGAAATGTGGATGAATTTGTGGTTGTATCCCAACAAAGTAAACTTCTTCCACCTGATCTAAGACCACAAAAAAAGGTCCCACCTCCAACAATGGAGTCATAAGAAATATTGGGTTGAATTTTAATCAAGTTACCATTTTTATAGCATTCAATTCTCTTATTGATTTCACCTGCAACTATACCACAAACTGTAGAAGTTGAAAAGGATATAGAAATTGTTGAACCAGAGCCAAGGCCATGGAGTATTTGAGGTAGACAAAGAAAGAAAATAAAAAAGAAAACTTTGGGAAATAAATGAATGATCATCATAAAGTAAGAAAAAATGGAGGAAATTTTGAAGTTGATGAATTAATGGGTTGTATATTCTTCTTCATTGGAAAAAGAAGATGATGAAAAGTTTTGATTTTGGGAGGAAAATTAAGAAGAAATAGAGAAAAAGAGTGAGAAAAAAAAGGAACAGAACAGAGAAGTATGAAAAAGGATTTTTTAATTTGGGGTTTTTTGGTTTTAGGAAGCAATTAATGTATTTTTTCAGTTAAAGTGAAATTAGGGAATGGGGAAATAAATTAGGGTTGACTAATGATGACTGTTTGTGGAATTTTAAAATTAAAGAATTGCCTTTATGTTGGCCTTTTAAGAAGTTCTCCACATTTTTCTGGGTAGTTTGAAGTTTGAACTGTGAAAGATTCACTTGGTGAATGCGGCTTTTGGTCTTATGAGTTGGTATGAGTTATGGCTTATGGGGAGGCAACTTTTTCTTTTCACAAATTATTTGGAGAGACGGTCTTTTAAAAGACTATTTCTAATTTGGTTGATTTATTATGTATTTTATTAAATAATAATTGTAATAGACATTATGAATGATATAAATTTACATTTAAGATATTGAGAGTAGGCATTAAGATACGTTAAGTAAACATTAAGGATAATATAAGTAGGTATTAAGAATACGGTAAGTAGGCATTAATCTTTTTACTGAGCTAGACTTGAGATACCTCTCTCAAAGCGATAGTCTCTCAAGAGACTAGATGTTTTCTATTTCCTTTTACGGTACACGATAGGTAGAAAGAAGTGGAGCGTTAGAATCTTAGATGAAGAGATAGCGAGATTAAATTCAAGAACTTATTTAAAAAAGAAATACTATATACTTCCTCCGTTCTGAAATACTCACAACATTTCGATTTTGTGCACTATTCATCGTTCAAGCTTATTTTATATATTGTGATTAATGTGTAAGTAAAAATATAGTCAAGTGGGATCGTATAACTCTCTCAGATTGCATAAGTTATTGGAAAATTCCTAAAGGTAAATTGGTAATCCTCTAGTTGAATTTTTCATACTGTAAACAGAAAATGTTTTTAGTCCTTATGATAACTCTATAATTTTAAATTGATTTGCTCAATTATCTTATTCACAAATATTTTTAATCCCACATCAAAATTTTAAATATTGCTAATTGCGTTGCACACATGAGTACTTCAGTTGAACTGAATTTCATTATCAAATTATTATTGTTAACGTGATTGTATATATGACTTTATAGTCGGAATAAGTTCCTACATATACAAATGCAAGTATATTTTCAAGTGCAAATATTGACTTGATTCATGTCTATAAGAATTTTAGTTTTTTAAAAAAAATACTGAAAAATAGAAAAAAATTAATATTAATAATATGCTATGCCTAATCTCAATTTTAAATTATTTTTTAATAAATCAATTTAATGTTTGATATGCTGATAGTAAATTAAGGACAAAAAATTAAATTATTATAAAATAAAATATTATACTAAGAACAAATTAAATGCAAAAGTTAAATTGTTAAAAAGTATTAACATCAGATTCTTATATCACATATTATAAATTGACAATACATATTTCTTAAAAGAAGAATGTGAGTTCAATTTTGAATTGTCTTATTCCAACCGAGACTACCAAATAAAAATATAAAATAAAAGTTCTAATTTGATCCTCAACAAAATCATGGAGTAGTTGAGTAAAGGTAAACTGTGTACGAAAACAAGAATAATTATCAAGCATTCGTAAATCGTTACACACCAACCCATTTTTTTTTTTTTTTGAAAAAAAAAAACAACACACCAACCCAAAAAACAATACTCCAATTTTATGCAAAGTCAAACAACACATTTTTTTGTGAGGACAGTCAAACAACAAATTATACATCTACATATATTTATATATATATATATAGATATAGATATCAGTCCGTTTTGCATGAGACCGTCTCACGGAGAGGTGACTTCAAAACAAGAATCTCATAAGCTAAAAGTTTCTATTAAGGAACTATTTAATCCAAATATTAGGCATGTCTTACAGTGACCGTCTCATGCAATAATTTGTGTATAGATACAAGCACAAAATTGTGCGAAGTAAAATCAATCAGCGATTGATTTTTATATGAAAAATCTAATTGTGAGACTTTAAAATTTAAGATATTAAATAGTCGATCAATATCTTTTAAAATACACTCCTATAAAAAATATACAGTCAATTAATATCCTTTAAAATCAATTTACTTGTGATGCCTTAGATACCCTTTAATTGTGAGACTTTCAAACTTGCAAACATAAACCGAAATGAGAACTTTTAAAAGAGATAGCATAGCAAAAAATTATTAGCTTCTTTCTTATTAATTAATTTACTAAAACAATTAATAATATTTGACTCTTTGTTACATGTTTACTCTTGTTAAAAGAATAGACATGTCACGTGTATTTGCGGTAAGTAAAACAATAAATAGAATAAATATAAAAATGAATTTTTAAATTCCCTTTATAAATAATATGGTCATGTCTTATATACCACTTTAAACATGCTAATCGATGGGCATGTGGAGGAGCAAGGCATGTGGAGGACTAATAGTACTATTGTAATTGCCTTATGAAAAAGATGTGCACTAATTGATCTCTGACTATTGTCGAGTCGGTAATCGTCATGTGAATCCTAATCCAAGTTTAATTATAAAAAACTAATTCAAGTTGAGAATCTGATTTTATTTCGATTGGAGAATAAGTACGAGTTTTTTAAAATAAATTCTGATTCTAAATTTAATTCTCACCTAATCATCTCCTTCCGTTAGTCGCCTAACTACCCTGTAATCAAAAACTAAGCAAGTTAATCCTATGGTTAGACAAAACTCTAATAATAGAAACAAAGACCATCATCATTAAGAAAAAGTTAAAATATGTTACTATGCAATTTATAAGCATAATTGGTTCTTAAAATTGGGTGTTAAAATAGAGAATCTTTAGAGTGAGAAAATCCATCCAATAAGGTAAAAGACAAGAGCATGTTACAAGCAAATATATTGTATGAGCATAAACCTGAATTTCTGGTAGCTTTGATCTGCTAAAGGGGGCCTGGGAGACTAATACACAAAGGTAAGGTGACCTCTTAAATGTACTTGTGGTCCTACTCACTTATACCAACAATCATCATTGTTTGGATTTTGGTTATTGGATTTTCAAAAACTCTTTGTATATTGAAAGCACAAGGAATGTTACACTTCACCATTTGCTTTCAACGTGAAAATTAATTGCAAAGAAAATTAGATTTGAGAATAATTGTGATATTCAGATTTAGCTTGAAAAGAGATTGATAGATCACTACTCATATTAATAAAGTGAATCTTCTTTTTATGAGAGCTTATTTGCTAAGAACTCCACAGACAAGCGTGCTTGGTGAGGAGCAATCTTAGGATGGGTGACCTCTTAGGAAGTTTTCCCGGGTGCGCACGAGTGTGGTCAAAGTGCACTTGAAAGACTTGTGTTGGTCTGTGGAGCCAGTCAATAGTCTCCATGAGTAGTCACCGACGGGGCCAGGGTGTTACAATAACACAAAAACAAGTAGATGATATATAAAACTGAGTGACTAAGATAAAGAGATTGAACAAGTTTGAGGATGAGATTTAACAAAGAAGAGTGAGACGCTGCCAAAAAATAAAAGGTGCAAAATTAGTGAGACGAACAACAATAGAATGTGGTGCTAATTGAAATGGGTAGGGCCAGTATTATACAAATAAAACACTGAATCATTTTCCTCACCTTTAAAAAAATACAAGAATAGGTCTTGTGTAAACTAGTCTACACTATAATAGTGGCACCAAATAGAGAATGAGAAGTATGCGCTTGTGAATGAAATATTAAGAAAATATGTACAATAAAAATATTTAGGACCCATTTATGAGCCTACACCTCCAAACCCGATGGGTCTAATCCGATTTCAAAATTTTTAGACTCTAAGAGTTTGAGTATGAATATGTACAAAAAATTAATGGGTCTGGATCCGAATCTAGGTGAAGCCGATCCAAATCTGACCTATGATACCAACCAAAATGGGTTTGTCGGTAAATCAACGATGATACCGACCAAAAAGTTGAGTCCTTAATTGGTATTTTTGGTCGTTGTTCAACTTTTTTTTTGTAGTGTGAACAATCATGCATAGTTGTCTTTCCATGTAGGAGTATACAAGAAGCAAAGAAAGTCCCTAGAACAACACATATCAATGATATCATAGGTTACTTTTAGACATTATGTTTCGAAAAACCTCCATAAACAGACATGAATGTTCTAAATATAGTATATTTAAGAAGCAAGAGGCTAGCATAAAAACATAATGCATCACCTTTCTTGCTCATCTACTAGCATTTTATGGTTTAAAATGGGTTGTAATCATCAACGTTAAAAGGCAAATTTGTGAAAGACTTTCATTAAAATCTACCTTTATTCTACTTTTAAAAGGTCTTAATAATTTGGATTATCATTAACCTAGCTTGAAAGAAATTTCATAGAGTATATTTTTAGTGTACATTTAAAATAATATGCATTCTTAGCGTAGAATAAGATGTGTGCGTTAAATCTATAACTATTACTGAAACAAAACACTGTTGACATCATCACCTTTTAAAATCATTTACGTGTCATCTCCTCATTAAAAATTTTCCCTCTAAAATGCAAAGATGACATCATTGTTATTATGATTATCTTTGACTTTACTATTTTCAAATTTTGAGTATAATAATTCATATTAATTATTTTTTTGACTTTTTAATTCACATTATTTAATGTATTAAAAAATATATATTATATTTCATTTATTTCAATTATAAAATCATTTTAATTTTATTTATTAAAAGGGTATCATTTAGTGTATTGGATATTTTGAGATGTAAAATTTATTTCGTATAATTTTAATTTCTGAATTTATACAAATATGTTAAAAAATTTGATAAAGTCGTGCATCGCACAGGCACTATCTAGTTAATAATGAAGTAGAAAAAGTAGGAGTATAAGAAAGTGGAGTAGTAATAAGAGTGAGGAGTATTTTGTACTAATTCCATACTTTATATTACAATTTAGGAAAAATTGAAATTAATAATTTAACTTTTTATCCATTCGCTGTGAATAATTCCAATTTTAGGTTATTTTTAAATAATTCAATCTTTGTCTTAGTTTACTGTCAGCATACTAATAGGGTATGTTGATAGCAAACTCAGGATAAAGGTTGGATTATTATAAAACAAAAGGGTGTATTGATAGAAAACTAAGGACAAAGGTTGAGTTATTAAAAAATAATCTGAAGGTGGGATTATTCATAGCGGATGAGTAAAAGGTCGGATTATTAATATCAATTTTTCCTACAATTTATCTTTTTTTATTACTTAAACTTATTTTAAATGAATCGTATTCATAGATTAGCTTAGTGGATTAAGATTTTCCCTTACCTTTTGTGACATGGAAATGATCATTATCAATTCCAGAATATTTTTAGACTTTCAAAATAGACTCTAATTTCTGCTAATATTAAAAATAAAATAATAAAATATTAGATATTAAAAAAAATCATTGGATAGTGACCAATGAGCAAGACTAGGAAAACTTTTAATGAGTGAGGTTTAGAATATTTCCTTCGATTTGAAATCGATCTGATGACTCGAATAAACACATCTACACCATCGCGGCAGAAAATTACATGAAAGATAAGTTCAAAAGGCACATGTGCCTTCTATCACAATACCTAATTTAACTTTGCTCATGCGTGTAAAATTGGTTACGAGCATTTTTATATGGATCCCAATAATTGGATCGATATTGTTGTATGGACTTGTATTTGCCATTTGGTACTTCTGGAGATAGGATTCATACTTTATGGTATTTATTGTACCGCAATTTCAATAAATAGGCCACATTGGTAGTTTTGAATTTTTTTTATATGCTTGGCTCAATGTTTCCATGTTAATAATTGTGTTTAGTAAATTAAAAATAAAAAACACAAATTTTTGTGGAATGGTCTTTTTAATAGACAATTTTTGATTGGGTCGATCTATAAAAAAAATATATAGAAAAAGTAGGCATTAAAGAAACGTCTCTCAAAAAGACGGTCTCTCAGTAAAAAAACTATTATGAGTAATTTTTGCTTTAGTTTTTGCTTTAAATAATTTTCTTAAAACTAATTTAACAAGAAATAGAAAAGTCAATAATACTAAACAAGCCAATTGAACTAGTCAACAATTAATTCTCAAATACTCCCTAATCATAATCATTTCAACATTTGACTGGAATGATGCTGTAAAAAAATTCTACACATATTCGCCATTGAGCAATGTTATACTCCCTCCAATTCAGAGTGATTGTCGCAGTTAGTTATACATTTTATCTTGCCATTTTCAATCTCAATGGGACAATTGCTTTGAAACGAAGGAAGTAGTATTCATCTTCAACATTCGTAAACTAATTAGCTAATTTCAATCTTTCATCATCATCATACCTATACCTAATGTAACCCGCTCATAATTAATTTCAATCATTAATCATATTAATTAAAATAACATAGGAGCTTACAGTAAGAGTGTAATAAAGATTACAACTGACATCAAAATCTTATTAGATAAGTGAACATACCTACAAATTTTGAAGCTTACAAGATTACAGGGCAAGACATACAATGATACAAAGCTACAATCTGCAAACAAGCTGCTACTTACAAAATGAAAAAAAATAAATAAATTATTGATCACAATGGTAGAACTGAAATCTCATGAGGCTGAAAGAAAATTTCAATCTGATAACCCCTCTTCAGAATTTCACTATACATACATACAATATGACAGGATTCCGGAACCCGTAAATCAGTTGTCAAAGAATAATGTGCTTCAAGATGTTACTACAACTTCCAACCAGAGGAAGGGATTCCATGCTTTTGGAACCACTCAGGCATATGGAATTTATTGTATAGGATAGGCCGCACATCATCCTGAACCGAGAGTTGCTTGAGGAACGGAAGCAATACTTCAAGAAGCTGAAAGAAAATACGAGGATGAATCGAGTGAATGATGGGTTGATGTTTTAAAGTTCTGAAGATATGATGAAATTAGAGTTACCTGATCATCTTGCGGCTGTCCAGCAGAAAATGGTACACAAGGAATTCCATTTAGTGGCTGCAATAAGAAGCTGAATGGATTGTTATCTACAATAACTACTCTGCATAGATCCTGTGAGATGCAGGTTAGATCCTTCACATGATCTCGGTACTCCCTGTAAAAAAATGGAAACAGAGAGCAATGTGCACATATCCGATTAATGACAAATCTATCAAGATCCACCTAAATGAGCTTAAGCAATGATAACTGGAAATTATATGAAGTGTTCTAGGAACATGTCCTAACTATCTGATCTTGCAAAACAGTGGGTCCATGACTCCATGTTGCGAATAAAAAGATCCAAAGATCCAAACTTCATGATCCACTGCTAATAGTCAGAACTCAATAATTATTTATCATAAAAGATACATCTGTTACTGGCATTTTATGTCAAATCACATTCACAAACATGGCCCCGTTTAACTAACGCGATTTGATTTCTACATAAATGAAAAATATCAGAAAGAAGTTGCAATTAACACATTTCTGCAGAGTAGGAAGCTTTCGAACAATAAACATTCTGCAACAGCATTTTTTGGGTTTTTTTTTATAGAAGTATCTCCATTTCCAATGGAATCGAGGATTCATAGTTCTTTGGTAAACAATCATAGCAGACTAGAGCAAAATAGCTCACTAATCAATGGAAACTTCTAACTTACGAGAGATGTTTGCAATCAAGTATTGATTGGAAACAATTTCTAGCAGGGCATGATTGCGTACATCTAACAAGTCTGTACCCATCTGGGTGGAGCAACTTTAGTGGCAATAGACTAGAACAAAAATATATCTGTTTACTTGGTCATCCTGAAACTTAAACAAGAATGGACCCAAATATAATTAAGATTCAACTTATACATCACGAAGGTAGACATTTTAAAAGAAAGACACTTGTCCCAAAACTTGGCCATAACAAAAGGAAAGGATGGGCAGCAGGGAAACACATGAAAGATTGTAACTGTCAAGAGTGTCTTTGTTTGACCCTAACTTTGACGAATGTCTTTTGGGGGTACAATCTTGTTCAATTTATCAACATATGAAGACTTTGAGATGGAAGTAGCATTAATGTTCAGTCATTTCACAAACATGCAAGCTACCCTAAACAAAGTTGACTAGTTAACTATCTTCAAGCAAAGCTATTAACATGAATTTGACAGCAAGCACAAGGCTTCAAAGCCCCATGTGTAAGGCTTATTTAAGAGATTATGATGCGAGCTTATGACAGTAAATTCAGCAGAAAAAACTGTGAATTGCTACAGGAAAACAATTAAAAAAATGAAACTAGAATAATCTAACCTATTCGTGATTTTCCTACAATAATCCCACCTATTGATTAACCATGAATAATTTCAACTTTAAGGGGTATTTGCCAAGAGTAAACTTGGGTAACCTGATGACCTGCCATTATAGTAGGTAATTCACCAAAAAAGTAAACTGAAAATTAATTTAAAATTAGAGAAAATTTTTAAAATTTTACATAAAAAATTTCAAAAAATAAAAAAAATCATAAATATTTTTGAATATTGTTTTCACATTTTTTTCGATATTTTATTTTAATTTATCTTTTTTTTAAAAAAAATAAAACTTCCCATAGCAAGTCATCCGGTCACCGGGTTTACTCTAAAAAAATACCTTTTAAAGTTAGGATTATTCATGGTTGATCAATAGGTGAGATTATTGTAGGAAAATCACGAATAGGTTGGATTATTCTAGGTAAATTTTTCTAAAAAAAAACCCTATGCTATTAAGAACATGCAACAAATGACGCATTACGGGTAGTAGTTAGTGTCACTCAAAACCATAAAGAAACATGACACATTGAATAGAATTGTCAGATGGTCAAATAAGGAAGCTTGTATGAATCAAGGAAACAAAGTGTTCTTGCTATATGCATGATGTTTTCAAAATACTAACGTGCTAATAGTCGATGGCCGATACAGACGACGACTGAACCGATTCCCAGCATCAATTCTGTCAACAAGAGGTCTAGCATAACCTGTTGAAACAAAGAAATTTGATTTTAGCAACTCTTACAATGGTAGTAACTAGTATTGCATAAGCTTTTACAAGTTTGGATTTAAGAAAATTATTAAGCTATACAATATTTAAAATATCTTGTGCACTATTATTAAACAAGGCCTCTACGTCAACATGCCATTATCTCAATGCCAACTGGCTTCCACCTAGGTAGGATTGGGAGGTTTGGACGTATACAACTTTACCTTTGTAAGGAGGTTGTCTCTGATTGACCTTGATTATATACATTGTCAACAACTTCATATAATAAGAAGCAAAAGCCGCAAATGATTTAATTAGCCATTCTATTATAGTCCAATACAATCTAAAACCAAATAATTATAAACTTTTGGCTCCACCGATAATGGACAACACCATAAGGAATTTATCATTATGAAAGCTAAGAGATCATGAAAGGTAACCTTCAAGGCCAGCTGTGAAAAGAATCAAATCTGCAAATTCACTAAGTTGTTCCAAAAATTCATGCAATCCAGGACGCTCAAACACTGTAACGTAACTGATTTTGGGCTTCCCTTCACATTCCTTCAGTTTAAGGTATATATGATTAAGTTTTGTTCAGAAATCACAAAATAAATGATGCATTTAGGAATTTATAACTACATACTTTGTCTGACGATACACACTCTAGCTCAAACCACTTCAAGCCTGCTTCAGTTGCTTGTGTACAAAGTGTTGGCGGTAAACTAGAGGTCTCATACGCACATACTAAAGTTTCATCTAAATCAAGGACAACCTGCAAGGATTATAAAAAAGTACCATTGTTACAAGAAGATTTTCAGTGAAATACTGAATGAGGTAAATGAAGTAAGAAATTGCAAAAATATCCATGCCTACTGACTAATGCATTGAGCAACCACAGACAAACACCATTTTTTATTTAGCTTACAATTATAATCCTCTATTAGGCCGTGATAATTCGTCACATAATCTCACCGTGGCCCACTCGTGTGGAAACGGGACACCCGTGGGCTCAGACCCACAAACCCACGGGTCAAGAGCGTTGACTTGCACATACACTCGGTGAGGTTCATTGTTTCCTAAAACCATATGGTAGTAGGATTTAGGAAGATTAGCTCACCCACTATATATGCAAGTCCACAACCCACTATTTTAACGATGTGGGATCTTGTCTCACATGTGAAGTATTTCCAATACTCACCCTCACATGTGAGCCACATCATACCAGGAACCACCTTCGGCTCTTGATACCATATTACCAAGAGAGAAATCTAAATTTTGAATTATATTCTCATCAATTAAAATGAAGAAATAATGCCCTATTCATACAAAAAAAACCAACGGAAAGAAAATCTAATACTTTTCTAAAAATAGCGTAACAAGAAATTATCATTAGTAATAAACTAAAAACAACAATTATAAGTAACAAACTAAAAATAACTATTAATTTCTACATCCTCGGCAATCTACCACAGTAATCTTCACACTTTTCCTTTTTTTTTGGGTTGTACTTGCACCACTATGATAGATCATAGACTAGAATTGGAGCCTAACCTAGAAAATCGAAATGGTCAATCGAGCACCACTGCCCACTGGCCAGATTGGCAAAGGTATTTCGACAAACTTAACTATGCTCTATCCAAATTAGCCCAAAAAAACTGGGGAGAGTCTCTATCTGAGTAATTCTTCTATAGTCCAATATCCAATCAGGGAATCCCACAAATAACAATAGAGTGCTAGTCTGCTAGACCCTCTGCTATTTCCCAATATGCACACATCCTCCTTCCACAAGGACATGCTATCTTCTCCATATGTTCCAATGTCTCCGTTGAAACAACCCTCACATATCATTTCTCAATAATTATCATACCACACACACTCTGTAGTCTTTATACATCTATGATCAAAATGTACAATTTAATTGAATCTTAAAATCCATCAATATATTATTCATCCCCCAAAAAATTCACTCTCAATTTCAACCACCGACCATAATAAAATGGTCAGTGATGATACCAAGGCAATTTTTATGCTTCCGGGACCGGGAGTATAGTGCCTTGGAAATATCAAAAATTGCCTTGCAAAATCACTACACTACTAAAGAAAGACCGTTAATGCCACAGTTGAATAATAAAATTAAAAAGTCATAATAATATACACAAAATACCAATCACATTAAATTAGAATAAAAACATCCAAATTAATTAAAATTAGCAATCAAAACCATAAATGAATAAACAATACATACAGTAAGTTTTCCGAAAGGAATAGCAGCAGAATTACCACCCTCAGCATCATCACCAGCAGACTTTATGTCAACTGCAGTATTAGAGCTACTATGGAGCGGAATCTCCACTACAGGAAGAGGCTTAAAAGAGGAAGTGGATGTTGGAGGTGCAAGAAATGACGCTTGTCCAGCATGACTAAAACCGATGTTATCAAACAGTTGCGTCATAGGAGTACCTCTAACAATCTGAACAAAGATCTGAAACAAAAATGCTAACCAATTCATCACTGTCCTCCATAATTGACCTGACTTCGGTGCATATACTTCAGTTTGCGCCATTAATTAACTAAAATTAGAAAAAAAAAATTGAGGAAGTTAGGGTTTTAGATGAATAAAGTGATGATTTGTTGCTACGAGTTGCAACAATCAATGATCATCATTTCAACATCATAAGAATATAATTACTTCTACTTTTGTTGAATGTGATTAAAGATTGAGAAGAAAATAGTGATTGATTGATTGGATTGAATTTTTCAATGCTTGTTTTTTCTTCTCATCCTTATTCGGCGATTTATTGAAAGTTAAAATGTACTCCACAGGCCACAGCTTTTGAAACAAAAAAAGTGTGGAAGAAAGTGGAGTGAATAGAAGAGATATATTAATGGGGAAATGAAGAGGAAACGAAGAGGTGAGCAAATGGGGCCAAAGAAGCCGGGGAGAGCAGGGATCGTGTACCTGTCACTCCCACCACCCCCTTTTTTCTTTTATTTATTTTAGTTTGAAGTCCAAATAAGTGACTATTTGAATCTATTAGGAATAATATTGGTCTTCATGGGAATATTGAATTGATTTCCCCTAAACGAGTTTAGGTTTTCATTTGGAAATTTGAAATTGATTCAAATTTGAATTTTGATTAAATTTCATTTTTATTTTTAAAATAGTTAAAGTTGAAAATTTAAAAATGACAATTCAAACCTTGTCATTTTCAAATTCTTCATTATAATTCCATAATTGAAATCTATAATTTAAAATGAAATACTTATTCTCAAACACTACATTAGGAAATTTAATTTGAAATAAAAATTAGGTTTTTTGTTTATATTGATTTTTAATTTTTATATTTTATGAATTTATTTTTATATTTGTTTTAAGGTTGTGTTTAGTTATACAAGGTTGGAAATATTGGGGCAAGTATATTTTGAACAGCCGGTCTTGGACGTGAAGGTCTCATAACAAGACTGTCAATTTAGACATGCTCAATTCGTGCATATAATAATCTGATCATTTTTTTATTTTCTAGATATTTTTCAATTTTAATTCGATTTTATTGGCACTAGACTAATTGGACTCATTATCCTAATTTTGATGATTTTCAATTCTACATTAGTATTTTCGAGTTATAACATAAATATCACTTCGTCGACCCGTCTTGTATGAGACTATGTCACGGTGAGACGACCTCGAAACAAGAAGCCCATAAGTTAAAAGTTTCTATTATTTGGCTATTCAATCCAAATATGATGTATGTCTCATGGTGAAACTGTCTCATACAAAAATTTTGTATATTATTGGAGTCAATATTTCACGTATATGACTTGCAAAGTCGTTTTTGGCCCTATATAATGAGAAATTTAATTTTTAAATCCTTACATTAATAATTACATTAACTAAATCCGATCCTTTTACCTCGCGTTTGTTGCTGTTCATTGCCTTTTTCTAGAGCTCTTTTCTTCTTCTTTACTTTTATCTTCATTATTTGTTATTTGTACGTATTTTACTAATGTTATTTATAAGTTGCAGGTTTCGCTCTCGTTGAAGACTTTTCTTGAGCCGGATGCTCTTTGATCGCACTCTCCTCTATGGGTATGAGTTGTCGTCACTCTTCCCTCCCCAAACCCTGATCATGATACACGAGATATGATGATCTTGATGAATAAATCACATTCCTCCACATTAATTAACAAAATCAAATGTAAAAAATAATATATAAAAAAACGATCAATTAAACCAACCTCCAATGAAAGATTAAAAATAATGAGCCAATAAGAAGAGACAAAACTTCAAGTGTTTATAGTTAGTGGGCTTAAGTTGTGATTGTGCTCTTCTAAATTCTGATGCCACAACTCAGATTTCAGAATTCAGAATTCAAAAGTCCTAACTCAAATCTCACAAAGTCACAAGTGGTCACGCAATTTTGTAACACATGACATCACCGTTAAAAATATATATTTTTTTTAAAAAAAATTAAAGTTAAATATATTTTATATATATTTTTTTTGAATATAAATATATTTTTGTATCTAATATAAGATGAATCTTGTTTGAAGAGTTTTATTGTATGTTTTTATGATTTTTTTATAATTTTAGGTCATGCACTACTCAAAATATAAATAATTAAACTAATAAAAAATATTAAATAGCATAAATAAATTAAATGTAACAAGTACAAGGAAACGGAAAAAATACAACAAACACCAACAAGTCACATGATTTTGTTATTTTTTGCATTTTTTAGTTTTTTTTTTCTTTTGAGTTTTATTCATATTCATTTACATGGGCCTACTTTTCTGTACAGGGTCTACTTATTACTTAAAGCTCAATAATTCATATGGCCCATTTTAATTGATTAATTTGATACCAGTTGGATTATACTCCCTTCTATTTAAAATTATTGTTCACTTTTCTTATTTAGTCAAGTCGCTCTAATTGTCTTCTTTTTATTTTTGGCAAAGATTTTTTACCTAAATACCCCAACAACCCCAACTTATATTATTTAAAATACCCCACCTACCACCTTTTCAATTATTATAATCACTTAAATACCCTAACTACCACATTTACAATTATTATAATCACTTAAAATACTCCAACTACCATTTTCTTAAAATCCGTGTCCAATCCAAAGTGGACAATAATTTTGAATAGGAGAGAGTACAATATATCCAAATAGGGAGTCAGACTATCTCGACAAAGAGTGTTTGTTTTATAGTTTTTTGGTTGATTTTTAACTTTTAATTTATTGGTTGGTCAAACACATAAAAAAGTATTTGGTAAATGACTTTAAGTCAGCTGAAAAAAGTTGGCTTTAAGTCAAAATAAAATAATATTTCAGTTAGCTTTTTTAATTGTCTTTTTTGCTTATTGACCCACTTTTCCCACTAATCAATAGTCAAGTCAGTATCTAAATTTATCAAATATATTACCATAAATAGATGACCTTTTCAGCTAACATAAAAATCAACAAAAACGACTAACATTTTTAGTTAATCAAACAAGTCAACTAAAAAAGACAACAATCAGCAACCACTTGCTAAACAACCCCAAATACAAATAAATCTTTCTATTGACACATTTTTTAGGATTAAAATTACATCATTTGTGTCAAACACATCGAATATACTTCATAACATATTTAAAATTTTACTCCAAAAAGTAAGCTAATTATCTCTTTTATGTGTACAGTGCACCCATTCCTTTTGTAAAATTTAAAAAGAATATTCTCATTTTTATTTCACTCCTATAATTGAAATATTTATTCCTAAGCACATATTCATTACTCCCAACAATCAATAGTAACACAACTTAACACTAATGTCCTGGAATATAACTCATTCCCTTTTGCAAAAACAAAAGGTCCTCCCACATTAGCTATGAAATGAGAGTTCTTTCAATATTCAAGTGTATATACTTTTGTCCCACATTGGGAAAAAAAATTGTAGTGGAGAGTGATAAGTAGGCATTAAGGATACAGTAAGTAGGATAGTGTGGCGTAGAGTGTAGACCGATAAGGCCTTAGGTTAGGGTAGGATAGTGGGCTATACGGCCCTTAAGGTAGGATAGGATAGGATAATGTAGCGTAGAGTGAGAACAGGCGGTCTTGGGAGAGACCGTCTTAGAATAAAACGGCCTAATATTCCAGCCTAATCCGCTTTCTCTCTTCTTTTTCATTTTCTGGGCATTTTTCAATTTTATTTTTAAAGGTATCAATTTTAACCTTAAAGATATCGATTTCAATTTAGGTAGAAATTGATCAGTTTAACGCCACAATTGATCACTTAAGGTTCAAATTGAAATTTACTTTAATTGATATGTTTAAGTACTACTTTAAGGTCAAAAATGATACCTTTAAGGTCAAAGTTGATACCTTTAAGGTCTAAATTTAAAAATGTTCAGAAAATAAAAAAAATAAAAAATGGATTCTGGAGGGCACGTGTAGCACACGCGCCTGCAATGGGCCGGCCCAGTTTTGGTCTTAGAATAGGACGGTCTTACACAAGTTTTTGTGGAGTGAGAAAGCCTTAGATCAGGGTAGGATAGTGGACAATAAGGCCCACTATCCTTAGGATAGGCGGGGGCTATAAGGCCCTTAGGGTAGAGTAGGATAGAATATTAGGCTATAAGGCCCGTAGAGTAGGAGTAGGTTAGATGGCAATAAGGCCCTTAAGGGTAGGGTAAGATAAGGTCCATACGGCCTTTAGAATGGGGAAGTATAGTAGGCTATAAAGCCTTTAGGATAGAGTAAGATAAGTCCTTAGTTTAGGTGTAGAAGTCTCTTATGATAGAGTGAAAATTTGAAATAAATAAGATTATTTAACAAAAAAAAAAAGTATATAATAAAATTATAATCAAACTTATTTTAAAACTAAGCGTGTAATTCGCAAACCTTAAGTTCGGGCTGTTCGCACTTAGTAAGTGTGAACAGACTGAAAAACTGAAACAGGTTGTTCGTTGTAACTAACAGCGAACAACCTGTTTTTGGTTTTCAGTCTGTTCACACTTACTAAGTGCGAACAACTCTTGTCTTAAAATCAACATGTTGACCCTGTTTGACCAGTTCGCAGTTACTAAGTGCGAACAGACACTTGATTTTTTTTTACAGTTTATTACTGATCGCAGTTACTAAGTGCAAACAGACCCGAACCTGTGCTCTGGGGTATCAGGCGCTTATATTTGGAATAAGTTTGATTTGAATCTTATTGCATGTTTTTTTTTTATTAAGAATCTTATTTATTTCAAATTTTCGGATAGAGTAGAGTAGGATATTGGGCTATAAGGCCCATCAATGGTAGATTAGTGGCTAAGGCCCTTAAGGTAAAGTAGGATAAAGATTCATAAGGGAAATTTTGAAATGAATAAGATTATAAAACAAAAAAAATCATCAATCAAGAGCCAAAACAAACTATTCCAAAAACTAAGCGTCTACTAGGTTTGGACAAAGGTTTGGAGCTGTTCGCAGTTCCTAAGTGCGAACAGAAGAAAAGATTTCAAAAAAAAGCCTGGGCTGTTCGCAGTTAGTAACTGCGAACAGGTCAAAATCAGTCAACAGGCTGTTCCCACTTAGTAAGTGGGAACAGCCTGTTGACTCATTTTGACCTGTTCGCAGTTACTAACTGCGAACAGCTCATAAAGTCAGCCCACCTGTTCGCACTTAGTAACTGCGAACAGCTCCATACCTATGCTTTGGGAATTTGACGCTTATTTTTGGATATAGTTTGATTTGGGTCTTATTTTTTTTTTTTTTTATATTAAAACTCTTATTTGTTTCAAATTTTCGTAGGATAGAGTAGAATAGGATTGTGAGCTATAAGGCCCGTAGAGTAGGATTAGGTTACTGGGCTATTAGGCCTATGGTTTGGTTGTGACTTGTGAGTCTTTAAGGTATTATGAAATTTTAATATTGTAATCAGTTTTAATGAATTGTTCACATAAGTTAATTAATATTTGCTAAAATAAGATATTTAAGTCATCTTCATTTTTTTTTTAAAAAATTTTCAAAAAATTTTCAGAGATTTTTTTAAAAAATTTGACTGTTAGAAATTAGAAAGTAATTAGCAAATTCCTTCGAATTCTAGTACAATTTAAATATCATGGGTAACATTTAAAATGCAAGTAAAAATTACAAAGCTAGGTGCAAGGTGACATATATTTACTGTTAGAGTAAATAACATATCCTGTGGTCTCAACTATCAGTTTAAGCTTTTGATTGAGTTGGTTCCTTGATATGGTATTAGAAACCAACGTGACAACATGTCATGGGTTCGAATCTCAACCACCCCTCATTTAAAGTAGAATATTTAGTGGCTATGCGCATCCACACTTCTAGCCCAATGGGCTCTCGTGTGAGGGGGCGTGTTAGAGAATATAACATATTCTGGGGCCTCAACTATCGGCTACTGTCAAAACAAAAAAAAAAAAACAATGAGCAAATTGCAAAGTTTAAGATCCCCAGAAGATTAGAAGAACTTGATCGTACAAGAATCATCATAGTACATAAGCTGTAAAATGTACTTCTATATATGGTTAGCCAATGTTCAGGAAACCAATCTTCCATTCCCTCAACCACAGAGGGGATGATTTACAGCAGACAAAACCTATTGATAAGTGAGAAGAAAAAAGAAAACGACGAGAGAAAATGCAAAAGGTGAAGGAAACGTCGAGAAAACGCCTAAAAACTCTACACTATGTACAGCATTATCCTATGGCTGTAATATTTACAGATATTTGGACATATGATAGGTATGTTGCAAATATCATCATCATCATACCCAGCATATCCCGTTCATAGAAAACTATGGTCAGGGTCTGGGGAGGGAAGAACGACGGCAACTCATACCCATAGAGGAGAGTATGTTGCAAGTATCGCCGAGCCCTAACCTACAAGAACACCTTCAAATGCAAGTATGCAATTAAAAACTCCCTCCCCGCCTGAAAAATCTAAAATATCACACTGTGAGCACAAATTAAGTGTTGTTTCAGATGATGATACTGAAACTAATTACTATATGAGAACGAAAGCCAAGGGTGTTCGAGCGCTTCTTTTGCTGTGGGGCGTCCTCGAGGATTTATCTGAAGTAAATACCTCAAGAAGTCCATGAACCCGGCATCTGATACTGGAAGGTGATGCTCTAAGGAGGATTGTTCGGGAATTATGTATTCCATTTGATTCGAATCCTAAGGAAATTATGAACCAGATATTAGCACAAGTAAGGCGTTTCGGTTTCACACTCACAATTAGTTCACAGGCAAAATTGATCTAATAGCATCAGATATAATTTATGCACTCAAGTGTAAACAATTCATGCCTAAGGTAATAAATCTACATCCAAAAGATAACATCACATACATTCGATTAAGTGGGTCCTACCTAATTGAGGTCTGTGGGGTCGAGCGTACGAAATCTAGCCCTTGTTAGTCTAACAGATAACAAGGAGTTGTTTCCGATTGACCCATCACCCATGGTAGCAAATGTCACCTATTTAATGAGTGATTTTAATATAGTCTAACAAAACCCGAAACCAAAGCACTATAAATCTCGATCCTATTGTGACAATGGACATTAAAATTTGAATAAAAAGATTAATTAGTCATCTATATATAGAATCAGATCTCGATATATCTTAAACTTGAAAGTGGCAAAGCGTATATGTAAAAGCTGGTAAGCGAAGAAGCACAAACCTCATTCACATGGTAAAGGTCGTACTCCTCGGTGAAGTACTTGTGTGTCTCTTGTCCTCTCAATAGCATTTCTAAATCAATAGGACCAATCAAACTAATCATACGGGCCAACAACATTACAACCGCGTCATTTGGGAAAAGTACCTAGCAACAACAACTATTATGAGGAAAGTACTTATATGATGAGAGTACAATCCTAATCAATTGACAACAAACATGGTCGTGTATAATAATGCGCGTAAATCACCGATAACATAATCGAAGGGCAATGCTAGTATAACAACTATTTTTATGTCGATTTTTGTTTGAGTTCGGGAATTTTAACTTACCTCGCCAGAACAAAGCTCAGCCATGATACAGCCAAGAGACCAAATATCGATTTTAGGACCATAAGACAGCCCCAAAATTACTTCAGGAGCTCTATAAGATCGAGATTGAACATAGAGACACAAGTTGTCAGTCTCGAAACAGCTGCTTCCAAGATCAATAACCTTTATTTCACATTTGCTATAGCTTTTGATTAAAACATTCTCGGGTTTTAAATCGCAGTGGATGATTCCTAAACTGTGTAAATAATCCAACGCTTCCAAACACTGCCGTGCTATGGCCTACAAAGTACAAGATTCAAGAGAATTTAATCGATGCTTAAGACCAAGTGCAGTGTCACAAAATTCGCAAGTTGCCCTGCGAATCGCAAATCGAAAAAAGCGAATTATGGTCGGTTTTAGGCTATTTTTGAACCATTTTGGCCGAATCACGAATCCAAAAGGCGAACTAGTTAGCGAATTACTGATCGAGTGCAAATATGGTTTCATGCCTTTGTCGTTACATAAAACAGACAGAAGGCAGTACAGTTGTACATGTACCTGTAATCTACTCATTGTGAAGTACGGCTCTCCATCGGATTCCATATTATATTTCTGAAATTCGTATAAATTGGCTCGAAGAAGTTCACAAACAATGAAAAGATGCTCCTGCATAACAGGAGAAAAGCAGTTTTGCGGTTAATCACTAAAATCCCTTATATGACGGAAAAGAAAAGAACGAGTGGTTTAGAGTTAAAGATTAGCACATAGTATAAAACCTGATGGTAAAAGTAGTCGTATAGACGTAAAATGTGGTGCGTATCCGCAGGATCATGCTTGTTGACATACTTGAGAAGTTTAATTTCATCCAAGCTTTGATCGAAAAAATCTTTATCGTTTTTAATGATCTTGAGGCAAACATCAACTCCCGTCAGCATGTCATGAGCCTGAACAACTTTGCTAAAAGCAGCAGAACCCAAGTACTCGGTGATGTAGTATCGCCCCGCAACGACAGTGTGCATTACAATCGGAAATTCTTTACTCTCTTCAAATCCCGTCCTGTAGATGGAATAAAACGTATATAGATATATGGAACTAGCCTGCCCCCGGACGTTAATGTCCATTCCTAAAAAATATCGCTAAAAAATTACTTCTAGTAAGCTCGCTTGTGAAGTTTTACCAAGAAAATTATAAAACACAAACTTTCAGCGAGACTAGTTCATCATAGGTTGATTCGTCTTAGGTTGACAAGTAAAATTAAAATATTTGCGGTTTCAGGGTTGACATCTCATAATACGATACACAAGCTTTTATATTATTAAGTGCGTGACGCAGTGCACATCTCGTTATCTATTCAATCCAGCATAGCATAGTGCAAAAATACGGTTTCGGTTATGGTCGCAGTAAGGGTTGCAAAACGGACTTTGCCGTCAAGGCGGATGATTTTGCACTCAAAAACCTTTACAATTCTATTGCGATACGGTGACACGACCATGTTTTTGCACTATGCGGCATAGTCCTTCTTAAAATTGTAATTTATGAACAAGCTTAAGCAACTTTGTCCTAATACTCATATCACATTTCCAGTAAAATGCAAACACATTAGGCATGATCTTCAACTTTTGAAGCTATTTTCTTCCTTCAAACCGAAAAAAGGACAAGAGACGAACCTGTTCTTCCGGTGAACGATTCTTAAGTTAAATACTTCATACTCGTCTTCATTGGTCTCCCAATATGGAATCTCCTTTGGTGTCGTATTCTCCTGCTCATTGACAGCACTGCTAGGTTCTCTACTACTTTTAACCACTTCCTTCTCATCATTAGCTCGAAAAATATAATCACAACTATCAACCAGAGCCAAATCATGCTTGTAAGTTTCAAAAATACTCTTTGAACCATCCAACGCTGCAGCAAAATCCTCTTCATTTTCATCGATCAAAGTTTCCGTGTTGGAAAGCCTATGCTTAGCCATCATGGAATCCAATTCATTCAAAATTGCCTCTTTTAGGTTGGACTCAAAATTTTCTGAGTCACTACCACCATTGCGCCTAAGATCCCATTTGCTCCGTTCTTCATCATCGTTTTTCACTTCAAGTTGATAACAATCCTTTACATGACCATCAACCGTTTCATCGGATATCTTATGATCAAGGTGAAAAGGAAATTCCATATGGCGCTCGTTTTCCTCAGACTCTTCTAATAGACCATTATACGAAAATGGACTTCTTGAAAGAGCATTTCCCGTCTCAGATGTCATGACAAACTTATCTTCACTAGGACAGCCAAAAGGATCTAACCCACCAAAGCTAGGAGTCATGTATGGCCCATCATCTTTGTCATCGTACCACAAGTCAGTTTGCATATCAAAATCATTGTAATCTCTAGCTGTTCCAAACTGAGACATTCTATCCGAGGAAGTATCCGAATTGGCTTGTATCGTAGAACGACGAGCATATGGATTCGTAAAGTCTACAAGAGGCATGATTCCACAACAAAAGGTACCAAAGAAGAAAATTACATTAAAAGACTAGTCATTCACACCAAGGTAAAACATTTCACTATAACACAACCAGCCCGAGCCATTAGATTTACAGCTCATCTATATGAGACCATCTCACCATGAGACAGGCTCAATTTCTGTAAGTGATCACTTTTAACACAGTATATAGGTACCCAATAGGGATGGTCACACCATGAGACCATATCGTTTAAGAGTTGTTAGATAACCCTGTAAATGTTAAATTGTGTAACATGTAAGACTGAAGTCTAGTAGCCGAGTTCGTTCAACAAACATACTAAAGCATAATGTTCAACCCACTCTATACTAGTATCCTGGATTCCGCCCCCACTAAACATCTAATTGTTGGGATTCATTAACAATAAACTCCTATATAAGAAAATTAAGCATATCTATTACCTTCAATCCAAAGTTCATATCATTTTTTCACATGATTTTGTTTGCATGTCCAGATTGGGAAAGATCATTTAATAATGGATATGGAAAATCAACCAAGCAAAGCTACAAGCACTAAATCTACAAATAGGCTGACTAAATGCTGACAAGAAATTCTACCATAACAGTACAAATTTCTCTATATTGTTTATTTTACTTAGAAATAATATAAAACATGGTACATGTCATTAAATGGTGAATCAAGGACCACCATTGATGATTTCTTGATCAATAAATATGAATCATGAACAACATACCCTCATTTTATACAACAATTTAAGATCATTTTACTCATTTGCTCTGCACAAATTAGTGATCTTTCTAATTTGATAAATACTTTAAATCAAACAAATTATGACGAATTATAAGTGATCACTTTTAACACATGCATATCAACCCAATAGAAATGATCTCACCGTAAAAATGTTAATTCGTGTAAATCAAAACTCAGATAATAATGGGTTATCCCAGTGATTAAGGCCTTTTCCTTTCTCTACTGTGAATATAAATTCCATTCTCATCACTTACAGAATGGATTAATAAAAAAAATCAAAACTTTAATGAGCAATACTATGATACCTGAAGAACAGGCAGCACTAGCAGAAGTAGAAGAATCTAAACTCTTAAACTCATCATCCCCAGAAGAATCAGGACCCGACCCAGAACCCGAAAGAGGCCCATTAGCCCATTTAAGAGTATGAACAGGAAGTTTGACCGGAGGAGGAGGTGGGTTCATAGGAAAAAGAAACTTCTCGAAGTCATAAGACCCAGAAAGATGTTTCCTTTCAGTAAGATCTTGTTTGAAGGCAAATTCAGCTTGTGATAAGTTATTCTTCTGGAAAAACTCTAGTACAGCTTGAACATCCATTAAAGAACAATAATAAAAAGAAAATAGAATTCAAAATTTGGATTTGAGAAAATATAAAAAATAACAAAATGGGATGAAAAAGGGAAAAAGAGGAGACAAGAAGAGTCATAGGTGATGATGATGGTGGTGGGCTAGGATGAAAATTAAGAAAAAAGAGAAAGGTGTTGGTAAAGGGTCAAAAACATTAAAAGTAAGAATTTGATCTTCATAATTTGTGTACAAATATTTAATTTTTGTATGGAAAGAATTTGATTTTGCATATTGGTAATAAAATTACTTGATATTGTTTGTTCATGGGGAAGAAGTAGAAGTAGAGGTAGAGCTGTAGAAGTATTAGTTTTTGTGTACTATTTGTCAGATCATACTAACATTGAAGCAAACAACGGGTGTCTTGAGTTTTCTTCACCTAATTCCAACTTAGGGCCCACTCATGTCTTTTTTTTCTTTGGGGTTTGGGTCTTTGAATGTGAAATAGTTTTTGGGTGTTTGTTAAAACGGTTAATAACCGATGGTTAATAGCTGATTACAGTGGTTGATTTGACTAGTTGATTTTATTAATTGGTTTGATCAACTGATTTAAAATCTACTACTATGAGTAGTTTGTTCAAAAACAGATTATTTATAACAATAAGTCGTTTTAACCAGCTAATTTACCAAACATTAACATTGGCTGATTTAATCATCCAACCCTTTATAAATTGTATCAAAATAGGCTAAAATAGTTCAATAAGCTATTTTACCAAAAGCGTTTGTGGCTTAATGGATTGAGCATCTGCATGTGGAGCAGAAGGTTTGGGGTTCGACCCCTATTGGGCGCGGGTATCAATTGGGGTAATCTTGACTACGCGCATCTCTCTTTATTCCCTCATTTTGGGTACTGGTATGATTTGTCCGCATCTTTCAAGAAAAAGAAAACTCTTCACTCGAACCCTGCCTTGTGCGGGATACCGTGAAGGTTCTTTACCTTTATAAGACGGTTTCACTTAACAATTTGTGATTTTTATTTTGGTTTATCTTTTTTATTTTATTTTTTTTACTTTATCTTATATCTACATTAAATTATCTCCAATTATTTTATTGGTTTTTGCGTAATTAATAGACTATTAAGTTATTAAGGGGATAGAGAGTAATT
Source organism: Amaranthus cruentus (assembly GCA_019425755.1). Taxonomy (NCBI): domain Eukaryota; kingdom Viridiplantae; phylum Streptophyta; class Magnoliopsida; order Caryophyllales; family Amaranthaceae; genus Amaranthus; species Amaranthus cruentus. The sequence goes on from CM033460.1 coordinate 16,378,305, forward strand.
GGTAATTTTATAAGTTATGAGTTTATAATGTCAAATGAATCAATTTGATGGATTAAAATACTTGATAGATAGAGATAGTTGAGATGAGTAGATTGATATAAACAAAATAATCAAATTGGAAATGAAAACATGAGATTAAATGGTCTTAATGTTGGAGATTTTAAGGCAAAATGAAAAAATTGTACTACATTGTTTGTTTTTTTTTGGAAGAATACTACTTCCTCCGTTCTGTTTTAGTTGCACCACACCCTCTTGGCACGGGAATTAAGGGTTGTCGCATCAGGTCTGATGATATATGATTGATGGTGATATGTGGAATAGGAATAAAGTGATAATAAAATAATTGAAATAAAAAATTAATTAATGGAAGGTAGGTATTGGTTGTGGGTATATTAAATGATTAATGGGATGATATATGATTGATGGTGATATGTGGGGTATGAATAAAGTGATAATAAAATAAGATTATTTTTTGCCAAATATAGTAATGGTGCAAGTATTGTGAAACAGCCAAATAAGGTAAGTGTTGCAAGTATTTTGGAACGGAGGAAGTACATGATTTCGTCATGTTAAGTTTCCTTAAGTAAAATATATTTAATTATTGTAAAATTGTTAAGTACTCCATAGGTTACTTGTTTTAAGTGAAAAGAAAAACATTTAGTTTAAGAAATTAATAAGAATAATCATGTAAGGACTTGATGGTACATATATAATACTTATAGCCTATATCTTTAATTAAAAGTTTACACCTCTCCAATTAATTATTAGGTTGGATGAACTTTCTAATGATTTCATCTAAGTTTAGAGCCAATGAAAATCAAACTAATAAGTCTCCCTTTATTTTATTTTAAAATTAAAAAATAATGAGATCAACATTAAAATAAAAAAATTAACGAGCTTAATATATTAGCGAGCTACATTGGGTATATAAATTTCTGTAGGGACAATCTCACCACGAGACATATTTCATAACTGCGTTAAATAGTCTAATAATAAAAAAATTTATTCTATAGACTTCTTATTTAATGTTGTCGCACCATGAGACAATCTCATACGATACGGTCTCAATATACTTCATACATATGGTAGAAAAAATCTGATTTCCGAAGTGATATTGATAAGGACACTTCGGCTGATACAAATCCTACATCTCGGTCATTTGACATATATTGTAGTTTACTTGTTTGGTTCATTTGTTTGGTTGATTTGTTGAGAAGTCAAACCTTTTTTTTGGTGTAATAGTTGATTGCTTTCTCAATTTAATTTACTAATTTTGTTTCTTTTGTAAAATAATTGATTAAGATTAGAAAATTGATATTCTAGAGTAATATTTTTTATCATTTCATAAAATTAGACTCATAAAATCAAGAAGGTCAAAGAAATCAATCCTAGGATATCCCAACGTCTTAATGCATGGCACATACAAAAATTGAGGTTTTGACACATTTTGTTTCTTCATGTGAATCACTCGTTTGAAATACAAATTATTACGGTTCCACTTAATTTGCAGCATTTTCTATTTTAGTCTGTCCCACTTAAATTGTCATTTTTATTTTTAGACTATGACCCACAACTTTCATTTAATCTAATCCATTTATTTATTTGGACTATGGTCGCCTAGAAACAACATTTCAAAGTTAAATAATAGAGTTCTCTTATTGGAGCAAAATGATCAAAAAAAAAGGTAAAGAAAATAATTAAGTATATCCAAAGATCAATTACATGATAGATGATAAAAAGGGGACCAATAATGTTACATGAATAAATGTATAACGGAAAATTAAATATGTACTATAAATAAAAAAAAGTATTATATTCATTTTAAAAAGTTGTCAAGATCACTGAAAATACAATTAGAATAGTCAAAAAAACTCCATTACATCACATGTAATGGTGCTTCAAAATTATTATCAGGTCATAATTTTAATTTGGTGTTATTGTAAATATTAGCTAGCTTAACTAATAAAGTTTTATAAATTTATAATAGTTCTAAATAGTTTTCTTGCACAAAAAAATTATCTTCTATTTTTTAATAATTGTACTTCTCTTAAAAATTTTAGTTGGCAAGCTTATGTATATATAATATATATGTTGATTTGTTTTTAGTTTTGGTTGTAACAAGAGAACGTATAGTATTATAAAAATATATTACGTATGTATAACGAAAAAAGTGTACTTTTTAAGAAATAAGGTATTAAAAGGCAAGTCTCAAGAATAAAACAACAAAAAGATACTTTAGTTATTAAAAAGCTTGATCATATCACATGTTTTAGCACATCAAAATTATTGTCATTCATGAATAAAAAAACTTTGTCGTCATGATATCAACTAGCTAAGCTAAGCGCTAGGTTTTTACGGGACGAAAGAGTATTTATGGGCCCTTAAACTATTGTATATATAGAAAAATTTGAACCTTAAAACTAATTAAAAACTAAAATTTATGAGGGGCACTAGGCGTAGGCACGCCTTGCCCTTGCTTAGGGTCGGCCCTGAAGCTAATAAAGTCTTATATAACTAAGTAACCTTTATTAAGTACTAAATTTGTACAAAAAATAAATAAAGAAACAAAATTAATTAATTAATAACGGTCTAGTTTGCATGTCTTTGGTTTTAATTTTCACAAATTCTTGTTAGCTGACACACTCTCTAATTAGACCGATTCATAATATATTCTTTAAAATATTATAAGTAGACATTAACAATAATGTAAGTAAACATTTAAGATACTGAAAGTATGCATTAAAAATACGATAAGTAAACATTAAGGATAATATAAGTAGTCATTAAGAATACGATAAGTAGATATTAATCTTTAATAGGCTGGACGTGAGATACGTCTCTTAAGAAAACGGTATCCCAAGAGACTAGCTATTTAATTTTTGATTTTAAAATGGCATTTGCAATTGATTAATGTAATTAATTCAGTTTTATCGTTGAAACTTGAAACATGAAACATGAAGTGGATTCCTAACCTCCTACCTATGAGGATGAGTTAGTATAGGTAAATAACGGTTATTTATGAAAGTAGTAAATGACTCTTATGTGTCTTCATTTTATAGGAGAACTTTTAAGATTTTTATTTTATTTTTTTCTTATTTTATTTATTTTAATATTATGTATTTTGTCATTTTGTGGTTATTTACTTGATTAAGATTTTCTTACAAGGATGCATGTTGCATCAAGTTCAAGGTTGTCAGTCTATGATCTCATCAGACCAAAGTGAACATGATCATATTTAGTTTGTGACAGTAATTATGAGTAATCTCTCCGTCACAATAAATTTATATTTTGAGTTTTACTTCATTCTGTTTAATTTGTACTCTCTCAATTCATTTTAGGGAAATTCCACGTGATACCATCCAGTTTTAATGAAATGTCAATGGTAGCATTTTTTTAAGAAAATTCCACATGGTAGCATTCAGTTTTATGCACTATCTAATTGCCGTAACATTTTCCGTTAAGTTCCTGTTAAATTCCGTTAAATTCATCATTTTGTAAGTTTTTTCTCACATGATAGCATCCAGTTTTTGTTAATTTACCATTTTAACTTTTAATTCACCATTTTAATATTCATTAACGCTCATAAATGTTTAATAATTTTACCGAAAAATTATAAGAAACTATCTAATCGGGTCGAAACAAGTACTTATTCGCCTATTTTTCGATACGTAAACCAAAAAAGATATTTGGCGTCATTTTTACCTATCATAACGATTTTTTTTCAAAAAACGGACGTTGCTATTATCCTTATGGAGTAACTCTTTCGAAAATCCGGTCGAAACAAGTACTTATTCGCCTATTTTCCGATACGTAACTTAAAATGATATTTGACGTCATTTTTACCCATCATAACGATTTTTTTGAAAAAACGGACGTCGCTACTATCCTTACGGGATACTCTTTCGAAAATTCGATAGAAACAAGTATTATTCGAAAGAGTACTTGTTTTGACCAATGAATTAAACATTAAAATGGTGAATTAAATATTAAAATTATTTTTCCGTAAAATTATTTAACATTTATATTTTTCTCCATAAAATTATTAAACATTTATGGACATCAGTGAATTAAACGGTGAATTAAACAATAAAATGGTGAATTAAACGTCAAAATGGTGAATTAAACAAAAACTTGATGCTACTATGTGGAAAAAACTTACAAAATGATGAATTAAACGGAATTTAACAAAAACTTAACGGAAAATACTACGGCAATTAGATAGTGCATAAACCGGATGCTACCATGTGGAATTTTCTTAAAAAAGTGTTATCATTGGCATTTCATTAAAACTTGATGTTACCATGTGGAATTTCCCTTCATTTTAGTTGTCTCATTTGCTTTTTCACACTTGTCGAGGAAACATTTTGACTCTTAATATCTCTAATTATGCTTAAATAAAAATTAAGAAAAGTTAATATGAATAATTCTTTCATTAATTAGACGAATCAAACAAGATCTCACATGACTATGTTTTAACTTATAGATTAAAAATAAAATACAAATTAGAAAGAATTGATAAATAGTATGAAAATTTGTGAATAAATATTTACATATTTCAATTAATGTTTTCACAAGATGGAACGAGTTCTTCAACTCCAATTCCCAAGGGGCAAGGAGGGAGTTAATTAGGAGAAATAGGGAGTATAAGTTAAGGTTTTGTCTCACTTTATTCAAAAATTCCTAATTAATAACTGAATCACAACAAAAGGACAAAAATAATAATATTAAAATAAATAAAATCAAAAAAAATAAATTAAAACAATAAACCTCTCTTCCTATCACATCCTACCATATAAGAGTGATTTATTAACCTCATAAATAACCGTTATTTACTAAGACTTTCTCACTAGTAATACTTCTTCCGTTCTGAAATACTGGCTATATTTGACTTATGAGTATTATTCATTGTTCGAGTTTATTTTATATATAACGACTAATGTGTAAGAAGAAATATAGTAAAGTGGGATCTTGTTTGAATCGTCTAATTGCATGCTTTCATAATATTTAATTTTTATAATTTTTAACTAAGTGTAGTTTAAAATATTAATGATCGAAATTGTGCATTAGATTGCGTAAAAAAGTGAAATGTAACAAGTATTATGGAACGGAGAAAGTATATAGTGATATACTTTATCTCGTTTCATTATACTTGTTATATTAGACTTTTAACGCAATCCTAATACATTATTTTGATTATTTATATATTAAATTATACAACTAAAAATTATAAAAAACTAATATCATGAAAATATACAATTATATGATTAAAACAAGATCCAACTTGACTATTTTTTTTCTTACATATTAACCCCATATATTATAAAATTAGTGTCAACAATGAATAGTATCAATTATAACTGTTATGTAGCAAATACTTTTATTTCAAATTGAATAAAGCATCTCTCCGACTCTCCCTTTCCTCCATTTACCCTATACTTAAAAAAAAAAAGATTTTTTGGAAAATTAATTTATACTCCCTCGGCCTTCCTATTCAAAATAATTGTCCACTTTGGATTGGACACGGATTTTAAGGAAAAAGTAGTTGGGGTATTTTAAGTGATTATAATAATTGTAAAGGTGGTAGTTGGGGTATTTAAGTGATTATAATAATTGAAAAAGTGGTAGGTGGGGTATTTTAAATAATATAAGTTGGGGTAGTTGGGGGTATTTAGGTAAAAAGTCTTTGCCAAAAATAGAAAATGGTCATGTAGAGTGACTTGACTAAAAAGAAAAGTGGACAATAATTTTGAATTTTACTTTATACTCGCTCCCATCTTATTTGTTCTTCCACTTTGGGTTTTTCACAAATATTAAGGTAGATAGAATTTTTGGGTTGTACTGGGTATTATTTTAATTAAATACTAATGTGAAGTAATGATTGTATTAAAAGTATGAGAGAAAAAATTATTAAATAGTAGTGTGAAGTAATGATTGTATTGAAAGCATGAGAGAGAAAATAATTAAATAGTAGTGTGAAGTAAGGAAATTGTGGTTTTAAGAGGTAAAAGTGGGATGAAAACTTTCCAACAATAGAAAGTATTCTAAGGTGAAAGAACTTTTGAAACTACCCATTATAATAAGGTGAACGAACTTAAAAGAAGGGAGAGAGTAACTTTTATCACTTAAGAATTTGCTCCTCAAGACCTCAACTTATTGGTATTGCACTGACCTTATTTAAATTGCACTAATTTTATTTTAAATTTATTTTAACCAGTAATGCAAATGTAAGAGTGAGAATGCTAAATTATAGAATTAAATTATGAATTTTAATTATGAAATTATAAATAAAAAATTTAAGAATGACAAGGTTTGTGTAGTTATTCTTAAATTCTCAACTTTAACTACTTTAAAAACAATGGTGGAATTTGATCTAAATTCAAATTAAAAAAACTTTAATTATTCAACAAACAATAAATTTGAGTCAATTCCAAATTTTCAAATGAAATCATTGTTCTCAAACATGACATAAAATAATATATGAACCAATTCAATAATATCTTAATCTTAATTCTTAAAATATCATCACTTCAAAACTTATTATAAAAGTGAGGCAATTTTAAAGTCAGCTAAAAGGAGGGGGAGAAGTAAAGCAAAATCTTTTTGAAAATTTTCCTGCTGCGTATAGGACCGGCCTTAAGGGTGGGCAATAGGGGTCGTCGTCCAGGACCCCATGTTAAAAGAGCAAAATTAATGATTGTAAAAGGTCCATATAAGTTATAAATTGCAAAGGAAAAGAGCTCTAATATATTATTTCGCTCAAAGCCCCAAATATCTAGGGCCGGCCCTGGGTACGTATATTTTTAAGGCCTTTGAGCACTTTCGATATAAAAACTACTCCCTCCGTTCCTTTTTGTTTTTCCACCTTACTAAAACGGGTAGTTCCATAAGTTTTTCCACTTTAGAATACTTTCCACTTTTGGAAAGTTTTCATCCCACTTTTACCCCTTAAAACCCCACTTTTCTTACTTCACACTACTATTTAATTATTTTCTCTCTCATACTTCCAATACAATCATTATATTACACTATTATTTAATAATTTTTTCTCTCATACTTCCAATACAATCATCACTTTTCAATACTATATAATTAAAATAATACCCATTACCACCAAAGATTCAATTTTTCTTAATCTTGGTGAAAAACCCAAATAGAAATATCAAAAAGAAACGGAGGGAGTACCAAATTAAAACAATGAATTCTGTATAAGATTTGAATAATTGAATGTGTAGAGCGGGACAATGCATAGCAGTATACTCTCGTCGTTCCCTTTGTGCATTGGACTTTACATCTTTAAAAATTATATTCCCTCCACCTTTTTTATTGTCCACTTTCTTGTAGGCACGCAAATTAAGAAAAATGCTGGGGTATTTTAAGTGATTATAATAATTGTAAAGGTGGTAGTTGAGGTATTTAAGTGATTATAATAATTGAAAATGTGGTAAGTGGAGTATTAAATAATATAAGTTGAGGTAGTTGAGGGTATTTAGGTAAAAAATCTTTGCCAAAAATAGAAAGTGGACAATTAGAGTGAATTGACTAAATAAGAAAAGTGGACAATAAAAAAGAATCGGAGGGGGTACTATAATATTTTTTGTACTCAAGATGAATTTATCAAGATGTCATAAAGTTATATTTAACTTGTAAATATTTATAAAAAATTATGTACAGTGTCACCCTTCTTAAATAAAATATTCTTTATGAAAATTTATGAAAACATCAATGAAAATAGAGGTAAAAGTAGATTTGGAAAAAATTTATTACTTCCTCCGTTCCATAATACTTGCTACTGATTGTGACATTTTCCTACACAATATGTCACACTCGGTGGCAAGTATTATGAAACGGAGGAAGTATGAACTTAGTCCACTCTAGTAATAACATGGATCAACATCTACACTCCGATCCCCTCCACTCCACTCTTATATACTTACACTTTACCCCACTATACTCTACTCTAATCTATTCTACTCTTATACTCTTACATTCCACTCCACTTCACTCTTAAATAAATTTAAAAATTAATAATTTAAAATTTAAAAAATCAAAAATTTAAAAATTTAAAAAATCAAAAATTTAAAAATTAAAAAATCTAAAAAATTTAAAAACTAAAATTAAAATAAAAAATTAATATAATATAATATAATTATTTTATTTCAAAAAGTTTTTTTTTCAGTTACTTTGGAGGATATAATAGAAAGTGAAGAAAATAAGGATAAGATTGATAAAACTTAGTCCATACTATTTTAGTGTGCGCCAAGTCCACACAACAATTTTTCATTTATGGTGACAAAATATAAGTATATTATATACTACTCCCATATTAATTAAAGTATTAAAAAATAAATATAGAAAAGTCAAAATATATCTCAATTCAATTCTCACATCATTCTTCCTTTCCTTGATCTTCCATATAATCAACAAAAATAAAAGCACTAATTACATTAAAAAAACTAATTGATACTTAAAGATTAAAGAAAAAGTGACTTACACAATGCCACCAATTTTATTCCATCCTCTATTTTAAAATAATAAAGTGTTTTTAAAGTTTGAAAGTTGAGATATTTTAAATGAAGAGATACTCCATGTTTCCAATTACAATATAGTCGGCTCCTTGTTTTTGGCTTCTTTAGGCTAATTGAACAAAAGAAATATTAAAGATATCTTCATACAAATTCTTTATTCTTTATTCTTTTTGTCTTCTAAATTTGCTGCATAATATTTAAGTTTTTAATTTAATTTATGTTGTATATAGTGAAGTGTAGGAATAGATATAAATGGAGAAATTGAATAATTTCTTAACCAATGAAGTATTTTCTCCGTTGCAATATAGTTGCAACATTTGGAAAATAAGCACTATTTATTTATCTCCTTTAATTTGTGATTACGTAATCTATAAGTTAAAATATAGTTAAGTGGGATCTTGTTTGATTCGTCTTGATCCAAAGATTATTAATATCCAATTTTTATAATTTTATATTATATGTAATTATAGATATTAAAAATTAAATTAGTGTATTGGACGGCACGAAAAACTAAATGTTGAGAAACATAATTTTCCATGAAGACAATTGTCAGCCTGTTTAAAATGATTATTTATATGGTCATGGTCTTAAATTTTCAAGATTAGCTAAATTTGATTAACTAACCTATGAAGCATATTTAATTTATGTATATTTTAAAGTTGAGATTTTTAGATTAAGATAAGATATCTCCAAAGTTGAGATTTTTTAAAATTAAAACACCCAAAGTTAAGATTTTGCGTTTTAACATTTTTAAAATTTTATTATTTTCAAAATTTATATAATTTTTGTAAAAGTTAAATATGAATTCATGTATATTATTTAGGGGAAAAATTACCATGAATAATACAACTTTTTGCTTATTTTTCTATAATAATACTAACTATTGATTAACCATGAATAATACCAACTTTGGGGGTGTTTTCCTAGAATATACCTAACATGTTAAAAATCAATCTATAGAAGATTATATGACAAAAAAAAATTAATAAATTAGTTAATAAAATAAAGTTGGTATTATTCTAGGAAAAAACTCCCTAAGGGGTATTATTCATGATTAATCAATAATTGGTGTTATTGTAGGAAAATTAACAAAAAGTTGTATTACTCATGGTAATTTTTTGTTATTTAGGTGAATGATAGATATGTGATGGCCTTTTGATGTAATAACGTCCAAATATTATTGAAAAATTTAATTTTAAAGGTTTTGCATTTAAATTACTATTTTAAAAAGATTTAAGCTTTTATTTATTTTACAAAAGTCGTTTAACATATGCGTAATTTTTTTTAAAAAAATCCCATCAACAGAAGTTAATTTTGCACAAGTAAAATATAGTACTTCACAAAGATAGTTTAATACTCCTTCAATAAATCGATTAAAAAATATTTTATCAAAATTGATGGAAAAAAGTTAATATTCTTCATGAATGGAATATTTCTTTTCTCAATAGTCAATACTAATGACCCTCACCCCAAAATAGAAGGCAATTGACTTAGAGGGGTCCATTATTTCGCTAATAACTCCAAATAGTTTGGTACGGGGTTGATTTTATTCAATTACAAAAACCTTGGAAGGACAGCCTAACAATCTTTTTATTAAAATTATCTTACCGTTATACGACTTAATATATATAAGCTGATTCAATTTTAGTTTATTAAAAAAAAAGTTAAAAGAACTTAGAGTTAATTTTAGAATCTTTTAATATAAATAATTTAGATTATTTGTATTGAATAAGCTCGTCTCACGGTAAGATAGTTTCATACAAGACTTATTTAGTATTCGTACTGTGCATGATGATTTAGTTTTTTTAGTATTTTTTTTGTCCAAGATATAAGGAAAATTTGTCCATTATAATTCCACCTTTGTGTATTATTTGCTGACAATACTCCTTTTCACATTTTAATCGGGCTACTGTAGGTACTAGGTACCTACTAACTGTTACACTCACTATTTCTTACCCCTTATGCTTCTTCGTTGGTCTTACCCTACTCCTCTTAGGTAGTGGGTAACTATAATAGCCGGTTAAAATATGAAAAAGGGTGTTGTCAGCAAATAATAAATAAAAATTAGATGATTTATAAATAATCAATAATAAGGATTATTCATAGCAAATGGATAATAGGTGGAATTATTCAGAATAATTTTTTCAAAATATAAATAATAATATTTTAATTAACAGTAATTGTTATCTTTAAAATAAAATCAATTTATAACGAATCATTAGTCGCTCTGAAGATTAATATATTATACTTTATTACACTTTAGTTTAAGTGCGAACCACAGAACTATTTTTCAAAAGCGTTCAAAACCATTCGATCCGATCTCACAATTTAACTTTTGAAACTTCCCCAAATTTTTGAAAATTATGGGTGGGACTTCAAACTTTAGGCAATGGGCTGGCTGCTTTACACTCAATCAGGTACAAGATCAAATTTCTCAAGTACCTTTTTTTTTTCCTTTGTAATAATATTTTAATGGATATTCTTCTGAGAGACCGTATTTTTGAGAGACGTCTTTCAGACTCAATTCATCGTAGCTTAATGCTTATTTTACTCTACATTTTCTTTATGGGCCGACCTAATTAGAGATGGTCTTTTAAAGAGACCGTCTCTCACAAGAATTTGTGATATTTTAAGAGGGTTAATTTTGTTAGGTTCGGACATGGATGAACTGAGAAGAAAAAAGTGATCTCGAGTCACGTTGACTAGTCTAACTTTACAAAAGACGGTCTCAAGTAAGAATTTGTGAATATAGTTTGGCCCAAATATTATGTTTGGAAAATATATTTTTTAAATATTAGCCTAATTCAATATGATTTCAATGTCAATGAAAAATTGACCAATTTGAAAATTTAGTAAATAAGTGTTATTTACAATTCATGAATTTTTATATTAAAACTGAATTTTTTATTCTCAAATGAATTTCACATTACCAAACACTACCTAAATTTAATTGGCAGTAATTGCAAAAAAAAAAAGTGCTATCTATGACTAGTACTTCACAAATTCTCAAATAAGACGATCTGATTTGGACATGATTCCTAGTGGACTGACCCATTGTCTATTTATTGTCTGACAAATTTAACGTGGTCACTTTTCATAGTAATAAAGTGATCACTTATAACCTTAAAATAATTATTTATCTTAAAGTGATCAATTAAAAAAATAAACTAATTATATAGACCCTAGTCATGGTGATTGGTGACCAATTAGAGAATTGCTGGTACTTTATAGTCTAAGGAGTAAAATTATTCTATCCCTAATGGAACGTTTGGGCCATTAATTTATTGGGATATCAAATATCATAAATTGTTGTGAGAGACGATCTCTTTAATAGACCATCTCTTATTGGGTTGGCCCATTAATTTATTGGGATATCAAATATCACAAATTATTCTATCCCTAATGGAACGTTTGGGCCATTAATTTATTGGGATATCAAATATCTCTTATTGGGTTGGCCCATTAGGGAAAATGTAGAGTAAATATAGGCAATAAACTTTAATGGATTGGACCTGAGAGACGTCTCTCAGAAAGACGGTCTCTCATGAGAGTAGCTGATCAAATATAGTTTTGTTTGGTTCATAACTGCTACAATGTGCAAACATGAGCTTTGTTTTAGTGGGCTATCATATTTGGATTGATTGGGCTTGTGATATGGGCTGTGTTTAATTCATAACTCCTACAATGGGCTGTTTAGGTCATATGGGCTGTTCTTCTCAATCCTGTTTGTCACTGGTCAACAATTTATCAATTTTCCCATTTTTCTCGTGACAAATTCTTATTTAAGACAGTTTCTTCATAAAATAATTTTAAATTAAATTAAGTAGTCTAATTAGATGATTTAAAATCTTAAATTTTGTAATTTTCTCTACATTTTTGTGTGCCGGCAAATGTTTAGAATACCTTTTTCTATCACTCTAAAGTCTTGCTCTACAATACATTATACATGATTACATGTACTTCCCCCATTTTGAAGTACTCGATATATTAGACTTAGTTGTATTATTTGTCTGAATTGTCAAATCGCATAATTTCATAATATCAACTTTTTTATAATTTTTAGTTCAGCTTAATTTAAGATATAATGGTCACAATTACACATTGAATAGCGTAAAAAATAGAATATAGCACGACAAAACAAAGAAAATATTATATAACATACTATTATTTATATATTCATATTATATATAATTTATTTGAAGAATATTTTATATGATGAATATTCATTAACTAGTGCAACATCTTTTAAATTTTGAAACCGCAGTTTACATTTGTACACTACCACTACCACCTCTTGACTTGTGGCAGTTATATTGTATAGTATTTTTATGTGCTTCTTTGTATATATTATAATAAAGAATAAGTCTTGTATGAGACTGTCTCATTGTGAGACGAGCCCATAAAAGCAGTCTAATTAATGGTTTTTTTATAAAAAAACAACTAATTAAGTAAGTTAAAAACAGTTTGTCTGTGCAGCTTTTTTAAAGTTAATATTGGATCGACCTATATTAAGTCATCTAACAATAAGACGGTCTAAATAAAAAAAATTTCAATAATATTTCACTAAATTCTCAAGCATGTGTCCTTTTAGTTTTTGGTTGATGATACTTAATAAGTTGAAACTTACTAGTGGATGACAATATGACATGGATTATTTGTCTTTCTACACAACCTAAGGGTACTTCATCTCTCAATCATGGCTTGAAACTCGACTTTTCTTTTGGCTAAAGCCATTAGTCTCTTCGGTCTCACTAAATTTATCTCACTTTTCTTTTCGGTCTATAAATTTACTTAATATTTTTGTGGTTATGACATATAATTTTCTTTAATTCTCATCCGTATATTTATATTACACCGTCTGTAAATATATTGTATTTTGTTTACCTGATTTGGACTTATTTGTGGGAAAAGTGGCCTTTATCACTACTTTGTTAATGTCGTATACATATGATTTTGACAAGTCAAATAGCCAAATTGGTAATGCCATTATTAAGAAGAGTAGTCTAAATGGATTAAAACTAATCTAAATTAAATCAACTGAATTGAGGGTTAACCTAAGTCAGAAAAGCCTAATTATCCTTATTTGTTGAATGTAGATAAGGTTAATTTGAGGGTTGATACAAAGAGATAGAATCATAGAAGTAATAGTTTAATAGTTTAATTAGGACTAATTAACTAATTATGCAAGAATTACATTTTGATTTAATAAGGGCAAACAATTAGGGGTATACATGCACAATAAACTCATGCTTACATAACTCTTCTTATATAAAAATGAATTACAACTTACAAGACTATTGTTTAGGAGATTTCAAAGACTCCACTTGAGACTTTCCTCTAGGACCCTTTAACCTTATGTAAAGCCTATATTCATTAAAAGTCATAGGTGGATACATGGCAGGATTCTCAGGGGTTACAAGTTCCTTAGCCGGTTCAATTAGTAATTCACCTCTTGGGTTGTAGAAGAAAGCCAATGATACTCTTTCCAAATTAGGGTTTACAATCACCCTATGCTCCACACTTTTATAGATAGCATTGCTTAGTACCTAATCAATAAAACCAAGTATATTGTTAGTCATTACATCAACTCTTTGCATGACCCGTTCTCTAATAGACCCGACGATATGATAATTACCCAACTTTATAACGGATCCCAACTTCAAATTAATTTAAAATTATATAACAATTAATGTGGACACCTCTGTTTGGGTGTTTCTTTGATTATATTCCTCATGTCTTCTCTTTAGAAAGGGTATGAGTGTGGTTTGTATATCACCTACTCGGGCTAAAAATTATTAAAATGTAGAAGAAAGTAGAGTATTTTATGTCACCTAAAAAAATTTCACCAAAACAAGTAATTTAAAAACATCATTAAATCAATAACTACTCTTATAAGAGACAATCTCTCAAAGAAACGACCTTAAAATAAGAAGCTCGTATTTTTATTTTCTCTTTATTTGTCTTAATTAGGCTATTTAGCCCATATATTTAGTGTGTATCTGGGAAAGACCGTTTCTCACAACAATTTGTATTAAATCAATAGTATAATTTTGTGGGATTTGAAATCAAGGACCAAGAGCTATATTCTATTGTAAACTAAGGATTAGATTGTGACTCTACATGAATTGGTCCTAAAAATATATTTGTTGTAGATTCTTTTGATTTAAGGACCAACTCATATAAAATTGTGGGCACAATATGGTGTGTTATTGGAACCTTCATTACATAAAGCTTGAGAAAACACTACTTTTATCATCCTAATTTCTTTATCATCAAGATCTTTTTTTTTTTTTAATGAAGATCTTAACTATTTTTATACGATTTTAACGATATTGTTGTTATGATATATAAGGATTATATGTGGTACATGTTCTTTTAATTGTGGTCCAATTTAAGAAGCATCTTTATGAGTATTTAATTTATTTTATTTTATCAAAGGGTACAAGATTTCAGACTAAAGCAACATGTTAACACTTATATGCCTTCATATATTAACTTGAAATTTGCTATTAAAGATTGACAAAAAACAACTATTTGATATCATAAGAGTAAGAATGTGTAATTCTGATAGCACTAAAAATTAGTCACAATAGAGTATTGGGGTGATGGAGAGACAGGTTTATTATTTGTTCATGTTTAATTAAAATATATAGTCAATTAAAGTTAGAATAAAAATAAAAAATAAAAATAGCATAAGTCATCTGAAAATATTGTGTTGTGAATTCGTGACCCATGACCCATGTGTCTCATGTGTCATGATCATGTATTGGCAAATGAATGTGCATCAACCTATCATTCAATTCATTTGGGTAGATATTAGGCTGTCAACTAATATAGCTGAAAAGAGACAGGCACAAGTAGAAGACTAAAAGTGTGTTTTTATGGTTAGAAACTTGGAATTTAGAAGTTGAACAAGTGAGTAGCAACTTGTTTATGCACGTTTCAACTTGAGGTCCAAAAGTCATACTAATATACCATATTTGATATCAATTAATATCTTTTTAATTTGCACGATCTAACTTAAATATATATCAGTTTTTTAAGTCAAATGATATAAAATCACATTTATGAATTTGTTGTCATTAAATGGATCACATATTTATATGGAATGAAATTTTGATATGACTTGGTGCCAACTAATTAGAATTGACACCACACCTACTTGGCCCTCCCTTTTGATCAAATGTTAAACATGTTATATATTACTATTTAATACTTCCTCTGTTTCGTTTTAGTTGCACCATTAGGTTTGACACATTTTTTAAGGGTCGTCAAATCAGTATGGTAAAAGTAGGGATGATGTATGATTGATGGTGATATGTGGGGGTAGAAATAAAAAAAATTATTATAAGTAAATAGTGGTTGTGACTTGTGGGTATATTATAAGTATATCAATCTCTTCAACTCTCTTTAAGTGTTCACTTTCTTTGAACGCGGATTTTAAGAATGAAGTACTCCCTCCGTTCCTTTTTGTTTTTCCACCTTACTAAAACGGGTAGTTCCATAAGTTTTTCCACTTTAGAATACTTTCCATTTTTGGAAAGTTTTCATCCCACTTTTACCCCTTAAAACCCCACTTTTCTTACTCCACACTACTATTTAATTATTTTTTCTTTCATATTTCCAATACAATCATTACATTACACTATTATTTAATTATTTTTTCTCTCATACTTCCAATACAATCATTACTTTTCACTATTATATAATTAAAATAATACCCACTACCACCAAAGATTCTATTTTTCTTAATCTTGGTGAGAAACCCAAATAGGAACATCAAAAAGGAACGGAGGGAGTAATCGGCGTATTTTAAGTGATTATAATAATTGTAAAAGTGATAGTTGGAGTATTTTAAGTGATTATAATAATTGTAAAGGTGATAGTTATTAGGGTATTTTAAGTAATGTAAGTGGATGTATTATGATCTTTACTTATGTGAACATAGGGTATTTAGCCAAAAAAATCTATACCAAAAAAGAAAAGTGGACAAATAGGGTGAATTGACCCAAAAAGAAAAGTGGACATTTATAGTGAGTTGGAGGAAATATTTATTTATTGTTACTAAGTGAAATATTCATATTTATTTAAACTTTTTCTCTATGTGGGTGGTAGATAGGAACTTACTTTTCTGCGATGAAAAGTTAGTATTATTTTTTCTAAAATAATTTTTTGGAAAAAAAATTCCCCTTTTTTTTTGAAGATAAAAAAATAAAATAAAATAAAATAAAATTCCCTTAATAATGTGTTTAGTTTTGTATTATTTTGATGATTTTAAGTTTTCAACATAAAAGTTTATCATTTTGTTGGAAAAACTATTCGGGGGAAAAAATTCTTAGTAATGGGCAATGATAGCAAAGACATTCCAAAACTCTATATTTTAAAATGTATTTCATGTCCATTAAGTTCAACATTTATATTTTTTAATGAGAAAATTTGTTGTGTTTACATAGATCTACGTACATTAATACAAAATCAAAAAGGAACAAATTAAATCGAGTTTTCTTATGGGCTGTTAGAGTATATAATATAATTATAGGGCTTTGACCATCAACTTAAACTTTTGGTTAAGTTGGTTCCTTGATATGTCATACAAAAGAGAAACTAAGAATATTTTCGTCTACATTTTCACATTAATAAATAATAATTCTTGTGTTTCAAACATATCCTCATGTTTACTTTGGTGTTAATTGGTAAGCCAACCTTAATTGACTCATCAACACCTAATTCAGGTTAATTAATTGGTATTCCAAACTTACTGGAACTTTGAATTTGTGCAGGAATACTGGTTTGATAACTGTAACTACAACTAGTTGACAACCAATTAAAACTTTTTAGTTTTTCATTTTCACATTACGATAGAATTTAGAAAATGGGCATGGGCAACCCAAACAAGGAAGAGAAGAAGTAGACCACTCATAAACCCAAAGAAGGTTTACTACTAAAACCAATTGGTAATAGTAGGAGTTACTCCTTAAGTATATAAAGTGATGCATACTCTTCTCTTTCTCCGATGTGGGACAACTCACATGTGGGTAACACATGAGCACTTCAACACATTAATACTTATGTTTAAACATATCCTCATCTTTTTTTAGAAATCATATGTTAACCTATAGGTTATAAGCTTTTCTTTTCGTTCTTATGACATAAATTTAATTTTCATCGATTACAAAAAAAATTATCCTTATTGTGAAACAAAAAACTTATCCTTATTTTTATTAAGGCTACTTCATAATTTTTTTTTTGAGTTAATTTCATATATTTAAGTGATCATAATATAGTTATTTATTCAATTTCAATAACTAGTCCATATTATTATTGTGAATTAATCTAAATGACATTAACGACAATTTATGTAATGCGGTAAAATATATGCATGAAGTGGACAATAATTGATTGAAATTAATTGAATGTACAAAACTGAAATGCAAACATTTACGTGGAATATAAGAAAAGTCAAAAAGAGATATTTCAAATAAGTAAACACAAAACACGTTTTGCCATTGATTTCAGTAAAAAGCCAAAATAAGACACCCCTAATAAGTAAAAAAGTAGTGTAGACAGATGTGAATTTAAAATATTACTCCCTCCTTTCCGTATAATTTAAAGCAAAAAGAAAATTATTGTTTTTTAAGAAAAAAGTAGATAATGGTAATAAATAAAGAGAGGGAATAAATTGTGTGGTTGAAATTAAAAGAGAGTTAAAATTTATGGCTGAGATTAAAAGAAAGTGTTGGGTCATAGTCCAAAAATAGAAATGATGCAAATTAAGTGGGACGAACCAAAATAAAAATGCTGCAAATTAAATGGGACGGAGGGAGTACTACTTATTATTTATCTATATACATATGTGCTAAAACAATTTTGTTTTCTCATTTATTTCGATTTAATTGTTTCAAATGATATTTTGTCGTCTTTTTCAAATTAGGTTTGATATGTTTATGTTTGGAATATTGATTTGCAATGACAAACTAAAAAAAATTCTTTTACATTTTGACACTACTTTCTTATTAGAATTAGAATCATATAGATATTGTAATAAAAAAAATTAATATGTAATTTTTGTAATTAAAAATATAACAATTGATTTGGAACAACACAAAAAAAAATGTAAAAGCTAATTTGGGGCAGATCCGAACCTAAATGAAAATTATTGTAAGGTATGTACCTGAATTTGGTCACCAACATTGATAATGAAGGCATGTTGAGCGGGTTTGACAGTAATCCATTTGTTATTCCTACGGACTTGAAGACCCGGTACATCATGATCCGGTAGCAAAATGGTTAACCCACCCGGATCTGAATGAGAGGACAACCCAAGAGTCAAATCAGGTTGTGGGCATTTTGGGTAAAAATTAACCCTTAAACAAGCTCCATTTTCCTCCCCTCCAAAAGCATTTTGAAGATAATCCTCGTCTAATCCAAGATTAGCCGAGAAAATCTTCATTAATCTTCTTCCTAATTTTACCACTTCACTAGAATAATTCTCGATCACCTCCCTACATATTACAAAGCCAAACACATAATTTTATTAATACAATATAGACTAAGGGGACAATAAAAGTCAAAACTCATAACATACTTCATGAGATATTATTTGATTTCCAATAAAAACACCTAATTTAATTCATGTACTAAACATTCTAGTACATGTACAATATGTCAACAACCTAACCTAGTACTACTAAACTCGTGAAACGTGACTATTATTATACGTATCATGATTAAGGTATAGTTTAAATATCTTAATTAAGTGCTTACCACGTAATATCATTCATCATTTCTCTAATGTTGGATCCACTTCATAGACCACAAAGAGTGGCCCTCAATTGTGTAATAGAAAATTCAACAACGTGGATGATGTCAATAGATTAATTTATCTCCACATATTTTCATTTTATACAAAATCTTTCAATTGTGGATCTATGAGGACCAATATGATTTTTTATTATAAAAAATTGAAAAAATATAAAAATAAGCGCATAATCTTACATGAAGAACAATTACTTCTAAATAAAATCTGATTCTCAAAGCGATGAATACTTATTATAATTATTATTCTAAATCTTTAAAACAAGTTAGCCCGTTAACCCTTTGGACATTGTCATAGTAATCATAATTTAGAGTAATCATGAGAATCCATATCTTGATTACCATCATTAACTTTTTTTATTTGTGAGAGCATATATATATTCTATCTAAATAAATTTATAATATAATAAAATATGTAGAATAATTTTAAATACGTATAGAATACATTTTTCCACTTCTATATCATGATATCATTTTGAGATTGTTCAAGATTTAGTCCAATATTAAAAATTGAAATGATATACAATAGTAATATTATTATAATATCAATATCATGTAGTATGGGTGTATTTTTAATTGGTATATACAATATTTGTGAATTCAAAACAATATTTATATATATCATGTGTTTTGGATCTCTAAAATATCATAAATAATTAAACACTTTTGACCAAACAAATTTCCCTTTATTTTCTTTGTGGATGATAGCTTTTTTTTTTTAATTTCTTCTTTTGACAAAACTCTAATTTGATTGATATATTTATCTCAAAAATCAAGTTAGCAATTGTGTCACGAAAAGGGAAACAAGTTATATCTAGTAAATAGCAAAAGAAAAAGGAATTATGAAATTTAATCATATGACTTAAATAGAGAAGATACTCTTTATTTTATAAGATGGAATAGTTATGAAGATACTCTTTATTTTATAAGATGGAATAGTTATGAAGATACTCTTTATTTTATAAGATGGAATAGTTATGAAGAGACTCTTTATTTTATACGATGGAAGAATTTTTTCTTTTAAATGATGAAATATAAATAAGACAGATCAGCTGAATAGTTATGAAGCTTTAACTATTCACTTTTATGATTATAAAAAAGAAAAAAAATGATTTTTGTTAAAAAAATTTAATTTTCTTTTTTTGAAAATTTATAGATGTAAACAAACGTAAAAGATCACAAAATTCTCTCACTTCGCCTTTTCTAATAAAAAATTTGGCTTTTACTCTATAAGTTAATTTTGTCGTATCCTGAACTTGAACTATAAGTATTACTTATATAGACTTTTATGTTGGTTTTGACTAAAAATTATGGATAAAAGCTAGTACCACGTTTCATATATAGTACTTGTGCCATTCTATTTATTACAACATTTTAAATAAAATAAATTTTCAATAAAAAATTCTTAAAATCCTAATGAAAAATTTTAATTAAAAAATTAGCAATAATATGAAATAATTAAATATGACGCACCTATGATATGAAGGCTCAGCTGGCCATTTGTTGTGATCCTTCAAATTGGAAGGTAAATAATGAAGGAAATAATAATCACTCCAATCAAGAACCGCACCTTTCTCTACACCAAGTCTACTACCATACCCTTCATAGGTCTTAGGGGAGTTAGCATACTTTGTTTTCACCTCCATAGGTTGATGAAAAAAGTCACGCCACACTTGGCGTGCTCTATCCATAAGTTCGGGTGGGACCCCATGATTAACCGCTTGGAAAAATCCCCAGACACGACAGGCCTCACCTACTTTCTCTCGAGTCACCCTAATTTTTTCAAGGTCACCCGAAAAGAGGCTTGATAAGTCTATTAGAGGGATATCCACTCCATCCTCGACCACAGGTTCCACAACTGGCCGCTCTGTCAAAGGTTTGACATAGCGGTCAGGAATCTTGTCCAAGCCTCTATCAGATAGGTCTTGAACACGAACTATAGGCTCAGGCCAATCCGTAACACAACTCATAATTAATAATCTTATTTTATTTTTTTATTTTTTGCTTTAATCAAATAAAAGAACTCTTAATATTTGATTGGTTATGTATGAGTTTGATGGTGGGAGTGAAGATGGGAATGAGTATGGTTTTTATAGGGGTGAAGATAAGAGTCAAAGGGAGGGGAAGAAATGATGAGATTATAGAAAGAAGAGAGAGAAAGGAATAGAAAGAGAAACGTGGGATAAATTGCGTGAAAGCTAATATAAAACGTGCTAGTTAGTAGTTAGTGAGTGTTGTATGATAGACTATTTGTCCCTTTTAATTTGTATCACTTTTCATTTTAGTTTAATTAATTTATTTTTTATTTTTTTCTTTTTGTCTATAGACTTATTTTATTTAATGTTGTTCGCAAATTTATTATTTATCTTTATTTTAATCACTCATTTTTATTATTTTTTTATTTTTTTATCTTATTTTCTATTTTACTAACGTAATTTATTTGGTGCAATATGAGTGGGACGTGTAAAAGAAAAGGACTTTGGGGTTAGCTAGGTATACTAGTATAATTTATTTTGTGGGGTGTCTTTTACTTTGAGCATGACAGGCCGACATAGGGGATAAAACACTTAAGGAACACACATGCATTGGCTAATCTATCACTTCTCTTGTCTTTAACATGTATTTTTTTTGTAGATAAAATTAGAATAATAACAAAAATATAATAAAATATTTTATGATAATGAGTGAT
Organism: Amaranthus cruentus; assembly: GCA_019425755.1. Classification (NCBI taxonomy): domain Eukaryota; kingdom Viridiplantae; phylum Streptophyta; class Magnoliopsida; order Caryophyllales; family Amaranthaceae; genus Amaranthus; species Amaranthus cruentus. Next base: position 16,400,334 of record CM033460.1, read on the forward strand.
TATATTATATTAGTGAGTATTGATTATAGTTATCGTTTTGGCTATGTTCTCTTTCATTTTTTTAAATAATCTTTGATTACACGAGTGTTTTTTTCTTTTTGATTAATTAAGCTTAGTAGTACTTCGTTTGTACTTTAATATTTTTACTATTTTTATTATTTTATTACTCAATTTTTATTGTAAAAGTAATATGAATTTGTTTCATACAATTATATTAAACAACCTTATTTAGTCTTTTATTTATAAACTCATACTCTTTATTTTCTACTTAAATTGACCATATTTTCTAACTCACACTCCTAAAATTTAATGTGGTGCTTATTATTATACTAAATGATGATAATGAAAATAATTTATAGTAAAAATTTAAAATACAAGCTATTATTTTAGTAGAAGTATTTTGTTATAGAGTAATTCTTTTTGAACTAATAATTTAACATATTTTTGTTTTAAATGTTAAAATGATGAATAAAAAGTTAAAATAGTGAATTAAATAAAAATTGGATGCTACCATGTGGAAAAAAACTTACAAAATGATGAATTTAACAAGAACTTAACGGAAAATGCTACGGCCGACCATTAGTTTGTGCATAAACTGGATGTTACCATGTGGAATTTTCTTTAAAAAGTGTTACCACTAGCATTTCATGAAAACTCAATGCTACCACATAGAATTTCCTTTTTTTTCATCTAGTTATTATATGAATATCCATAGAGATATATTTTCTTTCCATCATTTATTTTAATGTATGATAATATCCATAGAGATAAGTCTTCTTATCCATAAAGATCTTTTTCCTTATGTTGTGATGTAATATCCATACAAATAATCATTTTTTATTATTTTGATGTCAAGGTAATATTTTTGGAAATAGTGATCTTTCAAAAAATTTATGTCATGCTAATATCCATTGAGATTAGTCTTCATTTCCATTGAGAAATTTATATCTTATGTTGTTAAATAGCCAAAGAGATTTCTTTCATTAAATTGGCTTTATGACAATATCTATAAAGATGTAGATTTTTTTCTTGCCCTGTTTTATTGTATTTTTTTTGCCTTGTTTTGTTTTGTTTTGATTTGCTTTTCTTCAAATGCCTTAAATGAGAGATTATTTGACTGTATCCACCATAATGAGTATTTAAAGTTTAATGTTTATTTATGTTAATATTATTTCCTTGGTGCTTTCAAAAGTATTTTGAAATAATTTAATTAAAATTATAATTTAGTTCCAAATATATATAAGAATAGACTTGATTTTCAAAATATTTAATTAAAACAATCCTATCAAGCTATCACCTTTGAGTTTAATGGAAGGATCATACATAGACACATAGTACTCTATATGAAATGTATCCTAGATTTATGCATGTATGTCTATTGTGTGCATCCTTCTTGACAATAGGTTAGTTTGCACTACACATTCTATATACTTTCTCTGTTTCTTTGTACTTTCAACTTATCATTTACAGATATATTTTAAGAGAACGAAATTATACAAAATGACCAAATAAAATTAAGCTATTATAATCGTAGATCTTTCTCATTAATGATCAAATATTTTTAGCTAATATATGAATTAAAATTATTTTTTATCTTCATTTAATTGTGTGCGATGAATAAATGTTACAATTTACAACGTATATCCTTTTCGACAAGAGGATGACACACAAGGGACACATGATAGTAAATTGTAGGTTAGGATGCCAGTTTTAACACATCTATCAAAATGAGATGATCATGAACCCTACGATTCAATTGACTTTTTAGTTTTTTTTTTTTTTGAATGAACTTTTTAGTTTATAATTTATTATATTTAATCCTATTATGTTATTAATTGGGTTAAAAATTAAAACAAGAGGTTTTATAAATACAAATCATCGTTAATTGAATAGATATCATATCAAGAGATTTATTTTGCAAAGTCTTTCTAATTAAATTTTTACTGAAATTTATCTTTAAGAAAAAATATTATTTTATAAAAAATTAATGTATTTATAACATTCCACTTTACATTAAAAAAACAAAGGAAATAAATAATAAATTAAATGATTTAATTTTATTCTCAAGAAAAAATAAATAAAAAAACAGTGTTGGAGTAATGGGAAATATTGATTAATCAACTTTATAATAACAATTGTTCATCATACATTCTACTAAAATAATAAAAGAATATGACACATGTCACTTTCATACATCATGTTTTCCCTCCTAAATTTTAAGTAATTAAATACGAAAACTTTGAGTTTTAATTAAACTTTATTTTTTAATGAATAATAATAGTACGAAGAAAGTCAATTTTAAGACCTTTAATTTTTAAAATACACTTTTTTAAGAAAAAAATATTTTGGGTAACTTTTATTTTTAGTAAATTAAATGACTAAACTATTAACTATACCATATATACGATACAAAAATAATTAGAATATAAAATAGTTGTTGACTATAAATAACGTTGTAATTAAAAACTCTTAAATTATGTAACGTCAAAAAAAATTTCAACTTAATTATTCAGCTAATATTTACAAAATAATAACTTAAATCTTATTTAGAATAATTTTACAATGATAATTATGATAAAGAAAATTATAGAAGTTTATATTTTGAGCATGCCATAAATAAATTGTTTGTGTATGAGTATACCGTATATTCATTTTATAGAAGGAAGTTTGATATAATGTTTGCACAATAATTTATCCCATGTTTAGTAAACCTTAATATATAGTTATGATCAATATTAATCGATCCATTTAGGAAAGAAAAAGTATAATTAGTAAAAATTATTTTTTTTATTAGTAAATATTAGTTTAATCAGTGAAATAGAATTATTTTACTTATAATCGTTTTAATTAGTAATATATAGTTATGATCAATATAGGTTAGTTTTAAAAAATAAACAATTATATTTAATAAATTTTTTTACATAACTTAATAAACTAACATATTCGTGCATTGATTGTTATAAATATAGGAGAGTAAGTCAACAATCAAATTAAATGAAGATCATATTTTTCTAGAATTTATGTGTAGATGGTCCTTCTCCTAAATTGATTGTTGGAACAAAATTTTAGATAAAACAAAGAATGGAATTCTAGTTTGATTAACTGATAGTGCTAATATTTTTGTTAACTCTAGTTAAGTTCGCTACATAAGTCAGTTATTTCAGAAAATATTTAGTAAAATTATTTATGAAAAAGAAGACTAACAAGCCAAAGCTATGAAAAAAGCTAATAAAGTTGACCTTTTATTTGATTTCAAAGTCAGCTTATTAGCAAACTTAATAACCATTTATAATTTTTTCTAGCTTTTTGACTAATTAAAAAGTCAAAAGCCAAAAGTCATTCTAACAACGAACAAAAGGTGATTTACCAAACAACCTCTTAATCTCAAACTTTTTTTAAAAGCTCGACAATGAGAATTAAACCCATAACCTTTAAAAAATAAAAAAATTAAAAACTATATATTCCATTTAGGATAACTCTAGAATACAGATTCTCAATATTAATTTGTTTGAATAAATAATTTCATATTGACAATTTTGTCTTTAAGATAGGGGTAAGAATAAGTCAAAAATGGCAACAAGTAATTGGTTGCAATGTATGGAATGGTTGGGGAGTGCCATATAGATTTATTTTTTTTGGAAATATTATCACAACTTTCATTATTGGGTGTTAAATTAAAACTGCGGCGAGAGTAAACAAACCGGGTTTTGGCTTTATGAGGTACACTAAATGTGGGGATCGTGTTAATTAGATCATTTCATTTTCATCCAATGAAGTCGTGAACCGTTTGAACTCTTCCATAATATGTACAAAATATAATACTCTCCGTAACTACCACAAAAATATTATAGGCTATATAGCCGATTTTTTTATACGTATTCTAGAAAAGAGTAGTGATAAATATTTCACACAATTATGAGTCGATTTAATAATTAAACATATTTTCTTACATTATTATAATAAAGATTTGATTATCGTCAGATGACCCACATGGAGTAAACACCACCTATGGCCGTTTTTAGGGTATCTCAGGTAGCTGACTGCCTAAGACTTCCAAAACAAGGAGCCTCAATTATTAAAATTAAGTGGTGCTATTCAGATTCGGTTTCGAGAACCACTTTTTAAGTTATGTGTTTGTAAAATTTTTTATATTTGAAGTAATATAATGATACATGGATTATTCTTGACTTATTTTTCTTACAGTGGAGAATTTTTTATCTTTATATAATACAGGGCCTCATTTTAAAAGACATTTCAAAAATAAATAGGGTCTTTAAAATCTTTGTTCGCCCCTGCTCCACCCTTTTCTTATATAATTTTTTTGTTCTGAAATATTTGCTAAATTATGTTTGTTTTCGCTATTCATTGTTCAAACTTACTTCATACATTACGACTAGTGTGTAACAATACAGTCAAGTGCAATCATGTTTGAATTGTCTAATCGTATACAAAATTTCATTTTATTAATTTTTGCAATTTTTGATTATGCATAATTCAATATATATAGCGTAAAAGCTAAAATATAGCATACAGTTAACAGGATATAAAAAATTTATTTATCAAGTAGTGTGGAAAAAAACTAAAATATGGAGTAGCATATATAAAAGTAAAATTAAAGAAAATCTTATATAAATGAACAGAACCTTTTGTGTGGATTTGGTCCACACTAAAATAGCGTGAGCCAAATTTTAAGACTCTTATTTCTCCTGTCTTCATCCGCTTCACTCTTCATTACATACTTTAAAGTGAATGGAAAAATCTTATTGAAAAAAATAATTTAAATTTTTTATTTATTTTTAATTTTTTATTATAATTTTCAAAATTTTTTGTTTGTTTATTTTTTTATTTTCAATTTTAATTTTTTTTAGAATTTTTAATGGTTTTTTTTGTAAAATTTTGTAAAGTTTTTTTAGAATTTTGTCCTTGTGGCTTGTATGGACTTTGTTTGCTGCAATGAAAATTTTCATTCCCAAAACAAAATTTAATTTTTTTTTAAAAAAAGATTGATTTTTACAGTTTAAATTTTTTAATTGTTTTAATTTTTTTTTTTTTAATTTAAGAGTGGAATGAATAAAGTGTGGAGGGGAGCGGAGTGGAGTAAAGTAGAGTACAAGACTTGGTCCAGACTAATATTAGTGTGGACCACGTCCATACTAAACTTCATCAAAAATGGAATATTTAAACTCGGTAGATATATATGAAAAATCATGATTCGAATTATCTTATTGATCTATATGAAATATTCTAAACAAAACAAACAAAAAGGACGAATACATAATTAGTAATGTAGATAGATATTTTAAAATAGTATTTAAGACTTTTAATTTTTAAAGCTTTATACGATCCAACAATTTACGCATTTTCAAAATGAAACAGCTGACACCATGAAATGCTCTAAGACATGTAACATCTAAAACACCACAAAGTGATTGTCGATTGATATGTCATTTTAAAAAGTGGACTTTTATGGTTTGGTCTACATCTTATAACGGGAAGCCTCGTTAATACAAGTCTATTTTATTTTTGATAATGAAATACTTATAAGTGATAGAATATTTTGTTTTAACATATAAAAGAATTGATCTTATTATATATATATATATATATATATATATATATATATATATATATATATATATATATATATATATATATATATATATCAGGTAGAACCAGAAAAACAAAAGAGTGATGTCAAAATTATCACAATTTAAATAAAAAAATTTCACTCAACAAAATATTAATTAAAAACATTGTCTATGAATTTTTATATTTTAAAAACGATACATATAATAATGTTTTTTCTTCAAATTAGTTTAAACCTGGAACATAACAAAGGAATTTTGAGTTATCACCACCTTTTAATTTCTATACTTTTATGAAAATTTCAACTTCCCAACTAATAAATTTACATTTTTTTTTATTTTTACAAAAAATGTCAACTAAATAAGTATGTATTTAAGGAATTTATAGCAAAAAATTCAACAAATTCTTTTTATAAATCTGAAGTCAGAATTTATTTGGTCTATAATTTAATTGGAATAACTAAATCGAAGTATTGATAATTCACAATTTAGTGTACTATCTATGAGCCTATGAAATAATCCAAACCCTAGTAAGCCTAATTAATTACATTGATAGTACTATAAATAATAAGACCATTAAGGTTCAAAAAGAAATAAAAATAAAATTACCTTTTATAATTGAAACATTTTTAGTCAATAATTTGATGCTATAACTGCCCTGAATAAACTAAGATACTCCTATAAAAAAATTAGGAAAAATTACCTACAATAATCCAAACTATTTATGATTTTCCTACAATAATCCCATCTATTGATTAACCATGAATAATTCCAACTTTGAGGGGTATTTTCCTAGAGAAAGCTTGGGTAACTCGATGACCTGCTATGGTAGGTAATTCACCATAAAAGTAAATTAAATATTAAATTAAAATTAGAAAATATTTTTGAAAATTTACATAAAAAATTCTAAATAATAAAAAAATCATAAATTTTTTATGAATATTTTTTTAACATTTTTTTTTGATTTATCTTTTTTTTTAAAAAATAAAACTTGATATAGCAAGTCATCCGGTCATCGGGTTTACTCTTGGAAAAGGCCCCTCAAAGTTGGGATTATTTATGGTTAATCAATAGATATGATTATTGTAGGAAAATCGTGAATAGTTTGGATTATTCTAGGTAATTTTTCCAAAAAATTATTAATAGTACATGTTCCCTTATTAAAAACTTGCCATATTATGTTTCTTTGTATACTTGTACACAAATTCTTACTTGAGATCGTCTATACAATAGACGTCTCAAATTTTGACCTGGTCCAATTTATAAATTTTTTAAAAAAATTGATTGGTGGTTTTATAAGTTAAAAAGGAGATATGGACTGGGCTCTTGAGAAGCGTCTATAGTATAAACGGTCTCTCAAGAGAGGGTCTCATAATTGTATTAGCTTCATTTCCTTCCAAACCCATTTCGCTAAAGAAATCTTTTTTTTAAAAAAAGGATAAAATGGTGTGGGATGGGGTTTGAAGCGCAGACATGAGGTATTCAATTCACGCTCATCTACAACTCATCCAACTATCTTTATTATAATTTGTTGTTTTTCAGATTTTAAGGGATGTCAATTCACATCCTTAAATACCTCTTGCATCCGCCCTTTATATATCCAGAAATCCACACAACCAAAATCTTATATGTCATGCCAATAAAAATGTTTTTTAGCTTTTGTCTTTTAAAAATTTTAAATTTACCCAATTATATATTATATGACATGTGAATAAAGATTTTGAAAGTAAGTCAATTTTTTTGAAAAAATATAAAAATATAAAAATTCGAATTTAAATTATGTGGTAATGCGAGTTTCTTTATCTATCCACAAAATTATGATGTGAACTCTTTTTCCCTCTTTTCTCTTCCCATTATTTATGCTTGATGGAAATCTTATGGTGCAAGTGTAATGATTTGCCATTTGTTTTGAAAAAGATGCACACATAAAAGGCCAGCAAATTAAATAGCTGTGCATTAATCTCAGCCGATTGTTGCTTTGAATTTGTGATGCATATTATGTTTTTTTTATTTTACTTTTTTGTTTTTATGAAAAGATATTCTTACTTCTGAGAGCAATATTATTTAATTAATTTGTTGAATAACACAATAATTAGTATTATTTAAAAATAATTATCAAAATATTTAATAATCAATTAACATGTAATTTTGTTATAAATCTTCAACTTAATGTTAATTCAAATAATATATTAACTAGTAATAGAATTTAGAAAAAATAAAATAATTATTTAAAAATTTTATAAAAATCTTAATATAATGTTAATTAGTATTTAGAAAATGGGCCTGGGCAACCCAAACAAGGAGGTGAAGAAGTAGTCATATATATATATATATATATATATATATATATATATATATATATATATATATATATATATATATATATATATATATATATATATATATATATATATATATATATCTATATATTTATTGTTGAATCAATCGACGAGACTAGAAAAGTCTAACCCTAACTCTAACCATAAAATTAAGAGAACCAACGTTAGTGCTTTGCTTAATATTTATAAGAAGCAAAATAAAGTACCAAGTACTTCCCTATCTTATTAATACATTAGTGGCATTTGCTTTTGGCACGAAAATTAAAAAATTAAATATAGTGATATTTAGTATTAAAATACTTAAAGTTAAGAGAGATATTATAATTGTAATCTATACCTATAACTAAAACAAAACACGCTTACAACATCTAACCCCAAAAACTAATGAAGTGTCACTTTGTGGATTAAAATTTTCCCTCCAATGAAAGATGATGATGTCATCCTAATTAGTTAATTAATCCTTATATGAATATATATTATAATAATCAATACATTGTAAATTGGTTTATATAATCAATATATGTAAAAGCATCAATGAAATTGGTTAATATAATCTACTTTTCATTAATTTTAAAATGCCATTTACAAACTTATAATGATCAATAAGATAATTTAGCTAATTACATGGATCTATCTCAACATTGAGATAGTCTCATATAAGACAAGTTATTTTAATTTTATATTTGTATTATTATTTAAATTATTTCATTTGATTTAATATCGTAATATATGTTCAAAATAATTTATAAATTAAATATTAAAATTTATTTTAAACATACTTTGTTATGCTTACTTAGTAAATATTAAAATAATATCAAAATAACATTATTTAACATTGTACAATAAAATTGTATTTGTAAAATTAAAATTGAATCAAATATTAGCTATTATATGTAATTATTAATTCATTGAAAATGAATAATCAATAATTTATAATTTATTTTCTTTATTTTTTAAATATTATAAAACATAATAAAATGAAAAATCATATATCGCATGGGAATAATCCAGTTATGTCTAAAATAAAATGTTGTAAATTTATTAGGCAGAATTTATATAAACGTATATAAACATATATTTGATTTTTGAAGGTATATCTGCCGACATCAAATCTAATTATTGATTTTGCTTCAGACATGAACCTACACGTGAAGTTCACGTGGGTTAGAGCGTTACATTCTTGTGGTTTAATAATGGTGAGCCAATTTTGGTAAGTGGGCGCACTATTTTGGGAAGTGATTCTTGCCCTATTTGCAAAACTCCAATTTGACCCTTTCATTTGTCCAACAGCTTCTGTGAACTGTGAAGTGCTTCGTCACTTTGGGAATGGAATGACAGAGGTTGGTGTTCAAATGGGTGGCATATCTTTTTTTAAAAAAAAAAATAAAAAAATTATCAATATATAATTAATCACTTTAATAATGGTTCAACTGCAAATCTGCGACCAATCCTTTGGTCGCAGATCCTACACTATTGGGCCATTTGTGACTATTTCTAACTCAAACATTGTTAGTAGTAGATAGATTATAGTTGTTGCAAAATGATATTAGACGCACTTTAATCGTAATTTGTGACCAATATGGTGGTAGTTGCAGATTATTTGCAATTTGTGACCGACATGATGGTCTCAAATCTGTAACCAACGTGTTGATCTAATCGTAAATAAAATAAAAAATCAAACCGCCTCCATAAATCCATATTTAAAATTTATTTGTTTTCATCCATAAAATTTGCAGCTCAAAATTTTATATATAGTCAAGGAACCAACTCAACCAACCAACTCAACCAAAAACTTAAGCTGATGTTTGAGGCCCCAAGATATGTTATATATTCTAACACGCCCCCTCACACGAGAGCCTTTGGGCTAGAAGTATGGATGCAACACAGACGCTCCTCATACCTGGTGCTGAATATTCCACTTTTAAATGAGGGGTGGTTGAGATTAACATGCACCTCTTGTCAACTGCTGATACTATTCAGGAATATCAACTCAAAAGCTAAGCTTTTGGAGATGTTTCTGACACGCTACACTGCCATAATATATATATATATATATATATATATATATATATATATATATATATATATATATATATATATATATATATATATATATATATATATATATATATATATATATATATATATATATATATATATATATATATATATATATATATATATATCATTCATATGTATTTTAGACAAAATTAGGCCGTTATTTTAGTTTATTGTTTTTGTTATGAATGGTCCATGAATAATCTATATTAAATAGTGTAATAATAATCAACACGTGAAATATGCGCATGATGCGTGCAAGATGACCTTATGCTGTCGTCAAAATACCACTACATGAAAACTTGAGTAGTTCAGGATTATTATAACTAAATTAAATAGCAAACCTTGAACATATAAATTAATTTTTTAAAATTTTTACTCCTATTTCCTTTTGATTTTGCATCTAACTTGTTCGATGGACACTAAATAGCATTAAAATTTTAAAACTTTTTATTTTTTACAAAATTGTAATTTCAACAAAATTAATTCCTACAACTTGTAAAAAATTAATCACTATATTACCTATTGAAAATTAAAAATTCTAGTGTCAAAATAAAATTTTACGGCCAACCAAATGACAATAATAATTACAAGAAAAATTAGCAAGATCAGGATTAAATTTCTATACATTATATATTTATATTATAAATTCTCACAGAATTTTTTTCCATTGATAAATAGACAAGTTGTAAATATAACTTATTATAACTATTTATAACTAGCAATATATCAGTGATACACTCAAAAGAACAAAGCAAATATTACCTCCCTTCCGAAATACTTGCTACATTTTGATTTTGGGCACTATTCATCGTTTAAACTTATTGTATATATTGCGATTAATATGTAAGTAATAATATAGTCAAATGGGATCTTGTTTGAATCGTCTAATCACATACTTTCATAATATAAACTTTTTATAATTATTAAATGTGTATAATTCGACATATAAATGAATAAAATAGTAAATTAGATTGCGTAAAAAAATTAAATGTAGCAAGTATTATGCAACGTAGGAAGTATCAAACTTCTATAAAGAAAATGAACTTCAAAAAAGGATCACATATTCACATGTATGATAAGTCGTATGAATAGAATCATTGATTTGGTGGAAGACTAGCTAAACTTTCTTTTCTTTCTAGGATGGTAGTTGTACTTAAAATAAATATACTTATTCTGTTCCATTATTTTGTTGCATTTGACTATTTACGTAATTCAATGTAATTTTTATTTATTTATATCACTATAACATTATTTGCTTTTAGTGGGATATATTTAGCGACATTTAATTTAAATGTCGCTATTTCAAATTTCTTATAATGTATATAGAGGATTTAGTGACATTTATTAGAGCCTTTAGCGGCATATTAAAAAGTCACACTAAAGCTTTTAGCGACATAGGATCTAGTGACATTTCTCACAAATGTCACTATAGACTATAGTGACAATTACATATGCCACTAAAGACCAAATTAGGTGTCGCTAAATCACTTTATGGTGGACCTTAAACAAAAACTAATAATTATTACACTAAAAATATGAATTAGTGGCATTTTTTTAATGCCACTAATTCCAATGTCGCAAAAAACTAAATTTGTTGTAGTGTATGTTATTATACACACTAGATAGTGCCCGTGCGATGCACGGTTTTATCAAATTTTTTGAGTATAAATAACAAAAACAAATCCTAGTACAAGTATATTATGTTTTAACTATCTCAAAATATCCAATACACTAAATAATATTCATTTAACAAAAAAAAATTAATAATTTTTTTATAAACAATTAAAATAAATAAAATATAATATATATTTTGCTAATACATTAAATATGATTTGACCCAAAAAGTAAAAAAAAAACAATTAATAAGAAAAATAATATATTCAAAATAAAAAAAAGTAGAAAGTCAAAGATCATAATAACAATGACATCATTATTTAATTTAGGAGGGAAAATTTTTAATGTGAAAGCAACACGTAAGCAATTTTAAAAGGTGATGATGTAAGCGAGTTTTGTTTTAGTAATAGTTATAGATTTAAAAGTTATAAAAAATAAATTGTGAAAGTGTGCGATTTGACGATTCAAACAAGATCTCACTTACTATATTTTTATCTTATACATTAACCGCAATATATAAAATAAACTTCAATGATGAAAAGTGTACATAAATAAAATGTAGCGAGTATTTCAGAATAGAGAAATTATGTTTTAGATCTTATTGAGTTTCCTATTAAAAGTATCATATTAATAATTAGTGGCACATTCATAAAAAAAAAGATATCAATTTTAAATAAAATGTGTCTATTTTGTTTTAAACTTTGAAAAAATATGTATAAAACAATACACAAACTAACTCATCTAGAGCATATTTACCTATAGTATTTAATTTTATCTGGAAGACAAAACTCTCTCTATATATATACACAAATTCTTTTAAGAGACAGTCACTCTGAGAGACCAACTCTAATGGTCGGCCCATAAAGAAAAATATAGAATAAGAGTAAAAATTAAACTCTAATTGACTGGTCCTAGAAGGCGTCTTTCAAAAAGACGGTCGGTCTCTCAGGAGACTTGCTGATATATATATAATAGAAAGAGTAATTTATCAAACTTCAAATCTCCATAAATACTCGATGCGAGAACACAAGTAAATTATATGGCTTTTTTTCCAACAAAGGGGACAAAGGGTGGATGTTAAAAACTAATAATTCCTTTCGGCCACTAGAAGAAGCGAGACTAGGTGAAAATCAAACTTATAACTTTATCCGAGAAAAGTGATATTTGCTCAAACTAAAATAAGAATCGTAAAAGAGTATCAATTTAGATAGTTGTCTTTTCAAATCTTCATGAATTCCAAATTGAATAAAATGCAAACTATTTCTTCATGTAAACCTAAAATTTACTATTCACAAAGTGGATCATCAAAAAAAAAAAAGTCGATCAGCATCATCAAAATGAATAAAAATAATGCTCTACACTATGCTAAAAGAGATGCTATAGCTAACTTGAGTGGAGTACATAAGTTCAAAACAAGCGAATTTTGTGAATTGTGAGGGATTATAGTATTCCCATCTGTACCTGTCAAATTAAAATTTAGAAAAATCAAGTACAATAATCCAAACTATTCATAATTTTCCTATAATAATCCCATTTATTGATTAATCATGAATAATCTCAACTTTGAGCAATAGTAGGTAATTCACTAAAAAAATAAATTAAATATAAATATAAAATTAGAAAATAGTTTTGAAAATTTACTTAAAAAATTCTAAACAATAAAAAAAATCATAATTTTTTATGAATATTTGTTTAACATTTTTTTCGACATTTTATTTTAATTTATCTTTTTTCTTAAAAAAAATTAAACTTGCTATAACAAGTCATCCGGTCATCGGGTTTACTCTAGGAAAATGCCCCTCAAAGTTGGGATTATTCGTGGTTAATCAATAGGTGGGATTATTGTAGGAAAATCGTGAATAGTTTATTCAAGGTAATTTTTCCTTACGATAATAATAAATGACATAGGAATTAAGAAAAATGGTATGTCTAATATATAGATATGATTAAAATAAAAGAATATAAAAGAATGAGTAAATAAAAAATAATAATAAACGGCGAGAATATTATTAAAATGAAAATATATTAAAGAAACAAACTAAAATAGAAATGATAAATTTATAGAGAAAGAGTGTATATTTCAAAAAAAAAAAAATATAGAGAAAGAGTGTAAAGGTACACATATGAGATGTTTGCTTTCTTTTTGCTTGTCCATCATACTTGACTACTTGTTCAAAACTGTTTTAAAAGCAATATGTTGATTTATTATTATTTCATATATATAAATAATATCATCGTTGAAAATTTATCTTTATGAAAGCGCATTTGAAAGAAAAATTGGTCAATAATTGTAACTTCATAATGTAAATTACAATGAAGTTCTTTTTAATAAAAAATCTTTGAATTGTTTTAAAGTTAAAAAACAAAAATTAAAGTTGGACAAAAACCAATGAAGAAAATATTAAACGGGTAAAATAATTAATTAATCAGTAAATTTTTTTTATCAAAAACTAATTTAGTTCATCATCGTATTTATGTATCCTGTTTGATTTTAATTTAATAAGACCTTAATTTAAAAAGTTGAGAAGGAATAAGAAGAGGTCCTAATTGATTTTATACTATGGAAGATCATGATGAGGAAAACATCTCGAGCTTATCTTATTCAACACAAATTCTTACTTGAGATCGTCTTTTGTAAAAACGGCTCTCATAAACCCAACCCAATTCAAAATATATATTGTTACAACTTACAACTCTAAATATAGATTTGGGCTGGACTTTTGAGAGTCGTCTTTACAAAAGACGGTCTCTCAAGAGAGCACCTGCTTATTCAATAGGTAAGTTCGTCTCATTTATTTTGGCCCAAAACAAATATTTAAAAAGACCTCAAAAACTTAAAGCGTAGTAAATTAATAATATGATACTTCATTGTTTTAGATTATTGATATTTCAATTAATCTATTAAAAAAACACAAAATTTGATTATAGGTCGTGATAAAATTTAGTCAGAACGACTTCTTAGCGCATCGAGTTAAGATGGGTTAGACAAGTTTTTTAAATGGACTGGACTATTGTATATTTGAGCTTGCCTAGCCCAACTTACAATCACATAAGAAAAACGTTTTATAAATTTGGACCAAAACAGTGTCAAAAGTCAAGCCCAAATCTATATTTACAGTTGTAACAATACATATTTAGAATTGGATTGGGCTTTTGAGAGCCGTCTTTACAAAAGACGGTCTCAAGTAAGAATTTATGTTATCACAAATTCTTATTTGAGACCGTCTATACAATAGACGTCTCAAGTTTGGGCTGACCCAATTTATAAATTTTTTTAAAAAAAACTGATTAGTGGTTTTGTAAGTTAAAAGGGAGTTATGGGCTGGGCTCTTGAGAGGCGTCTATTCTATAGACGGTCTCTCAAGAGAGGATCTAGTTATATTTTTAGACGTTAAGCTAATTTCTTAACATGGGATGATCATAGGTTTATTTTCCGCTTCTTACTTAGAGTGATTTAGGATTGAGTATAAGGAGAATATGTGTTACATCATCACTTTTATTTCAAAAAGCTCTGGTGAGAGAGCTTAATAGAGTATATATGATAATAGATAAGTTCCGAATATGCAAGTGTCAGAAATGTATCTCTAACATTGAATCATATTACATATATCTTTTCTTATCCAAAAAACAACCCAAGAAAAATGAATAAAAAAATAAAGAGTAATTATGTGACCTTTCAAATCATGTCAAATTGGATAAAAGATCGCTAAGCATGAGCTAGAAATCTGAAAATTATTTGCACAAGTATCACTTTTGTGCTTGCCATTTTCTTTAAGATGCCCATTTTCACACCCCACAATCTCTTTTACTACAATATTGGCAAATGTATCCTAATTTTTCACGTGCTATATACAATCTCATTCATCACCCAAATTCTTTTAGTGACTATTAAAGGAGGTTCTGCGCATGTTCAACATGTAATACTGTATAGGGCTCTGAAAAATTGGAGGTCTCAATATTAAATTACATAATTTATTTTAAATGTTTAACGATATAAAATTGTTAGATAGATATCAAAAATTTTAAATTTGCACAGGATCTTTAAAAAAAAATTCAATTTTTGCTCCGTACTTTGTGACTATTGCTCACAATGATGATGCGAATTCATCATTTTCATCCTTAATAATACTTTTTTTTCTTTTTAATGCGACATTTACTGACTTGAGCGTCAAATGTTCAACAAATGTGGAAGAATGTTAGAATATAGTATAATATTGTAGAGCATCAATCATCTACTAAAACATTTAATTGAGTAGCTAGATTCCTTGACATATAATAAACTACTAAAGCTTAAGATTAAACTAAAGGGATAATTTTGAATCTTATCTCAGTAGAAGCAAATATTACTTTAGCTAATTAAGATCATATATTTGATTTTTACCTCATCCTTCTCTTTTTTGGGTCGTTAAGTCCAATATAAAACTTCATTCTATACATAATATTAAAAAATTACTTTATAACATAATCATGTCTTTTAAGAAAAGCATTTGTACATAATCATTCAATTACACTTATTATCAATCAAGTTCTTAAACCCACATCTTTCGCAATATCAAGAAATATATGAAATAAAATCATTTAAGATGATTTGAGCATGTGTAACGATAGGTTATCAATGTATACATGTGGATGATTGAAGATGATTTTTAGGGTATGCGTGTGGATCGAAAAGTATATGAAGGAATAGACTTATAGATTGAAGGAGATCTACACTTGCACATTGAAATTGAAGAAAATAAGATTGAACAAGGAAGAATCATCCATTTATAATTATTGTAGGCGATTGTCGTAATCTTTTCGGATTAAAATTCTTATAATGTTGTTCTGGTTATTGTGTTTGACACTATAATAATTAATAACCTTTAAAATCATGACTTGCTTTGGTGGCATGTCTAATTAATTCTAACCAAATGAATAATGATTTTTTTTGGTGAAATTACCTTACCAAAACCCAAAACCTTTAGCGAATTTCTGTTTAATTAAAATCATTAATGTATTATAACTCTTGATTACTATTTTCAAAACTACATTCTATAAATGTTTTCAAAACCATATACAATATCAAAACCCTTTTTCTTTCTTATATCTTTGGTTATCACTTATCATTATATTTTTAATAAATAAAACGATAAAAAACTCTAAAATTAACGTTTTCCATTTCTCGTACACGAGTTCAGTTCATTCAATAAACATTAACTATCACAAACAATTGTACTACTACTTTATTGTAGTGCTACTGACTGCTACATGCTCCAAATTTCTTTTTGGATATGTGGTTGTAGTGAGCAACTAAAGCAACTAGATAGCCGCAATATAAAGCTTTTTCTTAAGTCGGCAGAAACTACGATCTATTTTAAATGGGAAAACAATAAAATATGCGCACGTGGAGAAATAATAAAGGGATATTTATAAGTGTTACTTCTATGATTAAAGTAAATAAATAAATAGCCTAGTAAAGGGTCCAACGGTCGACCCGGACCCGGAACCTTATAGTATTTTTTAGACCCGGAACAGGACCCTTAGGATCCAAAAAAATAGACCCTTACCGTTAAAAAATGATAGGGTTTAATAGGGTTCAAATAGGATATTAGATCCTTGCCCATCCCTAGTCGCTCACCTTAGCGCATTCCATAAGAATTTGTTGCAAACCCTAATATTCACACTCAACATGTAGTAAACACATCTCTATGCTTATAATATGTTAATCTTGAGGCTCTTTAACAATTTATCAAATACATTATTATGTACACAATAGATAGAATTTATCAAATTGTAGAATTGTACCATTATATTTATTTGTTAAATTCAAACACAAACCCAATCAAAGGATGATACGTATAAACCACAAGTGTAATTAAGTCAATAGAGGTAATAAAAATAGGATTTTAGGTAGACATCTGACATTCAAGGTCGACCCTAGATATTTTGAGGCCCTGGGCGAAATTGTACAATAGGGCCCTTTTTCTTTGTCATTTATAATCTATGTAGACTTTCTACAACTTTTAATTTTGCGTTTTTGACATGGGGCCCTGGGCGACAACCCCTCTTGCCCACCCTTAGAGCTGGCCCTGCTGACATTGACCAATCAACATAAAAATATAGAGGCTAGCTAAAAAGATTCCAGATATCAAGATTTTATAAGACCAACTAATTTTGTGACTTAAACGTAAAATTAGATCAATCAATGCGTTGTCGCTTAGCTAGTGATCAATTGTAAAGATGAGGAACACTAACACAAGTAGTGGTCCTATGTAAGATTGCGTTGTAGTGATTATTACTATACATATATTCCTTAATATTATCAACGCATATAGCCGATGGCAACTTTGATAGAACGTTTTCTAGTATTGTGAGTGTTGTGCGCTTCCAAACGCCAACAATTTTTTTTGTTTTGGTTGAATTTTTAAATTCTGATTATTTACATGTTAACGTATTATCTGGGTGTGTTCTACAGATTGAAGTTTTCAGATCATGTTAAGGCGCTTATATGTTTTTAGTTTTTTCTCTATCGGTTTTAATTGTAGTTTTGTGCGTTGAAAAGGATAGCTATAGTTCGTTTGGTTGCTAGGATGAATACGAGTATTGCCTAATAGAAAATGTTTATGGAGCATTTTACTCCAAAGTAGTCCGTAGCAAGGCCAGGGCAAGTGGGGCAACCGCCCTGGGCCCCCGAACCAAAAGCCCATCTTCACTTCTAATAAAGGTCCCAAATTCCTAAAATAATTATTTATAAAAAAAATAACAAAAAATAAAATTTAAAAAGGAAGAAGCTTATAATCAATTAGCAAAAGAGGAAAGAATTTCAGAAGAATAAACGCCTAATTGATAATTGCTTATTTTTCTAAATCAGCGTTGCTAGTTGATAATTCTTGCCTAATTTTTCTAATATACTCCCAAAATTAACCCAAAAAAAACACTCTTATCAATTCAATTGGAGTAATTGCTTATTTGCTTGCAGCTTGTTGTTCTAATTGGAGTATTCGGTTGACTGATATTTGCTAAGGTTAATTCTCATTTATTTTTATAATTTTATACTTTTTTCATTCCTAAACAATTATAATTTAATGATGTAATTTTATTTTTATTTGGTCAATTTTAATTGTTTCAGTCCTTCGACCTTCGACGAGAGCTAATTTTTTTGTTTCAATTGTTTTTTATTTTTTAGATTTGGTTACTGGAGATGACATTTGTTTGGAGTGCGAATTGAACGTTCTAAGTCTTTTGTTCAATTGCTTCAATAATAAGGTGTTTTTGTTCTTTTCTATACTTATTAATTATTAATTTATTATTGGCTTTGTTTGATAGAATGTTGCCTAGAAAATATTTATATGGTAATGATAAGAGGAAAAAAGAAAACGGACAGAAGAGTTAATGGAATCTCAAAAGGGTGCCATTGACAAATTTTTACTGAAGTAGTACAAGTGGAAGAGTCTTCTAATGAATTGGGTGAAGATGAAAATCATGAAGAATTTAACGAGAATATAAATAATAAAAATCGTAATAATGAGGCAAATGAGCCTAATGAGGATGCAACTAATATGAATGAACCAGCAAATGTACCAAATACATCCAATGTTAATGATGTTGGCTTTGATTTCAATGTTTTATCTATACGAAATTTGATGTTTTTATAGATTATTATGCGCAATAAAATATGTACTTTTTTTGCCTACCCAATTTTTATTTTATTTTAAAATATTATATGTGAATTAGGGTCCCAAATTATGTTTTCGCCCTAGGCCACCGAAATTTCTGAAACGGCCCTGCTCCAAACCTTTGGGACTAGGCAGATTTTGTATAACTTACACTACAAAAAAACTGCAAAATTCCAACCAAAACCAACCGACTACCCACTTTTAGTCGGAAAATTTCGACTACTTTTCCGACTAACACACGTTAGCCGGAAATTCCGACTAAATTGCGACTAAATGTGTGTTTGGTCGTAATTTCAAATTGAAAAAAAAATTAAAAAAATAGCATTAATTATCACCGACCAACTACCGACCAACTTTTAGTCGGTAATTTTTCCGACCACTTTCCGACCAAAAGACCAAAAGTTGGTCGGTAGTTGGTTGGTGCTTATTTTCCTTTTTTTGATTCTTTTGGTTGGCCAAATATAGATATAAGTTGAGAAAATTTAGATATAGAATACACAAGTTGTTGTGGTGTAGTGGTTACCACAATGGTTTGTAAACCAAAAGTCCCATGTTCAATTCAAGCCAGCAACATATTTTGTCTTATATTAATAGTTTTGCATTATTAATTTATTTTTTGTTTTACTAGTTTAATTTGTCGGTACTCAGAAAATTTAATTTGCATTATTAATATATTAATAATATACAACGACTAATAATAATAATAATAATAATAGTAATAATAAAAAATAATAATAATAATAATAATAATAATACGCTAATATATACCATAGCATTACAAAGTATATCACAAAATAACACTTGGTCTAGTGGTTGAAGTGTTGAGCATTGAAACTTGAGGTTTTAGGTTCGATGCTTGTCAGGCGCATTTGGAGGATTGGTAGGTGTGCATGCGCCATATGGGCATGACATGGCAGGATGTGGCAGTTTTCATTCAATAAAAAAAAATTTCTTTTTTTTTTCCGACCACGATGTGGCAGTTTTCATTCAATAAAAAAAAATTTCTTTTTTTTTTCTCAATAAAAAAAAATTTCTTTTTTCCTACTAAAATGATTTACCGACCAATCTGAGCCGACTAACCATGAAAAGTCGGAATTTAGTCGGTATAGCTCTATACCGACTCCGACTATTTCGGGTAGTCGGAAAGTTGCATTTTTTTGTAGTGTTATGCTTCAGGTTCCACTCAAACAAAATTATCTAGAGAATTGGATTTTGCCTTAATTAGTTAGAGTAATTATTATACTATTTTAAGGTAAATTTGGAGTTTGATTCTTAATTAACTAGTTTTCCCTTCTCTCAATCTCTTGTATTAGACAAGTAGATAAATACTGAATTAGTGGAATCGCAAATGGACTTAATTTAAATAGCTCTCTATATATACATACCTTTACAAAATTAAATGATGTTTTTCTAAACTTAAGATAAGGGGTATTATTTTTGTAATATTTTTTAAAATACTAATATATTATTACTTATCTAAGTATTAAGGTATTGGAGATTTATTATTTATCACTAAATATAAATTTATAATGCTACACATAATCCCATAAATATATAAGACGACTCTGATTATCAACTAAAATTAATAATTCTTTTGTCAATAATTATTAATTTTTTTCATTTGAATTTTCTCTATGATTTGATTTCTTGTGTTGTCACTTGTGATATGTGATCCACAATCCACATTAATGATATTTAATAAACTAGAGATCACAAATTAACATTGAATACCTTGTTATCAATTCTACCTATCTGGGCAAGCGGTAAATATGGATAAGTGCGAGTTCTCCTTTAGCCACAATTTGGACAATTACCAAAAATCTCTGGTGGTGGATAGATTGAATTTTAAAGAAGTTGAAATGCATGATAAGTACTTGGGGATGCCAACCGTGTTCGAAAGATCAAAGAAAATTTCCTTTGTGGGAATCAAAGACAGGATATGGAAAAAACTACAAGGGTGGAAAGAGAAACTATTATCCAAAGCCGGAAAAGAGGTCATGATCAAAGCTGTGGTTCAGGCGATTCCAAACTTTGCAATGAGCTGTTTCAAACTGCCAACTTCCTTCTACAATGAGGTTGCAAGTATGACCCGAAAATTCTGGTGGTGCAATTCGAAAGCTAAAGGTATTCATTGGAAGGCTTGGAGCTGGTTATGCAGACTGAAAGATGATGAAGGGCTGGGGTTTCGTGATCTCGAAAAGTTCAATGATGCGCTACTTGCTAAACAATTATGGAGGTTTCACGAGTTTCCGAATTCACTAGTAGCTAGATCCTTGAAAGCGAAATACTATCCCGCAAAAAGCATATGGGATACGAGAGTGGGGCATATCTCAAGTTATAGCTGGAGGAGTATTCTTGGAGCCCGATATCTTCTTGAAAGGGGAACAAGGTTGAGAGTGGGAAATGGTCAAAGCATTAAAATCTGGAGTGATGCGTGGCTTGGTGGTCCTGGAAGTGGTAAAATCATTACCCCATGCAGGAATTTTGGTCCTGATGCTATTGTCGATTGTCTCATTAATGATCAAACAGGTAATTGGAAAATGGAGTTAATATCTAAAACTTTCTTCCCGATCGACACTGCGAAGATCTTTGCTATCCCTTTAAGCAAGACAAATTTTCATGATGAGAGATGTTGGATTCACAGTGACGATGGTGTTTTTCGGGTTCGTGATGCTTACAGGTTAGCTATATCCCTCGATGATTGTGCTAGTAGCTCCTCGGGACCGGACCCCATTTGGTCTCACATTTGGAAACTCAAAATCCCTCCAAAAGTTGCCAATTTTATTTGGAGAGCTTGCTAGGACATTCTTCCCAATGGCACGAATCTCAAAAAACGTGGAGTTGTTGGGTGTTATTGTTTGTCCGAGATGTGGTGAAACTGAAACTGCAGGCCATGCTCTTAATGAATGTCAGTGGGTCAGGGAGCTTTTTAGAATTGCTGGGTTTGATAATATTCCAAAGGATTGTGGGTCTTTTAGGCAGACAATCTCCTGGGTGCTTGATAACCAAGGAGCTGCTATGGCTGAGAGGTATGCTATGTTATCTTGGCAATGTTGGAAGGCACGGAATGAATTGATGTATGAAGACAATGTTATGACAGTGGACGTGTGTGTTCGTATAGCTCAAGATTGGCTGGTGGAGTACCGTAAAGCTCAAATTGTTGATTCCAAAGCATCTCTTAGGTATCATCTCAACAAAAAATGGAGCAAACCTCCAGATGAAGTCATCAAAATCAACTTTGATGGGGCTTTCACTTCAAGCGAGGACAAACAAGGGATGGGCATCATCGCTCGTGATTCCTCTGGTAAACAAGTTTTGGCAGGATCCAAGACCACTTGGAACGCGAATTCAGCGGAGATGGTGGAGGCTAAAGCCATGTTATGGGCAATCCAAATTGCTAAAGATCAAGGATGGAGGAATGTCATTATAGAAAGGGACGCAAGATGCTGCCAATGGTGTCACCAATAGAAGATTCCTGGTCCATTCTATCATTAGGGATGTTCGATCCTTACTCCAGTCCTTCGATAGTGTCCAGTTGTTATTTTGCTATAGAGAATGTAATTCGGTAGCTCATCGTCTTGCAAGATGGGCTTTCGTTAGCTTTAATGACGAGGTTTGGCTAGATAATGGTCCTTTATGGATTGCGGATGTAATCTTTTCCGATTCAATTTAAGCTATCCTACCTTTCCGTCCAAAAAAAAAAAAATTTCTACCATTTTATATGATAGATATTTATCAAGAACATGCATCACCACAAAAGAAGGTAGAAATTTGCTAAAGTTAAGATAATGACATTTCATTTCATCCCACCCCACAAATTCATTACTATTTTTTGCGCACATTTTTCTCTAATGCATTTATTCCTTATAAGGAACTTGGAATAAGAAATGCATTATTGATTATGGATTTGACAAGAGTAACAAAAATTAATCGAGAATTGAGTTTTATATTATTTTTAGGTAAGATTTTGAGTTTAATTCTTATTTAGCGTTCGCCATCTCTCAACCTACCATGTGATTAAAAAATAAAAAAAACAAAAGTATGGTTTATATAGGGTAAATGTAAATGCCATTGTGTATTTATTCCTTGTAAGGTCATATCATATAGATTTTTCAGTTGAATTCAATTAATCAAACTGTTGGGAACACCATTCCGCCTGGGTGTTGATATCAAATGCTCCTCGCTCCTCTTGTTCTGATTTGTTAGACTGGATTCATGGGCATGCGCAAAGAGAAGAACTTCTGTATATCTACACCACTTTATGGGCCGCTTGGTGCTTGCGTAACACTAAACTGTTTGGCAACAATCCGGGTGATCCTATTGCTATGGCGATGAGTTTTAACAAAATGGTGGCGGAGTACAACGAATATTCAGCAAGTGTTATGGTCCCTCATCTGAACCGTGTCCTATCCTTTCAATCCTGGTCCCCCCCGGTTTGTAACTGGGTGCTGCTAAACTTTGATGCTTATGTTCCTACTGGTACAAACCGTGGCTTGGGAGTCGTAGTCCGCGATCATCATGGTCAAGTTCTGATAGCTGTTGTCCGTAGATGAAAGGCCAACTGGTCTGCTGATGTCTGTGAAGCTATTGCTGCCCTGTATGCGCTCCAACTTGCGGCAAGGTTCGGGTTTGATTATGTGCATTTGGAGGGTGACTCTTTGACTGTTATTTCAGCAATTGATGGCAACGTTGAGGGATCCTCTCCTATCGATTTGATCTATGATCATATACTTTCTTGGTGTTGTGCTTTCTCTGGTTTTTGTTGTAGTTTTGTGAGACGAAATGGTGACACGGTAGCCCATTCAATGGCTAGATGGGACACGGGGTTAGCCGACGAAATGATTTGTATGCCTCCAATACCCCAAGGTCTTCAAACCTTGGCGGAACTTGATTTATACTAATGTTGATCAGGTTTATTTCAAAAAAAAAAAACTGTTGTATTATTCAGCCATTAAGTTTAAAGAATTATTTTTTCCTCCCCTTCTTTTTAATAAAATAATATTCAACAAAATTCAATCATTTTTACAAATATACTTTTAAGTATATTAAATTCAATAATAAAAAAATTTGAAGCTAGTCTTAAGTGTATCTGATAAAGTATATAATATACTATTAGACTTTAACCATTAGCTTACATTTTTTTATTGTGCTAGTTCCTTAATATGATATAATTAGTAGTCAATGTGACGTAAAAGCTAGTGGCTTCGAATCTCATCAACATCCATTATATCAAGTAGAATATTTTGCACAACTAAATATTTCTTGTAAAATAGGCGTCACCAAATAATGCATATGTAACGATTGTAAAAATATTTTAATTAGTTATACATACTTGATAATTTTAATAAATCTTTCTGAAAACTTATGATCTTTAATACCTAAAATCTTTTTTAAAAAAAAGCAATAAAATTATTTTAAATGCCACACAATCACATTTTAAGCGGTAAAAATACATTATTTGACAATGCTCTATAAGTTATCATTTGTATTTTTTAAATTTTTATTATATCGTAAGATATGATAGGATATGATAGCAGAATAAAAAAAGATGTACAACTATAGTTTATTTTTGGTACGATTTTTATAGATTAAATAACAAATTTAATTTTTCAAAATTAATTAAACATCTAACAATGGAATTTCTATATTTAAGTTTCCTAATAAATATGAAACCTGCTTTAGTTAGAAAGAAGTTTATATAGTGGCTCAAGTTAGAGCAAATTTTGTGTGATACTATTTTACAATGTGATAAGTTCATATACAGAAGTCAAAGTGAGTGTTCTAATATTTAAAATATGAGTTTTAACATCTAAAGTTAAAGAATTAAACACCTAAAAAAGAGTAATTCAACTACAAAAGGTGGATATTTGAATTGTTATAATTGAGCTATTTAGCTAAATTTTAAATTATCTCATGGGGACACTATCCTATAATAAAAGTCTTGTATAAACTTATTTTATACTCCATCAGTGTTTCTTTATTATTGTTCACTTTTTTTATTTGGTTAGTTCACCTAAATTGTCCACTTTTTATTTTTTGCAAAGACTTTTTATCTAAATACCCTTATTCACACAAGTAAAGACCATAATACCACTACTTATATTATTTAAAATACCTCAACTACCACCTTTACAATTATTATAATCACTTAAATACCTCAACTACCATATTTACTATTATTATAATCATTTAAATATCTCAACTAGCACTTTCTTAATATGCGTGCCCAATCCAAAGTGGACAATAAAAAAGAACCAGAGGGAGTACTATTTTAGTGTGCACCAACCTCCAACCTAATAATAGCAAGGTTGTGCACATAAAATAGTTTAAATCTAGCTCGTTTTGTATGAAACCGTCTCACCATAAGTGGACTCATATAATTAACACATTTCTCTAATTGATCACTTAAAATTGTAAGTACTCACTTCAACACACAAAATATACATGGCTCAACCCAATAAGGATGATTTCACCATGAAACTATGTCATTTAAGGATTCAACTGCTCTTGTAAGAGACCATTTCTTAAAGAGACGACCTCAAAACAAAAGGCCCACATTTATATTTCACTTTAATTTGTAAACACACAAAGTATATCTATACGTCTCTCACAATAATTTATCTAAAGAATTTGTGTTTGAAATCACACAAGAGTATAAATATAATTGGGCCTGTATAGTTGCTACTTGAGACGGTGCTCGATATAAATTGTGGATTCATGGATTTGTTGTGGGCCTCGAGACCTATGAGAGAATATAATAACCTTGGGCCCCCGCTATAATGGGCCTTATGGTCAACCCCTTTAGGGCCTTACGCTTATACTATTTACAAATTCTTAGTTCTGTGGCGAGAACATTTCAATTCACTTGACTCAATTTATTTTTTTTGAAAAATCTATTGACTCAATTTATATTTGTCGTATTCAAGTAATCAATCATGAATACTTTTAAATTGATGTTGATCGCTTATAGCCTTGAAATGATCAATTAGAAAAATGGATAAATTATATGGGTTTGTTCTATGGTGAAATAGTCTCATAAAAGATGAGTTAATAGCTATTCTGTAACGAGCATTCATCTCTTTTTTTACTTTTACACATTCTCATTTAAGACATTTTCACCGTAATATAATATAAAATTAAATAAATATCTTAATTAAATTAATTAAAACACTTAATTTCGTGCATAACATACACACTTTTAATCATTAATGTTGTAAGAATGCTTTTTTTTTTAATTGCAAGAACGCTCAAGTTTTTACATTAATATCGCCAATTAATCTTCTTTTTGCACGTAGGATTGCACATGATTTATTCAACTAGTAGTTTAGGTCAATGTAAAAAGCGAGCTTCTATTTTAATTTGGTTTGAAAAGTTGTTTCTCGAATATTTTTAGGCTCAAACCTAATTCAAACAAATTTATTTTAATCCTCAAAATTCCAATCCAAATTCACACCAATTTATATAAGACCAAAGTATCTTCTAATTCGGTTTAGACTAATTTGATGTATGATTTTCGCTCCTAATCCTACTCACAACCTTATGAGCAGAATCGGTAATATCCTAATTATCAACTGAGTCAACTAGTATTCACATCGGAGCCCTAAAATATCAGAGACGGGCATGGGTATAGTCAATGAGTCATCCATGCATCATTATTAAAAAACGAGTAATTATAATTTATAATGCATATTCCTATAGAAAGTACAAATGGAGCCTGTATGAATTTTCCTATTGATTTCCGTTGAACCCACAAAGAGACAATTAAGATAACACTAGATTCCCACTTGCCAGACAGTCCTACACATCAACTCTACACTCACTATTCACTAAAACCCCATTATTCATATAAATTAACGCGGTATGTGCAGTGTGTATAACTAGTACTTACTCTGATTCACAGCCATCTTCAAATATTTCGGAATCCTCTATAAAATTTTTATTTTGTGCTAGTAAGCCTGTCTTGTATGAGACCATGCTACAGTAAGATGACCTCTAAACAAGAAGCTTATAAGTTAAAAATTTCTAATATTAGGCTATTTAACCCAGATATGAGGCATGTCAGTCTGGTGAAATTGTCTCATACACGAATTTGTGTTATAGTAAAAACATTTTTTTATTAAAAAATTTAACATATTTTTTTTATTAACTTTTTATACAAAGGAGAAAGAGGGGGCTTGTGTGGTTGATTACAAAGACTCCCGAGTTTGATCCTTCTGTCTTACAAATACAATATTTACAATAAGAATAAATTAATTATTAAGTTAAGAAACAATAAAACTTAATACAAAATGTGGTTTATGAAGAAGCTAAAGAAATGCGTAAATGAAATAAAAGAAATATATATTAATTATGTGAATAAACATTTAAAAAGAATTAAAGAATACATGAGTGTATACTATGGCCAAAAAATAGAAATGTTAGAAATCTCGTAAACCAAATCAAAATGAAATATAGTTTATTAGGCAATTTTAGCTTATTTTGATACAAATAGAGGGTATATGTAAATTTAATTCAAGTTAAGATCAACTTTATACATAAAAGTAATTTGTTTTGAACGCTAAAAAGTTTGAGAATCTGGGTGATAGTCCACTTTATTCTTACTAATCGACGATGATGATAAAAATTAAACACAAACCATATATGAAGAAAGCTATACTTAATTATTCCAACCAAAACAAGATGGACTTACTTAGTTTATTATTTTAAAAAATGTTGAATTTTATAGTTGGCTCAAATTCTGGTTGTTCTAGACATAATTTTGAATTTTATGCGCCTCACAACCTGACTGAAACGGCATCCACTAGAATAACTTGGTACCTTTTATCCATTAGGACTACTTTTTCTTCGATCAATCAAAAAAATAAACCATGTCAACGGTCAACTTAAATTTGTTACTTCTATGATTGAGATGTTTATTGATATAGAAGAAGTATTTCCTACGTTTATTTGCTACATATTCATTCATGCATTATTAATTATTTTATTATACATAATTAATAATTAAAAATATTAAAGATTAAAATAACATATTAAACTGTGTAAAAAATTAAAAATATTAAAGATTAAAATAACATATTAAACTGTGTAAAAAATCAAAAGGTGCTTTTATTTTAAAACGAGAAATAAAGTACAAGTTTAAATATTTTTTTCAAGGTGGATATCTAATTCAAGCATAAAGTTTTTTTTTTATATTGTATCTATATTATTAGATTACGAGATTATCATATAATAAGATAAAGTATAGTTGGTATTTTTTTTATCTAATATAAGACTTTAAATTATTATCTTTATTGTAATAAGTTAAGAGTATTAATGTTCTTGAACCAAATCAAACAAAAAGTTAAAGGACTTAAGGTATGGTTGAAGCTTTCGAATATGTTATTATTCTAACACAAAACCACACAAGGGAAACTTTTAGATTATAGGTATGTTGCAACACATACTCTTCTTATACTTAGTACGAAATTAATATTTTACTTAAGATGAGGGTGAGTGAGATCCGAACTTATAATATCTTGTCATATTAACTTTTAATATCATGTAAACAAACCAACACAACCAAAAAATTAAAATGATGATAGTGAGACCGATTTTATTTTATACTTTTTCCGTTTCATGATACTTGCTACGAACACATGTCACATTAAGGGGTCGCTTGGATTGAGAGTAAATATTTAAGGTAGTAAAAAAAGTCAAACTAATGTAACAAAGGTAATTAGATATGCAAATGAAGTTATTGAAATAATTGTGATGGAGGTAAAGAATTCCCCCACCTCCCCCTAGGGTAAATTTATACCCCAAAATAAGGGAACTTATTGCTATTTTCTCTATTTTTTCATTACCTTCTAATTCATTCTTCCATTTCTCCAACAATCAAATTCCTTTAATCACCTACCTAACTAACCTTAAATTCCTACTTTGACTTTGTTTACCCCTTAAATATTTACTCTCAATCCAAACGACCCTTGGAACAATAACATAACATGCACTATTATGGCGAGCTACAAATTCTTGAGGTCTTAGTTGTACGGATGACATGGTTCTTCATACGGTACTTATCTTTCCCTCTTATCTAGTTATTTATTAATTATAATATCAACAAATATAACCAATATGGCCATAAATTAAGGCAACTCCAATAGACGTTGAGTGTAACATATATCAAGATTATGATACACCTATTTGTTAAGGATTATTACTTCAATATCAAATTCTTTAAAGTTGTTTTACAAGAAATATTATTAGAAATTTTCAAACGGCGAAATTATTATTTTATATAATCCTAAATTTGACGGAGGAAAATTGGAAACTATAAGCATCTTAATAATACTTAAATAAAGTAAGTGAAAAAAAATCAGAACCACAACTATTAAAAAATATTTATATAAAATTAGTAGAAAATATATGAGAACCATAAGCTATTAAAATATTAAAAAGTCTTAGTGGAAAATAAGTGGAATATAATTTTTATTAAGTCTTAAAATGAGGATAAACAAAATTAATTATGTCTAAAATTTATGATACAAATAAAAAGAATCTTTAGAGGAACTGGAATAAAACATCTCAACATAACAAATAAAAACAACTTTATGGAACAGATATAGTATTATTTAATTTTGTTTAGCGCATGTAACAATTAACTTTGACCAAAATTATATGAAATTAAAAATATTATATATAGAAACAACAAATAAAATTGTTTTTATCTTGTGTGGCACATTTTTTATCGCATTGGGTCTCCCCTTACTCTTATGCATATGAAGAATTGGATGCGAAAAATCTTTCATAGAAGATGGGCTGCATTTCCGTATTGATGCAAATAAGTAAGGATGAGCTCTCAGTTAGATTTAGTTGTTTTCTCTTGGTAAATGAATAAAGTTTTTGTTTGCAAAATAACGAATAAAATTGCAGAAGATTATTTAGGACCTGAGGGTATAATGTTTTTTGTGAATACATGCTTACTTATAGAAGCATATAATTATCAATAAAATATAGGAGTATATTATACCTTCATCATTATTCATTTTGCACATCTAATTCTACATTCTCAAACTAGTACACTATTATTGTTATACTCATTTTATTTTTGTTTGTTCTTTTCATTTATTTTTTACACAGATTCCAATAAAAACTTAATTAAAACTCAAATTATTTTAATTGTGAGTTTTTAAAAATCCTAAAAAGCTATAAATCAATGGGAAATTATAGTCAAAATTTGATACTAAAATAATAAATTTATTTTGAGAAAACTGAAATGAAAGAAGTATAATGCATTTAAAAATATTACTTTAATAAAAATCCTCTAATGGAAAATTTAATGGTTGATTTTTCAACCCAAAAAACAATAATTAAGAAATCATAGAATGAAATAGATGTGATTTATGGATATAGTTAAGATTGTATTAAATTTGTAGCCCTTCCTTTCATACCAATTTCATTTTGTAGACCAATTGCCCATTCCCACAATAATAGTCACGCCCACACGCGTAGTACCCCTTTGACCCTTTGAATATTTGACCTCTTTTTTCACTTCTTCAAACCCACAAAGAAAAAGCCTTTCTATTAACAGAAGAAACAAGAACGAAGGCAGAAAACTCACACTTTCCTCCCTTCTTCCTTCTCCTTTTTGGCCGGTGATTTTCTCCCTTTATTAGAGCCGCCCTTCACTCCTAATTCTCTCCCTTCATCAAACAATTCTCATTTTTCATCATCAATAACTAATTATCTTCTTATTTTCTTTCAATTTTGTACTTTTTATAATTATGGGTATGGAGATTACCCATCAAGAATCAACCCAGAATTCTACTTTGCTTGAATTAGCTGCTTCTGATGACTTAAATGGATTCAAATTTTCTGTTGAATCACTTGGGTTATCGATTCATGAAATGGGTCTTTGGTATACTCGTCGAATCGGGTCTAATAAGATGGGTTATGAACAAAGAACTCCTCTTATGATTGCTGCACAATATGGAAGTGTTAATGTTCTTGATTATATACTTAACTCGGTTAACTCGGTTGATGTTAACCGAGTTTCTGGGTCTGACCGAGTTACTGCTCTTCACTGTGCCGTTGCTGGTGGGTCCCAGTCTTCTTCTTCTGTTATTCACCGCCTTGTTTCTTCTTCTGCAAATCTTAACATCGTTGATTCCAACGGTACAATTCATATCCCATTAATTTACACTTCGATTTGGATCTTGGGTAAATTTTGTGAAATTATGACTAATTGTTTCTGTTTTTGTTTGATTCAGGAAATAAACCTTCAGATTTGCTTCCGATGTTACCAAAATTACCCACAAAGGGAAACAAACAGATTGATAGTTTACTGAAATCTGGGTTTTCGGATTCAGATTCAAGTTCAAGTTCCGGGTCAGTTTCGGATTGTGATTCGGATTCTAAAAAGGAATTTGCGGTGTCTGATTTGCCAGACATAAACAATGGTGTTTATGGAAGTGATGAATTTAGGATGTATAGCTTCAAAATCAAGCCATGTTCAAGGGCATATACCCATGATTGGACCGAATGCCCGTTTGCCCATCCGGGTGAAAACGCAAGGAGAAGAGATCCAAAGAAGTATCAGTATACTTGTGTTCCATGCCCTGAGTTCAAGAAAGGTAGTTGTAAGAAGGGTGATGATTGTGAGTTTGCTCATGGTGTGTTCGAGTCATGGCTCCACCCGGCCCAATACAAGACCCGATTGTGTAAGGATGAGATTGGTTGTGCTAGGAAGGTCTGTTTCTTTGCCCATAGGAAAGATGAACTGCGACCTGTTTATGCTTCAACAGGGTCAGCTATTCCTGATGTTACATCATCTCCTCCTATGTCCCCTTCGTTTGCTCCGCTGTCTCCTGGAAGCGGAGCATCACCCGGGGGAGGAGGGATGTATGAGGGGAAATCTCGTTTTGGGATTTCCCCTCCTAACCTGCAACTCCCGGGTAGCAGGTTAAGGTCTAGCTTGAATGCTAGAGATTTTGAGTCCGAAAGAAAGCTAATCGAATTCGAAGCTCAACTAATGAACCAACAACAATACAATCAAATCCATTCCCCTAGACCTTCACCTAAGTGGAACAACACTATGATCCCACCTACAAATCTTGAAGCTGCCTTTGCTTCAATAAATGTAGCGCGAAAAATGTCACCACCAAATGGTGTAGAATCACCGCGTAATGCACCTAGGAGGCTGTCGCCTCCTAGGGCTTTAGACTCCCCGAAATCAGTAGCTGCAGCGATGCTCAATTCTCGAGCTGCTGCATTTGCTAAGAGGAGTCAGAGCTTTGTCGAAAGAGTAGGATCGCCGCCTTTTGGTGCCAACATGTCTAGTCCTATGTCAACCAATATGACTGATTGGGGCTCACCAAATGGTAAACTAGATTGGGGAATGAATGGGCAAGAGCTTAATAAGCTAAAGAAGTCGAATTCGTTTGGAATTCGAGGTGGTAGTAACAATGCCATTAGAACAAGCCCACCCGGGTTCAATGAGCCCGATGTTTCGTGGGTTAATTCTTTGGTGAAGGATGAGGCTGGTGCCGGATTCCTTGGAGCAAAGGCGGCTAGCTTCGGTCGTGGTGGTGTTGGAAATAATGGTGTTCAAGTTCAAGTTCAAGATATGTGTTCACCATGGGAGCAATTGTATATAGAAGAACAAAGGGTTATTTAGGTTATATAGGCCTTTTGCTAACAAAAAGAGATTGAATTCTATTGTTTTAATTTGTTATATAAACTTCTAGTTATGAGGGAAGATCATATTAAGAGAATTTAAGGAGGTTTTCTCTTATTGTATAGTAGTAATTAGTAACTAGTAGTAAGCATAATCATATTCATTTTATTGTTTTTCCTTTAAGAATAAGGATAATATTTGATCTCTAGTAAGAGTATTCTTTTCTTAAGTTATATTTATGGAGTACTATTTTTGTATTCAACAATGTATTATTTTTTACTCATTTAATAAAAAAATTGATTTGAGAATTAGTATTTTTGTATTCTTTTCCCAAGTGATATTTACTCACTTTTTTACTTATAGGACAAAGCAAACATGAAAGAATGGATGCATATTTCTTTATGGATAAATGGAAGTGTTAACCATGAGAATTAGTATTTCATGTTTCTTTCTACAAATAAATCCTACAAGTTTGAAACTTTAATATCACCAATCATAAACTTATATGACCAAATAAATGAAGAAGTTACATTAAAAAAATCAAATATTCAACGATCTAATAAATTAAAACAAGATATAAATCGTTGTTATTTTATCAAGTCACCAATGATCATTTAATTTTTTAGATTTCTATTTAAGATTTACTACTCCTTCTATTTTCATATGTTCTTCTCACTTTCCCCATTTGGAAATTTTTAAAAGTTCTTCCCTTTCAGAATCTTTTTATTTTGGTAACCAATAAAATAGAAGAAAATTATTACATTTACACTCTAATCCATAGAAATTAATTTACATTTTAATTCCCAATGTATTTACTTTACATGCACCCAATGAAATTTAATGATATTACTATTACACTTACATTTTAATCAATAAAATCTTTATTTTTTATACTATTTTATTCAACTCTTATAGTATCTATTGTGTAGTTATAATTTATTTTGATTCCTTCCCATATTCCAAATGAGAAGAACAAATAGAAACGGAGGGAGTACTATACATTAATTTTTCTTTTGGGATTATTGTAAGTATATTTAAATTTAGTTACCCAACTAATCCGTTAGATTCAAATACCAAATCAATCATTAGTGATATAATTGTGTTCCATTAATCATTTGTACTTGTAATTATGATGGTCTAATTATTGAGAATCGAATTCTAAAGGGGTAAAAGTGATGGTCTAATTATTGAGAATCGAATTCTAAAGGGGTAAAAGTCATATGATGGGCTGTATTTGTCGAATTCATTAATTTATAATTTATTTGCTGAATTTCTTGTATACGAGTACAATTTTGGAATCCTGACCAACATAGAACCTTCGATTTTGCAAAATAATTGGAAGGAATAAATGTAAAAGAAAAATCAATAATATAGTACTCCTATTATATAATGATCCAAGTTCCAACACTTAGAATAATCCTCGGTGTCAAAGTCGATTTGATTTTGTAAACCATTTAACATTTTTGATAAAAAAATAAATATGTTCTTAATTAGTTACATTTTTAGATGGTGAACAATAATTAAGAAAAGTTATTTTTAATGCGTTTTTGTCTATTTTACACCATTTGGATGGTAGGTGAAAAAATAACGATGTGATGAGTGAAAATAAAATACGAACAAAATATAGAGAATTATTAAATTGCTTTTTTCTATAGATGGAAATAGTGCAAATATTGTAAACAATTAAAAAAGATGATAACCGCAAGTAACCAAGTACTCCATCTGTTAAGATGTTCGTTTGTTGTTTCCATTAAAAATAATTTTATTTGTATTATAAATTTTAGACAAAAATAACTTTGTTCGTTTTCAATTTAATATTTTAATGATGCTTATGCTCTCCATATATGTTCAATTAACATTATTTTAATATGGAAAAATTATAAGAAGTTCCCTAATTTATAGGTCTATTTGTAAAAAACTACCTAATGTAATTTTTTTTGCAAAATTCTACCTAATCTAATTTATTTCTCTACAAATGACTACCACTTAACGGAAAATGTTATTTGACCGTTAAGTTTGAAGGTTTGACCAATTTGAGTGATTAAGTTGTCTATGTGGCAGTATCTTATTAGTCCTCATATTTTTAAATAATTTAAAATTAAATCACATAAATTAACAAAAAAAGATATTTGACGTCATTTTTACTTATCATAACAATTTTTTTAAAAAACGAACGTCGTTATTACCTATTGGGTAACTCTTTCGAAAATTCGGTCGAAACAAGTACTTATTCGCCTATTTTTCGATACGTCAACCGAAAAAGATATTTGACGTCATTTTTACCTTTCATAACGATTTTTTTCAAAAATCAAACGTCGTGACATGGGTAAAAATGACGTTAAATATATTTTTCGGTTTATGTATCAAAAAAAGACAAATAAGTACTTGTTTCGACCGGATTTACAGAAGAGTTACCCCATAAGGATAATCACGACGTCCGTTTTTTTTAAAATCGTTGTGATGGGTAAAAATGACGATAAATATCTTTTATTTTTTATTTTTTTAATTTATGTGTTTTAATTTTAAATTATTTAAAAATACGAGAACTAATAAGATACTGCCACATAGACAATTTAACCTCTCAGATTGGTCAAACCCTCAAACTTAACGGTTGGCTAACGTTTTCCATTATGTTGTAGTCAATTGCGAGAAATATATTAGATTAGGTAGTTTTTGCAAATAGACTTATAGATCAGGTAGTTTCTTATAATTTTTCCTTTTAATATTTATATATTCCTTATGGTCTTCACGTGATCCTCATACTTTTTTCCTTTAATATTTTTTTAATGTTTATGGGCTT
Source organism: Amaranthus cruentus (assembly GCA_019425755.1). Taxonomy (NCBI): domain Eukaryota; kingdom Viridiplantae; phylum Streptophyta; class Magnoliopsida; order Caryophyllales; family Amaranthaceae; genus Amaranthus; species Amaranthus cruentus. The sequence continues at coordinate 16,436,042 of CM033460.1, forward strand.
AATTTTCCTTCATTAAATTAATTATTCAATGAAATAATATATTCAATATCAAAAAGATTGTATTTTTCTTAAAACCTGTAAATCTTTCTTGCGGAAACTTTATTAAGAAATGGAGAAAATTATGAAAATGATAGAGTACTTCTACATCAATTAAATAATTAAATAAGAGATTAACATATAGGGAGTTAAAGGTCAAATACAGATTATAAAGATAATGTGATACATATAATGCACTAGTGATAATTTTTTTTTGGTACTATTCTTGATTAAACTATCATCATCACGTACAATCGAATAGTAATCTTTTCGAAGTACTTCCGCCTTTTCATAATACTCTCTATATTTCTATAGTAATACTATTTATCTTCGCTCTTATTATGGTAATTTCAATTCATGCATAAGAAATAATATTTTCTTATGGAATCTTGTTTTATTCGTCTTAAAATGTAGGTCTTCAATATGTAATTTTTATAAATTTTCGTTTTGTGAAAAGAAAGATACTACCTTCGTCCCAAAATACTTACAACGTTTGCCTTTTTCACGCAATCCAATACACTAATTCAATCCTTAATATATATAATTATTTATAATATAAAATTATAAAAATTTAATATTAATAATCTTTACCTAGAGACGAATCCAACAAGATCTCACTTGACTAAGTTTTAACTTATAGATTACTTATTAATCACAAATTAAGGGAGATAAGTGAATAATGCTTGTGTTTCGTATGTTGCGACTATATTGGAACGGAGGAAGTATTTAATACTCTCTCCTATTCTACTCATTAGTCTCATTGATTTTTTTCACTATTCACTTATCACTCTTAATTTATATTTTATTCTTAATGTTTAAGTTAAAACATAGTCATGTGGGATCTTGGTTGATTCGTCTCAATACAAAGATTATTAATATCTAATTTTTATAATTATTAATTAAAAACAATTAGTGATATTAAGGGTTAAAATATTGACTCGACAAGTGTGAAAAAACAAATGTAACTAATGGGTTGAATAAGAGGTAGTATTAAAATAAACATTGAATTACGTGCAAAAAGAAATGTATCAAGTATTAGGGAACGAAAGAAGTGTAATCTTGAACTTGTTAGATCGCACCTACAAGATTAAAATCCTACTTAAAATTTATAGCTCATAGATTTTTGGGTCACAAATCCCAAAGTTATATATCTACATCTTATTCAATTCATTAGTTCCATTTGATTTTTCACACTTGCCGAGATAACATTTTAACTTTTAATATCTCTAATTATTTTTAATTAAGAATTATAAAAAATAGATATTAATAATCTTTGTATTGAGACGAATCAAATAAGATCCCACATGACTATGTTTTAACTTATGGATTAAGAATCAAATACAAATTAAGAGTGATAAGTGAATAGTGAAAAAAAATCAATGGAACTAATGGGTAGAATAGGAGGGAGTATCATATAGCCAAATGGTATCAGAGCCAACGTTACAAGAGGTCACGCGTTTGAATCTCAACAACCCCTCATTTAAAGTGGTATATTCAGCGCATGTGCGCACCCATACTTCTAGTCAAACGAGCTCTCGTGTGAGGAGGCGTGAAAAAATATTGCTCTTTATGTTTCTTTTTGTTATTCTCATTTACTTTTTACACAGTTTTCAATGCAAATTTCAAACGTTAATATCTCTAAATACACATAATAAAAAGTTATAATAAATACATAATAAAAAAATACATTAAGACGAATCTAACGAGATCTCACATTGATATATTTTATCTTCTAAATATGTGTCAAAAACATTATAAAAGAGATGAACATTTGAGAATGAGGTAAGTATGATATATCATAAACCGTCAACCAATGACTTAAGCTTTTGATTATTAAAATCGAAATTCTAATAACTCCTACTTCCTCCGTTCCATTTTACTTGCAACAATTACCGTTTTTGGAAGATTCATATTACTTGCAACATTACTATTTTTGGCAAAAATAATCTACTTATTTTATCTCACTTTATTCCTATCCTACATATCACCATCAATCATACATCATCCCATTAATTATTTAATATACCCACAAGTCACAACCACTATCTAATTATAATAATTTTTATTATTTCTACCCCACATATCATCATCAATCATACATTATCTCTACTTTTACCATACTGATTTGACAACCCTTAATAATGTGTCAAACCCCTATGGTACAACTTAAACGGAACAGAAAAAGTATTTCAAAAGTAAAAAGTGACAAATATGGTGGGATCGAGCAGGAAAAAAAGTGAGGGGATATACGTTGGATCATTGATGATAAGAAGAAAATGATGCCTCAAGGCTAAGGCTGTCAGCTGCAACAAATGGCGCGTGGGTCCCCATTTAAGTCTTTTTTGTAAAGGTCCCACATCATTCTGAGATAACGCAATCTGCTGGGCGTGTAAAGCCGCCCACATGCTATTAAAAAATTGTTTATTGCGTTCTAGTTGGCAGTTTAGAATTAAAATGAAGATTTTCTTTTTTAAAAAAAAATCATTTTGGGAAATTGTTACCATCGTATGGAATTGTTCCGGAGAATTTATTTATTTTATTTATTCTGCAATTAAATTGTTAATTTAATTATCACAAATTCTTGTGACAGATGGTCTTTTTGAGAGATTATCTCTAATTGGGTTGAACCATTAGGAAAAATGTAGAGTAAATGTAGCAAGAAGTGTTAATGGATTGCGCCGAAGAGACATCTCTTAGGAGACTAGCTGTTTAATTATTAGTATAACCTATAGTAAAAGGATTAAGTTTTACTCCCTCCGAATCAATTTAGATGTCCCATTTGCGATTTCACGAATTTTAAGGGTTGAGTGGGGTCCATTAAAAAGGTGGTAGTTGGGTATTTTAATTGATTAAATTAATTGTAAAGGTGGTAGTTGGGTATTGAGAATTGGAAAAGTGGAGATATTTAGGTAAACAAAGGATAGACAAAAAAATTGGTATGATTTTACCAAATAAGAAAATGAGACATCTAAACTGATTTGGAGGAAGTACTACTTAAAAATAAAATTATAAAGAAATTATAGGGCTTTGGCAAATGGATGTTGATTGTTGGTTGTTAGTTGTTGGATTGTTTGAAAAGCTAAAAGTATTGGCGGTTGTTGTTAAAATATAAACTAACCGGATGAGTCAATTATTTATGGAGATGTTTCGTAAAGTTAGACGTTGAATTATGGTTGTTTATTAGAGAACATATAGGTCAACAAGCCAATAAAAAATATTTTTTTACTAGTCCTTTTGTTTTTGGATTAGGCTAAATAGTCATTTACCAAATAATGAGCCAAAAACCAAACCCAACTAAAATGTTATTTATCGAACAACTCTACAAGAAGAATTAACGATTAAACAAAACGTTAATATTGGGGCGAGAAAATAATGGAAAAAACTCTACCAACATGACCAAGAAAAAAGAGCCCAAAACATAATGCCTAGGCAATCTAATAAAAAGGCCCAACTGTCCAATTATTCAAAATGAACAGCAACATGTCATAAGGTGTGTGCTTCATTACACAAGTTCTTGTATAAGACGGTCTTACCGAGAGACAGATTCTCACAAGAACAACTTATGCGCTTTATTATCCCTCTATATGTTCCATGTTCCATGTTCGTGTTATCTTTCCATTACTAATATCCCCTTACATACACATACTAACTCCATTGACGTAATCTCTTCATGTATTACTTGAGCTATTTACACGCCAATTCTTTAAACACCAAATACAATTATACAATACACTAGTATGTATTCTAGGATTGAAAATGTAGCTATAATTTGACAAACTCATCAAATCATAGTGTCATTGTTTTGACACTTAATTTCTTACAAATTACATGTTATTACTGTTAGAGTATATAACATATTCTGGGGCCTTAACCATCAGCTTAAGATTTTGGTTGAGTTGGTTCCTTGACATGGTATCAGAGCCAGTGTGATAAGAGGTCACATGTTCGAATCTCAACCACCCCTCATTTGAAGTGGAATATTCAGCGCCAGGTATAAGGAGGGTCTGTGTCGCATCCACACTTAATTTCTTACAAATTACATGTTATTACTGTTAGAGTATATAACATATCCTGGGGCCTTAACCATCAGCTTAAGCTTTTGGTTGAGTTGGTTCCTTGACAATTACTTGTATCATTGTCATATTCATCAATATACTTACAACATATAATATTCTAAGTTTTTGGACTTAGCTCATCGGCCATCACTTTAACTACATTGTTAGATTCATGAAAAAGACTAGTTTCCATATTCTCTACGCATTTAAGTTGAGCATTTAAATTGAGAGTTATGATGCTTTTAACGTCGGTTATACTATACACTTATGTTATGCATCAAACATATATCTTCAAAAATGTACTAATTTAATGTGATAAAATCCTACATACTATCTCATTTCAATTTTCTTTTCATTTAGTGCATATTTTCTCAATATAATCTGTTAGAGCATATAACATATTCCGGGCCTTAATTATTAGCTTAAACTTTTAGTTGAGTTGATTCCTTGATATGGTATCAGAGGCCAGCATGATAAGTGGTCATAGGTTCAAATCTAACTACTCCTCATTTAAAGTGGAATATAGAGCAATGTATGAGGAGGGCATGTGCTGCATTGATCCACACTTCTAGCCTAGAGGATTTTCGTAAGAGGAGGCATATTAGAATATATAAAATATCTTGAAGCCTTAACCATTATCTTAAACTTGTCGAGTTGGTTCTTTAACACAATCTTTTGAGATTGAAAGAGTGTATACTTTATTATGTAGTGCCTTTGTGAGTTGCGTGTTGCATGATGCATGATAGGACATGAAACAATATCAATGTGATCAATATGCTACAATGAAAAGAAAAGGCAATAACCATTATTTCAGGAATCAAAGAATTTGACATTATGTGTGCCACTTTAGCTATTTTAGGTCCACATATCTAGATAGGTAGATAACAATCATTCACTTGTTCTTTAGGAGTAGCACCAAGGTGTTACATGTGCGACAAAGTTGGCTCAAATTGCCTCAAGGTTAACATTTTTTGGAAAATTACATTAAAAACTCCTAAGATTACTTGTAATCGAATAAGTTGGTTTTAGTAGAGTAGTAATGGGATCCAATTCTATTTATTAATCACCTCACCCACTTTGACCTTACATGACCCTTCACGTACTCTTCCATTTTCACAAAATGGTAACCGGTCAAAAAGGTTATGAAATTGTACAAGTGCTTTAAAATTAAAATGGACCTAAAGTTAGGAGTTTTGAATAATAATCAATAGTTGGGAGTTTTATATTTAAACCGCGAATAGTTGGGAGTTTTAAAAGTAATTTTCCCAACATTTTTTTGCCAACTAGTAAACTACTCCTATAAAATTATATATAATATATCTTAAAGCCTCAATCATATCATTCATGATTATTAGAATTTTGATTCTAATTTTTAGATCCTACGATGCAAAAATTAGCCACCGATTCGGAACGTTAGTAAGATGTTAATGTTTGTAAATTCGTGCTATCCAACTTAGCTCAAGAATTTAGGTGATGAGATCATAACACAATTCTACGATCATACGATCCTATCCTACAAGAGTAATTTCAATCGTAGCATATTTATATATAATCCAGATAACTAAGTAGATGCATATTATTTTACAAATTTTGATACATAATATGTACTTTGCAACATATATACATATCAAACCAAACAATACACAAAAAATAACTTATTACAGATAGAGATGGAGTAAAAATACACATTACTTTCAAAAATTGTTTATTTTATATTATTTTCACAATTTGTAGCCTAAAATTTAAGTATTTAACTAAATAAAAATTAATATAAATTAATATCGACTAATACTAGGAGCCTCTTGCACATGCCAAGAAGGCCAAACCACTCTCATCATGGAATATCTACTCAATTTTCCTCCATTGATCGATCACGTCCCACGGGAGGAGAGTTTATAGTGACAATTCTTTTCCTAGTTTACTATTATAACTATTATAACTATTTTTATCACGTGGTTTTATGAATTTTATTATTCTTAGTTACTTTTAATAAATAGTGTCATTAAAATGTTGTTCATCAATCCTAAGATTAAGGATTGGTGTCCCGTAATGTCAGGGTCGACCCTAAGTGTGGGCAAGAGGGGATATTGCCCAGGGCCCCATGTCAAAAAAGCAAAATTAATAGTTATAGAAGGTCCACATAGATTATAAATGACAAAGGATAAGGGCCCTACTGTACTATTTCGCCCAGGGCCCCAAAATATCTAGGGCCGGCTTGCGTAATGTGAATGGCTTGGTACATGCGCATAACATATGCTTTTGTTACCAAATTGAACGGGTCAATAATAATATTGATAATGCATGATAAATCAACATCGGAATGGGAATAATATAAAGAAGATATTAGTAAAAAACGGTTATTTGTGAGGTTAATAAATCACTCTTATGTGGTAGGATGTCATAGGGTGAAGGTTTTGTTCTTTTAATTTATCTTTTTTGATTTTGTTTATTTTACTATTATTTTTTTTTGTCTTTTTGTGGTGATTTACAAATCACAATTATTAATGGAATTTTTGGAATAATATATAATAAGTTAGATGGCTTAATATAGCAAGTTGGGTCGATAACCAGATGGTGTATATAATAATAACTACGGGTCATGGTTAGACATGTACAATGGATCGGATATGGATCGGATATGAATCGGATTAGGCTTAACTTTAACACAAAAATTTGACCGTCTTATTCTAAGACCACAATTGAGCCGGCCCATTGTGCCTATTTCCCTCCAAAATTCCATTTTTTTTGTTTTTTTCATTTTCTGTGCATTTTTCAATTTGGACCTTAAACGTATCAATTTTGACCTTAAAGGTTTCAATTTCAACGTAAAGAAGTACTTAAACATATCAATTAAAGTAAATTTCAATTTGAACGTATAAGTGATCAATTGTGGCGTTAAACTGATCAATTTCTACCTAAATTAAAATGGATACTTTTAAGGTCAAAATTGATACCTTTGAAAGTAAAATTGAAAAATGTCCAGAAAATGAAAAAGAAGTGAGAAATCATGTAAGGAGCGCGAATTGAGCCGACCCACTTTTGTCTCAATTTGAAACGGTCTCACCAAGACCAACTGTAACTTTAAACAGCACGTGCTAGATCTTGTAGAACAAGAAACATGCTGTAAATGGGTCAGGCTTGATGGGCCACCCCAGCCCAGCCCAACCCGCTTAAAATATGAAATAGGGGTTTCTTTTGTACTCCCCTGTTTTCAAATATTCTTCTATTCACTTTTTTTTTCCGCAAATGTCAATGCATATTTTAAAATCAAATAATTTGTAATTAGTCAAAGTTTGACACTAAAATTTGTAAATTCTACTTGAGAAGAACATATGAAAACGAAGAGAGTTATAATTAGTAGTATTAGGTCCATAACACGTACTCGTATATGATTTTATAGGTGCTTTCTTGAGAAACCGTCTTTTGTAAAGACAACTCTCAAAAGTCCAACCCAAATCTATATTTAGAGTTGTAACAATATATATTTAGAATTGGACTGAGCTTTTGAGATTCGTTTTTACAAAAGACGGTCTCAAGTAAGAATTTGTGATGATTTTAAGGTTTAATTCTTAACGTCGGCAAACTAGCTGGTTTTCCCTCTCAAGAATTCTAATAAAGCTTTTTTTTTTTTTTTTTGAATTTATAATATTTTCTTATAATATTAATACATAAATAAGAAATCAAGGCTATTATTTAGTAATTAGCAGGGTCATCCTGTTTATTTTTGGGCCCAGGACAAAAGATAAAAAAGGCTCTAAATACTTAAGGCGTAACGCATAATATAATACACCTTTTGTTTTTTTAATGTTAGTATTTAAACTACTTTATAAAAAAAGCACCAAAAACTATTACTTAGCATAAAATGAAAGTTATATATAAATTTAAATCAAATTAATATCACTTACGTACATAAAAATAAGTTTTTTGGGCCCAAAAAAATACGGGGCCCTGGACGATAGCCCTCTTTGCCCTTGTTAATCGACGGCCCTGGTAATTATCAGTATGAGGCACATTTAGCTTCTTTAAATATTTTCATATTGAACGGTGATATTATACTAATAAATATAGAAAGGCATGTTTCGACCAGTCAACAGCATATTTTTAGCCTGCTTCGTACTTAGTAATAGTTAACCCTTCAAAAATCCAGAACGGCCCAACCGGTTAAAAGCCCGCCTAATAAAAGGCCGGGACTCGGGCCTTGAGCCCATTGCATACTAGTCGCGAGTAGAGCTGTGCAATGGGCCGGAGCCCCATCAGAGCCCCGGATCCAACCCGTAATTTTAAGGGTTTAAAGTGGGGCGGGCTACAAACGGTCCTTATTTAATATGCAAGGGGCGGATTGGATAAGGGTTCTAGTAAGGGTTTAATATGAATTATACGTGGCCTTATATGGGATTTGGTATTAGTATCATTCAATTATTAGTAACTTAACTCATGTCTGGTAAGTTAATACCAACTCCCATACAACATTTGTGGTAAGTTACTAATAATTGAATGTTGTTCTTTTTATAATCACTTTCTTTGTAAGTTAATTTATTAAATTCATCATCAATAAAATGTTGTAATTAAGTTTATGGTAGAGATATTATTTTATTGATTGATAAATTTAATGGAGGATAGTGGGGACCAAACACATTAGAAAATTATTTAAAGAAAGTTAACGAAAAAAAATGGGAATCATAATTATCATAAAAATATTTTTATAAAATTAGCGGGAAACATGTGAGGCCTTTAAGTAATATAAAAATATAAAAATGAAATTAGAAGAAAATACATAGGGACCATAAATATTATTAATTATTAAGATATTAAAATGACGATAAAAGACAAATGGAACAATGAACAGAGGAAATATTCTTTGACGAGCGTCTCTCAGACCAAATTCATTAAAACTTAATTGAACTAAAAGATGATACGGGCTGACCAAATTAGAGATGCTTTCTCAAAGAGACCGTCTCTTACAAGAATTTGCGATTAATTTTTCGTCTTATCTTGTTATAATGTTTTATACGATTAGTTATATTATTCAATTATAAAGTACTTGCATTTATATGGACAAAAATGTGAAGCAGAACACAAAACCAATTGAGGAAAAAAATCAGTTATAGTTGCATTTGAACATAATATTTATTTCTTATTTTTATTACCATGTAATAGCTTTGATCATCATAAACAATCAGTGTTCTAAAAATTAGGTAATCAATATGATTTTGATTGAGGTTTTTAGTGGAAACGGACCGGGCCAAGCTGGGCCAAGCTTGATGGGTCCGGCCCATTAAAGCCCGTTTCCTATATTTGCAAGGCCCGGCCCAACCTGGTCCGTTTTCACAAGAGCCCGATCCGGCCCTTATCCGGCCCATTGCACAGGCCTAGTCGCGAGTACGAAAATCCTATGACCATTAATTTAAAATTACTAGCCCATTAGCCGTTCATTTACTGATGACCCTACACATCATTAGAAATTTTATAAAGCCCACCCACATACCCAATGAGAAAGCAAGTCCAATAACCAGCCCTAGTAAGAATTAGAGTACAAGCCTAATTTTTTGTGTAAGTGCATCAAATGACTTTTACCACAAATTTATTAATTGTTCTTGAAATTATTGAAATAAAAATGTAGTTCTTAAAGTAGATAAAAGATATTGTATAATGAATCTCTGTAGAGGACTGGTAATGATGAGTGTTATTACGTGAAGTCGTCTTACTGTGAGAAATTCACAAGAATACCTCTGTACAGTTTTTTACAAATAATATTTAGAGTTTTCACTATTTTTTCTATTTCTATTAAAATAAAAATACATAGTAATATAGTATGATGGTTGAACAATAAAAGAGTGTACATATGAATAAGAAAAATAAAAGTTGGGCTCTACTCATCAACATACACAATGGAGTTTTGTGTTTTTTCATTGTACTCTCTTTGTTTATTTTATTTTGTGTTGTTCCTTTCATTTAAAAATTAACCACATAATTCAATTTCTTTTTTTATTCACAAATTCTTGTGAAGAGACGATCTCTTTGAGAGACCATCTTTAATTGAACTAGCTCATAAAGGAAAATATAAAGTAAAAGTACATATTAAGCTTTAATGGGTTGGGCCTGAAAGACATATTTCAGAAAGACGGTTTCTCAGGAGACTAGCTGTTCTTTATTTGATATCATGTGTTCCATCCTTAACTTCAATATGTTAGCAAAGTTCACCTAATGACTATCAAATCATCCAAAAAAAACTTTAATTCTTCGTTTAGAATGAAGAAAATGGAGAAAAAAAAAAAGGAAATTAGGAAATCAATTTTCTTCTATTTGGATAACATGAGTTGTGAGAAACATATTTCTTCTACAATTAAGCGATTATGAACAAAAATTCATTTATCTTTCCTTTCCCTCCTTTTTCTTTATCTAAACAAACTCTAAATCAAGTAAATTTCAAATTAAAAAGAAAAAAACAAAATAACGAACTAATAGTTAGGAGTATAAAGGTACAAAAAACCTTTCAACAATTAAAAATCTCTTTTCTTGACCATCTTTTTGAGCCGAGTGACTCTTTGGCTACATTCTCTCTTACGGGTATGAATTGCCGTCTTCCTTCGCTCCCAAACCTTGATCATAGTTTTTCTATGCGCAGGATACACAGGGTACGATCAGTATAACATGATTCGCCACTTAATTTGCTTTTTGAATTCGTGAATCGCTTAAATTGACCCTAAAATAGCCCAAAGTAGACCTTTTTTATTCGCAATTCACAAGGAGATTAAAAAATCATGAGACAGTGGATACGATGCTTTCTTTTATTCGCAATTCGCAAAGAAATTAATAAATCATGGTACAGTGGATACGATGAGGAGTTAGGAGTATAAAGGTATGCAAAACCTTTCAACAATTAAGAAACCGGAATTAGCGAAATGGCCGCTTTACTTTCCAAAATTGTATCACAGAATACCAGTATTTCAAATGATCTTTACAATGGATGCTCCAACAATGTGTATTCAAAACAGATTAACAAAGAACACTAACGATTCGTGTACTTTGCTAACCGTCACCCCAGCCCTATCGCAATGATTCAATCCATCTGCATAAAAGCCCTCTTCTCTATCACTCGCGTACAAAACCAGGGAACATCAAATCCCGAATGCCATTTTTGCGACATTACTCAAACAAGTTACGACTAATCAAAAAACTAAACGGATCCAGCATGCTTGTAATTCCAATGCTCACCGAGTTTATTATGATATCGGACATCAAAGGATCCCAAAGAATCATTTTTGTTGTACTTATTCGATCTGTTAGATTACAGATTAGTGTCTGTCTGATAGTAGACGACATCTCCAGTGTCGCTAACATAATGATCTTTCTTTAAGCTGTTTAAGAGAACGCCGAGTAAGTATAGAGGAAGAGGTCCGGATTTCTTTGGTTCTCGGTAGTATTTACCAAGAACAGGCTTGGCTGCCTCAGTCTGCAAGAACAATTTACTACTGTCGGAAAAAGATTTAAGAGATAAGTGGAGTTAAATAGGTTGCTTGGAGCGAGTGGTAGAGTACTTACTGCTTCAATGAGATGATAGTGTGGGATTTGTGGGAAAAGATGATGAATGACATGAGTTCCGATGTCATGATGGATGTTGTTTATCCATCCATAATCTCGGTCTAGTGTTGTAAGCCCTCCTCGGAGGTAACTCCATTCCTAGTGAGTAAAAGAAACGAGAAAAGGTAGATGAAATCAGACTTGTGAAATACAAACCAAGATAGAAAAACTATTTTTCGACAAAAATATGATGAAAGCTAAATGATTGTTTGGTGGACATAATCGTCCAAGAAACGAAAGAACTGAAGTTCATGGGAACGGTCATTTCAGTATGTTGTTCGGTATTACTTTGACAGAATCATAGGAAGTCTAACTTCCAAGGAAGCAATAGATAGAGTCGCATACTTAGTCATTCAACCCAACAAGTATTAGTCGCTTCTTGAGGAATGAAAAATCATGCGTATTACAATTTCATAGGGCAGCCTGCCGCACAATGCGTTCCAGCTAGAGGCGTTCATTCGGGTCATCAGGTTGATTTCGGGTTAGGTGTTCCGAATCAGTTTGAAATCGAGTTTTGAATTCATATTGTTTTTAACATAATTGTAAATCATTTTGAAGTCGAGTCAAATCAGGTTCGGCTACAAGATCAGGTAAAGTCATCCGGTTTATTTTGAAAACCTCTAGTTTCAGCAGTGCAAGGGTTCGGAAAAGGTTCCCACCACAAAGGTGTAATACTATAATGTAGGCAAATTGAAAACCTTACCCTACATTTCTGCAAGAGGCTATTTCTACGACTCGAACCACCTAACCACTACTTCTAACATTGAAGTAAATCTCGACCTCTAAATGTCATAGAAAGTATTGAGACCAAACCATACCTGGCCGCGGTACCATGGAAGTTTATCATCATGGCCATGGTGATGCAAGTAAGTTACCAAGTCCAACCACATGACAAATATCTGTTATTAACACACAATGTGTGAAAAACAAGAATAGTTCAACAATTTTTTTATAATTTATAGCTATAAGAATGAGAACCTACCACATAAGGGATACCATAAAGCTTGAGCAATTGAATAGGTCCCATGACAAAAGACAAACCCACAAGCAATGCAACCATGGCTGACCAACATGCTGTGGAGGTTACAATATCATGTTTCTCATTTGGAGTGAACAAATCACTATCTGGATGAAAATGTGAGCCTGTTTTTCCAGGACTTCTAGTAAACTGCAATAAAATCATCATTTAATACGCGAAACATAGCAGATCGTCGAAGCACTATCGAGGGCCTAAACACGAGCACGACTGAGAACTTACCAGATAAATTGGGTATGCAAGCAAGGGAAATGGGAAGGAAAATCTTAAGATCTTTGTGGAAGATTCCAAACTATTGTATATTTTTTCAGACAACTGAAATAATAACAAACAGATTTAAATCAATAGCAAATTCCTAAGAAATTGGATATCACAGGAAAAAAGAGGTCATAAGAGCTTACTGGGTGCCATGATTCATCATTCTCAATATGCCCATGGTTTTGATGATGAGTTCTATGACTAATTCTCCTATATTATCACCAAAAGATTCAAACTTTCAGCTTAAACTACTTGAAAATTTGTAATATAACTCACAACTATTGATCATTGACTCAAAATACCCTCAATTATTATTTAACTCTCTATTCCCAAAGTATTGGGATTTGGGATATTATCGTTGCATACTATACACATTATATTTAACCGGTTGTTTTGGGTATTTTGAGTTAATGAGCAATAGTCGAGGGTATACAAGGTTAAGTATGCAATTACTTGGGGTATACCGGTTAAATAATCGGAGTTTTTTGAGTCAACGAGCAATAAGTATCCAACTACTTATTAACATCATATAATCCTTCATTAGTCAACAATATTAATCATGATACTAAAACATAAAATAAGAATATAAAGGTACATGATAAACATACCATCCATGATATGGAACAAGGATTGAAGAATGAAGCAAGTGACCTACTACACTATTAAGCTTATGATTATTGGAAAAGCTTCCATGTCCACTGCAATCACAATAAATTAAAACCAAATTAACAAGAAAGAACATATTTTACTTAAAAATTAAATACAATACAAGATTAGAAAATCCCAATGACCCACAATACAAGCAACTACCAAAAAAACAAAAATACATACATTACATTTAAAAGTTCTTATACAGTACTGTCATTAAGCACAATGCTTGTTAAATACTTCTTTCGTCCAGAAACACTTGCTACATTACGGTTATCGACATTATTAATCGTTTAAACTTATTTTCTATATTACATTTAATGTATAAGAAAAAATATAGTAAGTGATTTATCATATGAATGTATAAGAAAAAATATAGTCAAGTGAGTTATCATATGAATCGTTTAATTACATACTTTCATAATATTAACTTTTTATAATTTTTATACGTGCATAGTTCAAGATATAAACATCAAAATAACACATTACATTACATATAATGAACGGAAAAGGTATATATGAATCAATAAATGGGGTACTTACCAATCATGACCAAGAACAAAGAGAGCCCAAAACATGGTGCCTTGAGCAATCCAATAAAGAGGCCAAACAAGCCAATTATTGAAGAAAGAAGCAGCAGCAGCCAATCCAAAAACAATAACAATATCTCTAACAACATAACTCATAGATCTCAAAGGGTCTTTTACCCAACAATGTTTAGGAATTGCATTCTTAATATCACCCAATTTAAATGGAGGTGGTGCACCATAATCAAATTCATCAACCCCATTAACAAAGTTATTAACTTTATCAACATTTTCATCTTCACTAGGAAAAGGAGAAGCAACCCTTAAAGGTGCGCTAACATTAACCTCCCATTTCTTATCCCTAGAAAATGAATTAGGTTTTGAACTACAAGAAATAATCAATGAAGGGGATTTTAGATCTGAAAAAACAGGAAAAGGTTTAATTTTTATGGGATTTGAGGAAAATCCTGTAATGGGTTTAGGGTAAATTTTAGGGAGAGGTCTAATCCCACATTGAGATAGTACCCAACTAGCCATTAATGAATGTTTTTGGGTATTGTGAGAGTAGAGACCCTCCAAGAGAAAAAGGAGGAGTCTTTTAAGTGTTTTTAGAAGGAGAAAAATTAGGGTGAAAATTGAAAGAAATGATTTTTGGTTTGTATTTTTAGGGCATGAAAAGATAACACAAGAATAAGTCTCTACCACAATATTATTATGGTTTGTAGATTGCCACAAGTTCAACTTTCTTCCTATTTTTTCTCTATTTATCTATTGAAGAAATTGAGCAAGTTGGATGGAGGATTGCTATTTGCTAATTGATACTCCATACATGAACCTCTTGTTTGTTGTCTTGGAGTTATTATTCATTTCATTTGGTTTCTACTTTCTATAGTTGTAACTTACTAATTTGTCATGGAGTTATTTATAATACATAATATTAGTATGGAGATCTATGTTTGGACATAGGATGGGGATATTCCTAGTTGGTTTCCTGCAATAAGTTATATAAAAAAAGGTTAGTGATAAAGTGGCCATAAAATTCAAGTTTGTTTGATCAAGATTAGTTATATTATTCTTCTCACAAAAAAAAAATTAGTTATTTTATTTACACAAATTTTTGTGAGAGACTTTAATTGGACTGATCCATTGCATATTTTTTAATAGTGTAAGTATCACTAAAATGATGTAAGTACACATTTAAGATATTAAAAGTAAGCATTAAGGATACGATAACTCGGTAAGTAAGCATTAAAGATAATGAGGGTGTTTGGCAAATTAGCTTATTGAGAAATTTTAGCTTATTTGGATATAAATAGAGGGTTGGGTCTTGGGTGGTCAAAAAGCTAAAGATAGTGTTTGGTGAATTAGCTGGTTGAAACAGCTTATTGATACGAATAAGCTGTTTTTGAACAAGTTGCTTATAGCAGCGGGTTCAAAATCAGCTGGTCAAACCAGTTAATAAAATCAGCTTGTCAAATCAGCCACTATAATCAGCTATCAGCTATTTGCCAAACACCCTCAATGTAAGTAGGCATGGTAAATACGCATTAATCTTTAAACAGTTGGACTTGAAATACGTCTCTCATAGAGATTAGCTGTTCTTTTATTGTATCTCTTAAAAAAAGTTTTGAGAGTAGTTGGTAAAATAGTTGATTGGATAATTTTAAGTGATTTTAATAGTTAAATGGTCAACCTATTAAATGTTAGTGTTATGTAAATTAATAATAAACAACTCTAAGAAATGCGTTTAAAATCAATTGGTCAAACTAGTGGATAAAATCATAAAATCAGTTGGTCAAATTGGTGTTTCAAATTAGCTTCCATCTATTAATCATTTGCCAAATAGTTACTCCTAAGTTGTTGTTGATGGTTGATTTATAGGATTTGAGGAGGATATGAAACATTTAAAACTATTTTATTAGATGTAAGGTATACAGTGTTGTTGATATTTTTTTCCTAGAATACTTGTGAAAAGTGAAAACTAAGAATATAATATGGTTGTCATTGTATAAATTATTGTACTAATTGCTTTTAATAATAAAGACACAAAATTTGACAATGATAATAATAATAATAATAACAATGAAATCATCATGTTATTTTGGAAGGAAAAATATTTACAACAAAGTGAAGCAATTATTTTTGCAAAGATAATTTGATAAATGACTTTTAAACTAATTAAAAAGCTAGACTTAAAAGTTGAAAACATAATTACGTAATTTTTTATTAGCTTTAGCTTGTTGATTTTATTTTTTTTTATTATACATGACCAACAACGAATAACAAACAACTAACAGCTATTTCAAACAAATATATTTATTTAGTATATTGATTCATACTCATATAAATAAAGATGACTTGATAACTAACAATAAAAACCGATGTTATCAACTCATCTTTACGTGGGCAAACTCAAAACGACGGAGTAGTTTATCGTAGTTGAACCGTTGAACGAGTCGATTGTAAACGAAAAGCCGCAGTCCCCAATTGTTTGAACCTAAGACAGGGGAAAAGGAAGGACATGCTTATGCTTTCAATACCCAAATTGTTCTACTTCAAACCTACTCGCAAACTCTCCCCTTTCTTCACTCCCTTCCTTCATTCTTCCTCCTCTTTCTCTCTAATGGCGTTCAATTCAACTTCCCCATGTCCATCTCCTTCTAGGGTTTCCACTTTCTCAACTTGGTCTCCCATTAATGGGCAACTGAAGCGGGTCGGCACCCACAATGGAAGTTTTCATTGCGATGAAGCTCTGGGTTGCTTCATGATTCGACTTACCAACAAATTCTATGGTGCTGAAATTGTTCGAACTCGCGATCCCCAGGTCTGCTCAATTCGATTTCTTGGAAAAATTTGAATGATTTAGTCGTGTTAAGTTGAAAAAGATGTATTTCTTTGGTGTTGCTGCAGGTTTTGGAGACATTAGATGCAGTATTAGATGTAGGAGGAGTGTATGATCCAAGTAGAGATAGATTTGATCATCATCAAAAGGGTTTTGGAGAGGTTTTCGGCCATGGGTTCACTACCAAACTTAGTAGTGCTGGTCTTGTTTATAAGGTATATGAATTTGTATTCTTTTTATTTGGCTTGCCCGAATGCCGAAAAATTCTAGTTATTTACAGTTATTAAATTAGGGTTCTTGTGTAATATGTGGATTCGAGTATAAGATTGAGGTTTTCGTGTGTTTCAAGTGGTCTTAACTAAAAGTATGAAGCTTTAGATTTGATTTTGTATTTATTGGGTGTAGCATTTTGGGATGGAGATCATTGCAAAGGAGCTAAAGCTTGATGAAGGGCACCAAGATGTTTTCCGATTGTTTATTGCTGTATACCGGAACTTCATGGAGGTTTTTTCCTTGCATTGGCTATTTATTCTGTGTTTTTACATATTCTTTTAATGATATATGGAATGTTAATTGTTGGTGCTGTTTTGATTATGAATTCTCTTTTTGCTTGAGTTGCTTGTGGGTTTAAAAACATGTTATCTTGACATGAATGAGATTATAATCGTAGGTTCTTTGGTTGAAAATTTAGTGGATAAAATCAGCCTGCTTTGCGTTTTTGGGTCCATCCAGAACAACCTCTTTGTTATAACAAGTTTGAGCCCCTCTCGACTTGATTGAGCTACCTTAATTGGCAATGAGGCAATGTAATGTTTTTGGTGATAATGATTATTTTGGGTTAGGGTTTTTGAAATGAATAGTTCAAGGAATAGTTAGAGTATGTTAGGATATTGGAGCACGGACATCGCGTTATTGACATCATTCTCTTTCTCGAGCTTTTGTATGCGTTGAGGGGAAGTCTTTTGTTCTTCACCTTGGTTGGCTTAAATTGCTAGCTTCTCAGGCTGGGGGTGTGTTTGGATATGATCTATTAAGAAAAGGGAGAGGAGGCCTCAGTTAAGAGTTTTCCGTTCAATGTTTCCATCTTTTATGGATAGTGTATAGGGGTTACAAAATAAGGAATTTCTTATGCCTTCCTCTTCCCTCCCTTTTCTTAACCTTACATCCAAACATGTGAAAGTCGATGCCTGATTGTGCTTTCTGTGCGTTTAATGATAAGGATAAATTGTATGGACTTGATTATTGAAATTTTTTATTGTCATTGTAGGCTATCGATGCAATTGATAATGGGATTAATCAATTTGATACTGACCTGCCACCAAGATATGTCAACAACACCCATTTGTCTTCAAGAGTTGGAAAACTGAATTTGGATTGGACTGATCCCGATCAATCGGCTGAGAAGGAGAATGAGGCTTTTGAGAGAGCAATGAATTTAGCGGGCGGCGAGTTTTTGGATGTGAGATTCTTGTCATCTAATCTATTCTTTTAATGCTTGGTTTACTGCTGCTTTTGGTTGAAAGTTGGAATTAAGTAGTCTGCAGTCTATTTTTGACATTGAACATATATTTTGGGTCTCAGAATTTACGTCATCTTGCAAAATCTTGGTTACCAGCTCGATCAATTGTTGTGGAGTGTCTCCAAGCAAGAAAAGATGTTGATCCCAGTGGAGAGATTATGGTCTTGAATAGATTCTGTCCTGTAAGTATCATTTTTGGCTTCATCCACATATATGTTGAATGGAATGTCTACCGTTCTCAGTGGATTTATAACATTCTACGGAATTCACTAAGACAGTAGAGTTCACTCACCATACCAATTTTTAGTCTGAATAGTTAGTAGGAGGTGACTAACAAATTATGTCGATGGTTATGTTGTAAAAACCTTAATTATATATTTTTGTTTGGCTACAATAATTGCTACTGGAGTTATGGGAAGTTTTCTTCAAGTATCTCAGATCTTCACTTTTACCTATATTTTCTTTGGACTTGTGAGCATAGAGGAGCCGGAATTTTAGTGTCTAGGTGATGAAAAATGCAAAGTCGGCTTTATTGGATCTTTCGAGGATTCAAATGCTCGACATTCCGAATTTGGATGAGTATAACAACACTAGTAGGCTTTAACATCAAAAAGGTACCTGGTCTTGACTGGGTTGTAAAGCGGGGTGGTTACGATGGAGTATAAAATGCCATAATTTGTTAGAAGTGAAACTAACCTGCAAAGATTCATCATTTTCCCTTTACAAAAAAGTTTTATAATATGGTCGACTACTAGGAGTAGAGTAATTTTATATCATTTTCCTTTTTGTAGTCTTTGTTTTAGTGAGTGTCTCATTTGATGTAATTTTATATCATGCAGTGGAAACTTCATCTTTTCGAGCTTGAGCAGGAGTTGAACATTGATCCTCCCATCAAATATGTTCTTTACCAGGTATGGCAGAATCACATTCTTTGGAATATGCCCCTTTTGCAATTTGTTGTCTGCTTTATGATTGAAGCCCTTTTAAATTATTGATTATTATTGCTTGATGATTTGATCATATGCAGTTACTATCATGAATCATCATTATTTTCATGGAACTTCAGAATTTCTATTCAGAATTTCTATTCCGTATTAATCATTAGCTTGTCTTGTTTGAGACCGTCTCTCAATGAGACAAACCCTAACCCATTTCTCTAATTGATCACTTTAGAAGTTTATGTGATCACTTTAATAGACTAAATGTACATGGGACAACCCAATAGAGATAGTCTTACCATGAGACCGTCTCATTTAAGAATTTGTGATTAATCATTCCCGTTTTTTACTTAGAGTATTAGTCACGCTGGTCTTGCTCTAGTTCAATCTGAAGCACATCTCTTAGAAATATTTTCTCTTTGGTAGGATGACAGAAGCAAACAATGGAGAGTGCAGGCAGTGGCAGTATCCCCTGATAGATTTGAGAGTAGGAAGCCTCTTCCAGAACCGTGGAGAGGGTTGAGGGATGACGAACTGTCAAAAGGTTGCAACATCCCCGAGTGTGTTTTTGTGCATATGAGCGGTTTTATTGGTGGGAATGCAACGTACGAGGGTGCTCTTGCAATGGCAAAAGCAGCTTTGAAGTTTTGAGCTTGCATACGGTATTCACTTTATTAACGAAGCTGATCGTGATTTGAGATACATTTACTTTGAACTTATCGAGTCGGAATTAAAATTTTTACTATGATTGTTTTTCCTTTTTATGTGACAAAATTGAATGTTAAGTAAACTTCCAAGGCTTTGAATGACATGAATGATTGTAGGGATTACATTTTCTGGAATTCATACAATATTTTCCTTTTATATTTCACAAATTATTGACCGAGACAGTCGCTTTGAGAGACCATTCTTAATTTGGTGAGCTCATTATCATTTTTTAGTTTAATTAAGGTTTAATGGGTTGGGCCTGAGAGGCGTTTCTCAAAAAGATAATCTCTCAGGAGACTGGCTGTTTATATTTTCTGGTAGTTGTTAGCTGGGCTGTATTTTGGGCTTTAGGCCTGGACAAGGGGTAGTGGGATATAAATTGCGAAAGATTGAAACTTATCAAAAAAGAAATCTAAAATAAACTTCGGAAAATTTTAATTACCAAAATAAGCATCTTCATTTCTGAGCATAAGAAAGAAACTATTCAAAAAAAGTCTAAACTTATTGTTTTGTTGTTATTAAAACATGTTTGTTCGTTGTATGTAACAACAATCATACCTAATTTCAGTT
This sequence comes from Amaranthus cruentus, assembly GCA_019425755.1. Lineage (NCBI taxonomy): Eukaryota > Viridiplantae > Streptophyta > Magnoliopsida > Caryophyllales > Amaranthaceae > Amaranthus > Amaranthus cruentus. Next base: position 16,456,760 of record CM033460.1, read on the forward strand.
TTTGCAAGGAAATGATTATTTTGAGAATTAAAATTTTCTAAAGCTTATTCTGAAATTTTTTTAATGATAAGCTTATTGTTTTCTATTTTTCACAAATTGCAGGCATGCAACCTGTTTTTTTTTTATGTTATCTCAAGTACTTTTTCTGGTATGTAATTTTCCTTTTTTTTTTTTTTTTTAGTTTTGCACTTTTAATTTGCATCACTTAGAGGACTTCAAACATTTAATCAAAATTGAAAATGATTAATAATTTATTGAATAGTGAAATAGTTCCATGAAAGTAAGAATAAATTATTAATAAGCAAATAATTAATTTACTTAGAGGGATAGAATTTGAATAAAGATATAAAAAGGGTTTAACAGTTGCCAATACTAAGGAAATGATGAAAGAGAATCGTTTAAAATGGTTTTGATTTATGCAAAGATGGATGAACTAGTAAGGAAGATAAAAAGTTATAGCTCGAGAGAATTAAAAAGAAGGCAGAAAGACTGAAGATGACTTGGAGGATACAACTAAAAAAATTATAATGATCTAGACTTATAAATAGAGATGGAAAATTTAGAGATAAATTCATATGAACAACCATTATATTAATTCAGGTGGTAATATCATTTCATGGGGCATGGAGTATCGATGAAGAGACATTGTGGATCAAATCTTGTTTTGGTTGAAATAAATATTATTTTTTACAGTTCGATTTTCATTTGAACTTTTCCTTTTCTTAATCTAAATAGAGGTGCTTATTCAAGTTATCAGATTAGTTTCGGGTTAGATGTTTCTGGTTGGTTTGAAATCGAGTTTTGTGTTCATATTTTTGCTTACATCATCATCATCATACCAAGGAAGGCTCATTTATAGGAACTATGGTTAGAGTTTGAAGAGAGAAGAAAGACGACAACTCATACTTATAAAGGAGAGTGCGGTTAAAGAGTCTTTCGGCTCAAGAAAAAACTTCAAAGCTAGTATAGCTACCTAGAAGCTTGCAACTTACAACACACACATAATTTTTGTTTACATGATTGTTATATTTTTTAAGTCGGGTTAAATTGAACTCGGTTATAAAAACGGATAAAGTTTAAATTATGGGGCTTATTTTGAACACCTCTAACGTAAGACCACATTCATGAAAGAGTTTTGCAGAAAATGCAGTGGGTTCACATGCTTGTCTTATAATTTTTATCATCTTCCATGCCACAGTCACACGAAGAATCTTTTACACCCTTGCTTCCTTTCTAGGAGTACCATTTTCTCTAATTAGTGCTTCTTTGATTTTGGAATATTGCTCGATCTAATTATTAGGGTTATTTTTTTTATTTCTCTAATTAGTATTGTTTTACATTATCTAACTCCATTAATTGTATGGGCAAAGATTAGTGATATACTCGATCTGTTTGACTGTTTTTATGAGTTTATATCATATATAACTCTAAAAGCTCTTATATTTACGAGTTATATGATGCTTTCTCATAGGGACAAGGAGAGTATTGATTAATCTTTTTGATTGTTTTGTTATCAAACTGGTCCACAAACACGAATCATTAAAATGCTACCTTGACACAATTGTAACACATATTCACAACAACATTATAATTAAAAAATATAAATATTAAAACATTTATATTTGTAGCATCAAAAATATACAATAAAGTTTTTCTTAATTGATGATTATACTTAGATGTTAATGTTAGAAGTTAATGATAGTTGACATACATTCATAACCCTACTCATAGCCCTGTTTTCCTCCAAAACCTAAGAAAATGGGTTGTGTTTGCCATACTATTCCTAATTAAATAGGATTAAGAGCATACTCTTTCAAATTAATCTGAAACTCAACTAAACCTTACAAAAGTGATTTCGTTGTTTGCAAAATCTGAGTTAATTGCATGCTATGCTATTGCTTTCACGCTTTATTGGAGTCCACGTAACACTTTATAAAGAAATAATTTTGTTTAAAATAATCATATTGAAGAATATAAATATGGAGTATAATATAAAGTTAAATAGGAGTGATAATCATGAATATGGGATTAATTACTTATTAAAATGTCATCTGAAAATATTATTTATTAATATGTATAGAAAAGTGGTTACTATATTCTTAATTAATTTGTTACACAATAGTCTCTATGTCTCGTAGTATTTGTTAAAAAAAATTAAGCAAATAAAGAAAAAATATTATAATATTATAGTGAGTAAAAAGTGGGATTTAGTTATTAAAAGAGAAATTGAATTGGAGGATAAGACAAACAATAACACGATAACAAGTGGATGATGAAATTGAGTGCTTAATATAAAGAGAACTAAGCTTTTGGATTGGATAACAAATTAGAGTGAAACCATTACATAAAAAAAATCAAATGTAAAATTAATGAACCAAAAATAAAAAGCGGTGCTAATCAATCAAGGACATAGGGAATAATTTAAGGCAAATAAAGTAAATAAATATAAAAAATTAAATTAATACATGTAACTGCTCCAAAAACAAACCTTGCAAATTATATCTTGAAACAAAGTAAATAAATCAACAAGTGTTAAATGAGATTGTCTTAGGGTAAGATGACCTCAAAATAAAAAATTCATAATTTAAAATTTTTTATTATTAGACAATTTAATCAAAGTATGTTGAAATGCCCATGTGTTACCCACATGTGAGTTGTCCCACATCGGAGAAAGAGAAAAATATGCATCACTTTATATACTCAAGGAGTAACTCCTACTATTACCAATTGGTTTTAGTAGTGAACCTTCTTTGGATTTATGAGTGGACTACTTATTTTCCTCCTTATTTGAGTTGCCCAGGCCCATTTTCTAAATTCTATCAAAGTACGAGTCATATCCCACGGTGACTCCACATATATAAATCATCTTTAGACGCCATAATATTTTTACGCCACCATTCAATATTATTCATCAATCATCAACTAATATATAACTTCCTCTTTCTAAAGTCTAAACCAAAAAGATCGATCAAATGGCGACATCATCTTCATCAGATCAAAAACCTCGCCACCTTCTAAACAACATTTACATGGGTCCCACTTCAGCTCCACCGCCAACACCGTCTACTCAACCATCTCTATCCACCACTTCCGACGCCGCTGAAACTCTCTCTCGTCTTCTCCACCGCCTTCCTCCTTCTCTCTCTCTTCCCACGCGCCGTCTCTCTCCACGTAATATTTCCACGTCATCATCATCATCTTCTCCTCTTCCTACACCTTCTCTTTCCTCCATGTCATCGTTCGAACTCGGTTACTTCCAACTCACCTCCCATTCTATCCCTCCCCAACTCGCTGAGTCTGCCGAGTTAGACTCACTCTCCCTCTTCGAGTTACCCCTAGAAGAAAAACTCAGTTCTTTTCCTAAAGAATGGCCTTTTGGGTTCAACTATGATGATGAAGATCATGATCATGATCATCATAAAACGGGTTCGTTTTGCTTAGATGGTCAGTGCTCGTCCTCTTGCTCTTCTACTGAGTTGAAGTTGACGAGTTTGAGAGAGTTGACTCGCGAGTTGGAAAAGTTAGGGTTGATGGTGGTGGAGAAGCTAACGTGCGCCATGGGTGTTGAGAACCCGTTTAGAGACGAAAAAAGTGAGGACGGTTTAAATGTGGGACCCAAATATAGTTCCATGATGTGGGTATCTTCATCGGACGGTGATAAAGGAATGAGGGTGTACCCGTATGTGGTAGGGTTGCAGTACCAGATTAGGCCAAGGAAATGGGATTTGTTGTCGGATTCGGGTTTGGTTAACGTGGAGCCTGAAGTTGGGTCTGTTTTGGTAACGCTTGGAGACATTGCTCAGGTATGACAAACTTTATTTTAGATAATTAGTATTTGTCATTTTCGTTTAATTTGGCCACGTAATATTTATGATATTAATTTATGGAGTATATTATATTTGTAGTCATAATCTTAGAACCAGCTTACCAATAGAAATCTTAATTGGATTACAGATAATATTAGGCTAATAATGTAGACTTTTGTAATAGTTGTAATTGATTTGATTTTATTAATTAGAGAGTAGTAGTTTTAATCAATTACTCAATTTTACTCATAATAAATAGGAGTATAAGGAAAAAAAGGTTCTACTTCTCCATTTATTATACTTGTAGCATTTGATTTTTCATACAATTTAATGTGTTATTTTGATTATTTATATATAAATTATGCACATATAAAAATTATAAAAAATTTAATATTATGAAGTACGCGATTAGATGATTCAAACAAAATCAACCTTGGAGTATCTTTTTTTCATACACATTAACCGTAGTATATAAAATAAGTTAGAACGATAAATAGTGTTGATAAGGGTAACAGTATTTCAAAATGAAGAATTATGTAATATTGTTGTTTAAGGTTATAAAGAGGAGTGAGATTGTGAGACTATTTGACAAAAATGGAAATGGTCAAAATTAAAAAGAAAAAATAAAATAAAATGTATTGCAAATAAAGAGCGACAAAATGAAAACGCAAATACTATCGTGTACGCCGGGTTTCTTCGCTTGTTAATGAATGGCCTTACACAAGTTTTTGAGTGAAACTTGAATGAAGAATTTGTCAACTATAAGGGGTAGGATTAGGCATTGGCGGATTGCCACTGCTTTTGAAAAAACAAATTAGATAAATTGCTACCATAAGATTTATTTGGAGGGTGTTTGGCAAATAGCTGATAGCTGATTATAGTGGCTGATTTGACCAGCTGATTTATTAACTGGTTTGACCAACTGAATTTGAACCCGTTACTATAAGCAGCTTGTTTAAAAACAGTTTATTCGTATCAATAAGCTGTTTCAACCAGCTAATTCACCAAACACTATCTTTAGTTGGTTTGACCACCCAACCCTCTATTTATATCCAAATAAGCTAAAATTGCTGAATAAGCTAATTTTCCAAACACCCCCTTGAACTTGACCTATGAGTTATGAGGTAAGCCCTAAACCAAGTGTACTATAATAAGATTTTAATTGCACTTAATATGTGTTTATTTGTATAACAAAGCTCAATTAAATGCAATTACAATTCCCAATACCTATTTAAAACATAATTAATTTTTCTTAACTATTCTCCTTTTTTATGTTTAACAAAACATCCAATTGAAAACATTATTTTTATTTATATATTTATAATTTAAAAAAATATTTCTTGAATTTTTTTTATCAATTGCGCTCTCACTAAGTTTCAACTCTGATCCGCTACTTCCTACTGGGATTAGGAATGGTCAAATGACCATATTATGGGTTCAAGACCTTTGTTGGATTCCCCCTAAACCCCATTTTAATTCACAGTTGCATTGATTTAAATTTTTAAATTTAATAGGTTTATTTTTGATCCGGGTCCAACGTTTGTAAAAGTATACCCATTCAAAGTGAATCTTAATTAACTGAAGTCCGACCAATTTAGACACGACTTTGGACCAACTATAGGTAGGACACTACATCATACTACACAAAATAGGAAAACTAAGGAAAATGTGATTGTCATTACTAAATATATAAATAAACTTGCTACGTTGTTCTATATTTGATTTTTTACGCAATTAAATATGTTTTTTTGATTATTTATACATTGAACTACATATATGTAAAAATTTTAAAAAGTTAATATTATGAAAGTACGCGAATAGACGATTCAAACAAGACAATTGACTATATCTTTTGTTACTTTTTAACCGTAATATATAAAATAAATTTTTACGATGAATAGTGTCAATAACCATAATGTAACGAGTTTTTACATATAAATACTCAAAAGATTTTTCATAACCAGGTCAAAACTCAAGTCAAAATGGTTAATCATGTTAAATGTGTTCATTTTTAAATTCAATTGTATTTATCTTCTTAAATTTCAATGTGAAATTTTGGTCGTAGAATCTAGTTTCTTCGTTCTGAAATACTTACATCCAATTGTGATTTATTGTGTTGGAAAATATCAACTATCAGAAATATATATTTCTTGAAATAGTAATATGCAAGGTTAATTTCTATTTATATATATAAAGAAACCTAAAAACTAATAAACTCCCAATTGAAAATGACAATAAACAGGTATGGAGCAATGGAAAGCTAAAGAAAGTGAGAGGAAGACCAACACCAAATCCCAATTCAGAACAGAATGAAAAATCAAGCTTATCAATGACTTTGCTTCTTACCCTTCCTCTTGAAAGCACTGTTTCACCTCTCTATATCACTCCAAACACATCCTTAAATCCCAACAACCTTGGAAAAGAAAGCAATGTTGTTGATAATCCTCAAATAGATCATGATGATAAAATTGATCATGATCATACGGTTGATGATCAACGGATATTTAACTCGTTTAATTTCGAGGATTATGCATGGAGAGTTTACCATGAACGTCTTCAGTTGAAAGATCCCCTTGATAGATACCGTATTATTGATGATTGATTAAAATTTGTGGCGGAAGGCGAAGCTAGAAAATAAAAGTTTAATAGACTGAAAATATATGAAGCAAAATTATATTTTAAAATTGCGGTTAAGAATAATTGAATGTCGAACCCTATGTAATATTAAAGGTTGAGCCACAAGTGGGGTCAAACCCATGCTAGCCCCCTTTGGCTTTAGCCATGCATGGCATTTTGTACTAGGATAGTTGGGTTTGTAATGATTTGTTGGATATTATAAGGTTCTATTTTATTAATTCTTATTGCATGTAAAACTGATAGTAGAAGCCTTAAATTGTTGATTTTATATTTTATGATCGTTACTACTACTACTTATTGGTGATTAAAAGGTTATTATTTCGTATTTATGTTACTACTATACTACTTAGTGGTGAACTTTATTTGAATTTGTATGTAAGTTATTTCTTCTCATTCTTATCTGAGTTGCTTAGACTCATTTTTTAAACTCGACAGAAAAAAAAATTCGTCTTGTATGTGACCGTCTCACGATGAGACGATCTCAAAACAAGAAACTCATAAACTGAAAGTTTCTATTATTAGGTTATTTTATCCAAGCATAAGGCATGTCTCACGGTGAAACCGTCTCATACAAGAATTTGTGAAAAAACAAGAAAGCTCATAAACTAAAAATTTCTATTAATTATTAGGTTATATCCAAGTAAAGCATGTCTCACGGTAAAACCGTCTCATACAAGAATTTGAGAAAAAACAAAGTCAAAACTATAAAACGACATTGGTCTAAGAACGTTATGATGTAACTTTAGGTTCCAACAAGTCAAATGGGTAAAATTAAAATGGACCAAATAATAACCAGAAATAGTAATATACAAGTTTTCTATTTATATTGAGAAACCTTAAAGCAATTATTAATAATGACAATTAATAGGTATGGAGCGATGAATAGAAAGTGAGAGGAAAACCAATTGTAAATCCGATTTAGTGAACAAGCTTATCAATGATATATTTGCTTATCCTTCTTCTTGAGAACAATGTCTTAACTCTTACCCCTCATCAAAATAAATCCTTGAATTACAAATTTACAATGCAATAAACAAGATAAAGATCAATAATCAACACACAAATTCATAATAATGAGGGTGATCAAGGGGTAATCATCTTATATAGTTGTAGCTAATCCAATTTCGTTATTTGTTTTCCTCACGTAGGGGAGTGGAACCGTTAGAATCGAATTCATAATCTAGCTTTTCTAAAAAGTAGTAATAGCTTTCCAATTAAGAAAGGATCTGATTATCAAATTCTGTCTTTACTATCTCATTTTTAGGGACTTAAGAAGTCTGATTCCCTAAAAATTTTTGGGTTATTTTTTAAAAACAACTTATCATCAACATTTTACAATAAAACGATCTGTTGTGATTAAAAGGTTATTAGTGATATTTTTAGCATGTATACGAGACCCATATATACAAGAGTAAAATTGATTGTACGTACACAAATCTGATGATGTTCCATCTTAAAACCAATTGGTATTAAGAGTAGCACATCAAGTATATATGACGTAAACGTTTAGTCAATCTCATCTAATTTTCCAAAGTGGGATCACATGTAAATTATTTTCCAAGAGTTAAATCCCTTTAAATTTTTTATTTGGATAATAAATTTGACCCCTCTATAATACGCGACTAATCCCTAGTGACTGTACCCACATCACAGTCGGTAAATGATGCCAAAAATCTTCTTGCGTTGTGACTAGGGGGTGTTCAATGCACCGAATAAGGGTCGGGCCGGACTTCAGTAAATATGGGCCAGGCTGGATAAGGGACCTTTATAATTAATATGGGCTTTAAATGAGCCGGGCTTTCAAAACCCGGCCAGGCCCATCCCGGCCCATTTTTACTACTAAAAATTATTTTAATCCACATTTATCAAATTATAACAATTAAATTATCATTTATAATAATTAGATTGAAAAAATATTTATAATTTCATTGACATTGTCATTTATAATTTTTAAATTATACATTAATTATACTATTTACAATGGTCCATTTTCAGCCCTTATTGACCCCTTTTATAGCCTGCATCATTTTTTAATTATAACATAGCCCGTTTTCGGCCTGACTCATTTTTGGCCCAGCCGTTACAAAGCCCTTTTAGAAACGGGCCGAATAAGGACTCAAAATGGGAATCCGACCCATCATCCCTAGTTGTGACTAATCAAATCCCCAGCAGATCTTGGGTAAGACCGTCTTAGAATAAGACGCGGCCCAATATGGAGTCCATCAACTTTTTCCATTTCTTTGGGCATTTTTCAATTTTACTCTTAGAGGTATCAATTTTGACCTTAAAGATATCAATTTCAACGTAAAGTAGTACTTAAATATATCAATTAAAGTAAAAATTTCAATTTGAACATATAAGTGATCAATTTTAACGTTAAAGTGATCAATTTCTACCTAATATAGTTGACAGTGATAAGTATTGAATTGTATGTTATGTAGTTCATTTATTTTGTTTATAATTGATATAGTTAACATCATAACAAAAACAAGATAAGGTCATAATTAATGCATGTTTGGTGATAATTGACAGTGATAAGTAATGAATTGTATGTTGTTAATTTTACTTAAATTGATATGATTAAGTAATACTTTACGTTGAAATTGATATCTTTAAGGTCAAAATTGATACCTTTAAAGTGCAAATTGAAAAATGCCCAGAAAATAAAAAAACCAAAAAAAAAAAAATCTGGAGCGCATGTAGTGCGCGCGCCTGAGAATGGGCCGGCCCAAATGTGGTCTTATTCTAAGACGGTCTTACGCAAGTTTTTGTGTTAAATCCCTGGTGGCAAATGGCAATCTTTAGCTAGTAGTAGCAAGCATAATTAAGTAGATGAATTTAACTCATAAAGTATGCATCATCATACAATGTTCTCATTAAAATTTAAGGTGATCTCTTGAGAGACTATTTTTTTGTAAAGACAACTCTCAAAAGTCAAGCCCAAATCTATATATAGAGTTTTAACAATATATATTTAGAATTAGACTGTATTTTTGAGAGCCGTTTTTACAAAAGACGATCTCGAATAAGAATTTGTTTTAAAATTTTCGTTCTCATCATATGTTTCATCAACGTCATATATAACTTCCAAGAAACAACCCGTCAAAATTAAATCCTACTTAGGAGTCGTTTGGTTGACGTAGGAATTAAATTCCTATGGGAAGTTGTAATTCATTGGAATTTACTTCCTTTGTCAATTTCCTAGGAATTACTTATTTTTGTTTGTTTGACAATAGGAATTTTTATTTCCATGGGAATTGTAAATAACCAAGGGGGGTATATGGTAATCTAATTCCTATGTCTCATAGGAATTAACTTCCCTTGGATTTTATAATTCCTAGGAATTTTAGTTTTTTTGGCAACCAAACAAATTACCATAATACTATTTCCTAGGAATTTAAAATTCCAAGGTTAATAGTGGGTAACCAAACAAGCCCTTAATACATTTTCTAATTCTAGAGGTGTTTATGGATTTGGTGGTAATAACCTAAAACATTCTCTTTTATAATAATTAATAATTAATAATTAATAATAAAGCTCTCCTTGAACATACAACTTTAAATAACAAATTCTTACCAACTACTATGCTTATCTAAGTATTGATAGAACAACTACTATGCTTATCCAAAAAAAGAAGTATTGATAGAACACTACTAATTCTTTGACCCAATATATGGGTAGTTTATTTGCTGTTTAGAATATACAAATTAAATTAATTAATAAATAATATTAAAAAATTAAATAAAATAATAATAATAAATATTTACTTGCTTGGCTTGGAAAGAAAGACAATAAACTACACCTATCACAATAATGGCACTGAAAATCTGTTACTACTAACTAGTAATTAAGTACTACGTCTTCGTCGGTATTAATTTGTACCACTGTCTTTTTTATTGTGTATAATGTTGGGATGGTTTGCACACTTTATAAGTTATTGAAAATCTTCTTCCCATTGCCATGGTTTTGGGATAATATATATCTCCTTAGTTTATAAAGTGTGTGCACCTCATGCAATGTTTCCCCGTTAATATGTTGATGTTCACATTTAACCGATTTTGAAGTTATCTTTTTTTACAATTGTTCATTTTAATTTCATCTACAGACTTATAGTCTCTCCCTCTTATTTACTCAATTTGTCAATTTTATCATTCATTTTTTTTTTGTCCATTTCTTATTCATTTTGTAACGTGCAAAATGAAAGCAAAAAAGAGAGACGACTAGTAAGTAGTGAAGTAGGCAAACGGTCCGAGTACAAGGACAAGACAATGTAATGTACTTATCTACGCATACTTCCTTAAAGAATTGTGGGGCTTTTCTTAGTTTCTACTCTTTGAGTAAAGAAAGCTACTCATTAATTAACAAATTAAATTTGTTCTTTAACCTAATCATGTCTTAAAAGTTTATTAGCCTTACCTAATTATGCCTCAACTTGCACATTAACATCACTGTTCTGATTAGAGCACTCTAATTCTGAACATTTGAAGTTACCTAATTAGTAGAAGTAGAAGTACTTTCCAAGCATAGTGACATAAAGATAGGTGCAAGTGCAAGAGTATCCATAACTCATATCACAAAAGATATTTTTCATAAAATTTATGGATGACTCTTTAGGATAAACCAAACATTTTTTAGATGAGATAAACCAAACATTTAATTCTGCACATATATGTATTGAATCAATTTGATTATCATTCTTTTATGTTTATTTGTTATTTAAGTATTAATTTAACCTTCTTATACGATAATATATGATATCGATTAGGGTAGATTGTAAACAATAAATTAATTTTTGCTTAATCTGTTGAAAATAAACTCAACTACTCCCTCCGTTCCTTCAAAAGTTCTCACTTTTCTTTTTGAGGTGTTTCAATTGTTTATGTCACAAATTTTGGACAAAATTAACCTCACCCATTCTCATTTTAATATTTTAATAATGATTATAGTCCCACATATGTTCCACTAAATGCATTTTAACATTTTTATATTCCTTAGGGTACTCACATGTTTCCCACTAAATTCATAAAAATATTTTTTTATTAGTTGTGGTCCCAATATTTTTCCACTAACTTTCTTTTAATATTTTTTAATATTTATGGTCCTCACTTTTCCTTCATCAAATATATTATTCAATAAAATAATGTCTCCATCATCTAAAAGATTCTATTGATCTTAAATCCCGTGAACATTCCTTATGGGAACCTCGTTAAGGAACGGAGAGAGTATTATTTATTTTTAATTAAATAAGCTCCATCTATTATGTATTATGTATATATACTAAAAATAAACCAACCTATTATTTATCGGCAAGTCTCTTGAGAGGCCGTCTTTTTGAAAGACGCCTCTCAGGCCCAGTCCATTAGAGTTTAATTCTTACTTTTATTCTATATTTTCTTTTATGGGCCGACCCAATTAGAGTTGGTCTCCCAAAGAGACCGTCTCTCACAAGAATTTGTAATTATTTATAACCATCTCTAAAGTTTCTTTGTATATTAAAAATATAGAAATGAATAATATTTGACTTTATCTCCAACAATTATATCAAATAGATAAATTTATTTAAAATAAACAATAATTAAATTTCTTTTTAACGAATCCAGCAAAAATTAATTTATTTTTTACGATTTCCCTATCAATTAAGGTCATCCAGGTAAACAAAATTTGAATTTAAGACCGACGGCCTTGTCCTCTAAGTAGGGATGGTCATGGGGCGGGTCTGGAGCGGGTCCAACCAGATCCGGACCCGGACCCTTTTAATTTTTTGAGATCCAGACCCCGATCCGGACCCTAAGGGTCCATAATTTTCAGATCCAGACCCAGACCCTCCGAATCTGATGGGTCTAGGGTTCTTAATGGATCCTTAATGGGTCTAAAAAGAGTCTCTTTGATTTGTCGAATTTGAATCATTTGTAAGTTATTTTATTTTTCGTATATTTGTAAGAGAGTTATTATCGCATTTTACAAATATTTAATACTAATTTAACATCTAAAGTCCATAGTGCCATCCATATACGCTTAAATTCTATTATAAATACTAGTTTGAGTCCATGAAATAAGGGTAATGGGGTTAGCACTAAGCAAGTAGCATATATATTATTAATATATTATGATTATATGAAAAGAAAATAAGTGTTGGGGGCAAAATTCATACGTAGAAGACACTTAAAAATGAACAATTTAATATTTATAAGTGTCTAAGGGGCGCGATCAGGGTTCAGGTCTCGGACCCGGACCCGGATCCGCCAACTATTTTTTAGATCCAGATTCGACCCGGATCCAATAGGTCACAAAAAATAAAACCCAGATCCTTGAAAAAGGGGCGGATCCGAAGCGGATCCAACAGGATCGTGAATCCGTGACCATTCTTACCTCTAAGTGGAGTGGTGCTAGAGCTGACTTGTCATCGCTCTTAACTTCTAAAGGCCCACAATCTTTGCCTTTAATATTTCCATACTTTCAAAAAAAAAATATTTCCATACTTCTTAATCTTGAATCCATGCCTTTTGAGATTATTACAATTAAAATATTTATAAACATTGTTTTTGTAAATACAAAGAAGTTAAAATAAATAATATATCCAAAAAGTCTTATTTTTATTTTAAATATTTTTAAATATGTTAAGTTTACAAATTTATCCTTAATGAATCTAACTTTTTTCACACTTTTACACTTACTAACCTTTACCCCTATTAATATTTGAAAATACTACGAGGGTGTTTGGTTCATGATTTTTGGCTTAGTTTTTTGTTGACTTTTCACTTTTGGTTTGTTGGTGGATCAAACTGCCAAAAAAGTGTTTGGTAAATGACTTTTATAGCAACAAAAAAGTTGACTTTTAGGTCAAAATGAAAAAGCTGCTCTAGCTAGCTTTTGTAGTTGGCTTTTGCCTTGGCCCACGTTTTCTCTAATAACGAGTCAACAGTCATTATTCAAATTTACCAAACATCTTCACAAACAATTGACTTTTTTCAGCTAGCTTAAAAGCTAACAACAACAATCAATATTTCCATTTGATCAAACAAGTCAACTAAAAAAACTAGCAGACGATTGCCAAACACCTTTTACATTTTTCCTTTCACATATCGTTTCATTTGAACACCTGAAAAATAGAAAAAAAAAAAAAAAACCAAATGAAACACATCTAAATAGGAGAGGGTGTAACCGATAATTTAAAGATACAAGACTAATATTTTGGATAAAAAAGACACCATTCCCCCCTTTAATACACCTTTAATACAGAAAAACAAAGATGTTTTAAATACTGACAATTTGGTAGAAAGAACATGAGGGAAAATGACCAAAAGAATACTAAAATACTACTATTACACAACAAAACTTCAAAGAAACACAATTCCCCTGTTTTTCATCAAATTTCTTTTATCCTTTTTTCTTTCATTGTTTGACGAATCCTACAAAGTTGCTAAGTAATGGAGTAGAAATAAGCATAACCCACTTGAGAAAGACAACCCTCCCAATATTTGGTTCCTTCAACCCAAATCTACCCACCAAACAATCCCTTATTTTCAATTAACAAAATCACTTCTTTATTTTTCTTGATATAATGCTCTGTTTTCCTCTGTTTCTTTATATCTCCTCTGTTTTTCTCCTTTTCTTCTCATAATCACTTCTTTAATCAATCTCATGCGTCGTAAATCGTCATTTTTTCTCTCAACTGATACAATGAAGCAGAAAAAAGGGAATAATCTTTCAGTTTTTGTTGTAATTTCTACAATTCTTTTGTTTGCTTTTTTTATGTACAATGAAGATGTTAAATCAATTGCAGAATTCCCATTTTCTAGACAAAAAGCACAAGAAATTCAAGAAAATAAAATTAATGATGATAACCCAGATCAAATTAAGGATAACCCAGATCAAATAAAGGATAACCCAGTTCAAGAAACTAAAATTGGTGAAAAATCGGCTGATTTTTCCATTAATGGTAGAACAGAGCAAGAAGCAGGGGAGGAAAATGAAATTGTTGTTGAGAAAGAAAATGAAATTGAAGAAGATGAAGAAGAGATTGAATTACCTCCAGAAAGTTGTGATCTTTTTACAGGAGAATGGGTATATGATAATGTTACTCATCCATTATACAAAGAAGATGAATGTGAGTTTCTTACTGCTCAAGTAACTTGTATGAGAAATGGAAGAAAAGATTCAAGGTATCAAAATTGGAGATGGCAGCCTAAAGATTGCAATTTACCTAAGTAAGATTTATTTATTTATTATATTATTTTTGTGATTACATTCTTGGGTTTATTTCATTTTATGATGTTAATTTATTTAGACCGTTCCGAATCGAGACACTTTTTTGACGGCAACTATTTTTATGGGTATTGGTTGTTTTTTTTTTTCTCTCTAGACTCTGGTCATAGTTCTGTGAGATAGACCGAGTAGGATGTTAATGATATTATTTTATATTGTTTTTTTTTATTTTTTTTATAGATTTAAGCCAAAATTGTTGTTAGAGAAGCTAAGGGGAAAAAGATTGATGTTTGTTGGAGATTCATTGAATAGAAATCAATGGGAATCAATGGTGTGTTTTGTTCAATCAGTAGTTCCTCCAAGTAGAAAGAGCTTGATCAAGTCTGGTTCTCTTAACATCTTTAGAATTGAGGTTTGTTTTAATCTATCCTTAAATTTGTTTACTAACAATTTATGTATTTTTTTTGATATTGACGAAAGGCTGAAAAATCTCATTCAGATAAGAAGGAAATGAAGATTTAATGTTTAGTGTACACAGTGAAAATTGAAATCCTGTTATTAAAATAAAAAAGAAAGTTTAATTTTCGACCAATAAATCAATTCATAATTATTTTTGTTTTAATTAATAATTATTATCACGAGTTAAATTACACAAGTAATGCATGTGTTAACTCTAGGTTATAGAAAGACTTCTATTAATTCTTAGAAGTATGATACAATTCAAAGTACTAACTTTTTAAGATAAAGTAATTAAATCCACGATGATAGATCATTGTTTCTTTAAGGATAGTCATTTTGTCTACCTCAAAAATGGGACCATATAAAATAAATCCTAACCGTGTATGGCATGTGTATAATCGTGAAACTAAAGAAATTTTGTTTTGTTGCCCATTAATATAAGATAAAATGCAACATTATTAGGGATTATAATATAATGCCAAAAATGTTAAAAAATAACTTCCACTCCATAAAATAACACTATTACTTTCTTTTTTTGAAGATATAGATTTACGTTTTCTACATGTAAAAGCTTAAAAAGAAGTGCAAAACAATTAAGTGTAGAAAAAAAATTTAAAACATTTAGTCACATGTTTTGTATTATGAAGTATTAAATAATTATTGTTTTACACTAGATGGCAGTTACAAAATTTGAAATTTCTTGAACAAACACTTGTAACAAAAGTTAATAATAATATTAGAGTTTAAATATCCAAACAATATAACTCCTTATAAAACCAAAACAAATCAATATAAGAGATCGTCACAAATAAAGGTGTTTTTTATTTCCCTTAAAATTGTCATTAAATCCCTTAAAACAAATCATTAATATTTTTTCTTATAACACGTCGCTGTTAATAACAATTTTAAATCTCAAATAGATAAAAAAGTGTATTTTTTTTTGAGATAATAAAAGAGTGTACTTTATTTGACTATATATAACACTCATACTAAAATGAAATATGATATATTAATTAATTAATCTAATTCCTTTAGATGCAATGATGTTTCAAAGCAAATTCCTCTCAAAAGAATATAATTGGTACAACTTTTAAGCACATAATTAAAGAAAGAAATAGTTACTTTTCAAAATCATCTTCCACTAATCTTTATCATTAATCAACAATACTTTTCATAACCAAAATTGATGCTTATTTGCATTTTGATGGCATTTAGCCACCCACTCTTAAAAGAAGTTAGTTTTGGGGGACCCATTTCCATGCAAAGTAATTATCATATGATGTAATTAGTATAGATGTAGAGGAGGTTATGAACATGTTCAACATGTTCGATTGCACAGAGTTTTAAAAATTTAGGAGCCTTAATATTAAATCACGTATTACTCCCTCCTATTCTCCCTAAGTATCCCATTTGACTTTTCACCATTTTTTAGGTGGTCAAATGGGACCACATGTGTAAGAAAAAAGTGTAGAGTTTTTGAATTTTTAGTAGGCGTAAAGGTGTAAAAAAGTTATGTTTAATAGGAATAAATCGGTAAAGTTAACATACCCAAAATAGAAATGAGACATTTAGGATGACTTGACCCAATAAGAAAATGAGACACTTAAGGTGAATAGGAGGGAGTGTATGTTAAGTGTTAAAAAATAGTAGCTCCTATTCAGCCTAAATGTCTCATTTAGTTTTTTCACATTTGGCGAGATAACATTTTAACTCTTAATATCTCAAATTATTCTTAATTAAAAATTATAAAAATTTGAAATTAATAATCCTTGTATTGAGACGAATCAAACAAGATCCTACATGACTATGTTTTAACTTATAGATTAAGAGTAAAATACAAATTAAGAGTGATGAGTGAATAGTGCCAAAAAACTAAATGAGACATTTAGGCTGAATAGGAGATAATATAAATTTGTTAGAAAAATATTATAATTTTTTAAATTGCACAGAACCTTTAAAAAATTTGTCAATTTTGCTCCGCACCTGCATTGCATATATGAATAACATGCATACTATTAATTAAATCATTATGGTTGAGGATGTGTACATTATTCCTACTAGTACTTTACTTGAAACACAAGCTTTAAATTCCCAGCTTTAACCTAAAAATTAATAATATTACATATTACCTGTTAATTGTCTGTTTGCAGGACTACAATGCTACGGTGGAGTTCTACTGGGCACCATTCTTGGTTGAATCAAATTCAGATGATCCAAATATGCATAGCATATTGAACAGGATTATTATGCCTGAATCCATTAAGAAACATGCTGTTCATTGGAAGAATGTGGATTACCTTATTTTCAATACCTACATTTGGTGGATGAACACTTTCTCTATGAAAGTTTTGTAAGTCTAAATTTCTCTTTATACTCTTAATTCACATCTTTATTAGCAACAAAATAGTATAGTCGATTCTATATTGTTGGAATACCGACTCTGACTGACGTCATTAACACTATGTTTGGATAGCAAATTAGGAGAGAAAGGAAGGGAAGGGGAAGGGGAAGGAAAGGAAGGGAAAGGAAAGGGAGGGATAAGGAGGGAAAGTGTATATTGTTTGTTTAGAAGGGAAGGTAAGGGAAAAGGAAGGAAAGTGCTTTCCTTCCAATTCTTTCCTCTTTAGGAGAGATTATCTTCTTAACAAAATTTGTTCAAATTTTCCTTCCAAATCCCTTCCCTCCAAATTTGTTATCCAAACAAGGGATACCTTCTCCCTCCAAATCCCTCCCCTTCCTTTCCCTCCATTTCCTTCAATCCAAACACACCCTAATAGTTATCAATCCACATATTATGTTGGTTACTTACACGTTTCTTAATTAAGGGATATGAGCCTAGGGCCTGTCTAATTAGCTTGGTCCGAGTTATTTGATTAAAAACCCTACAATATTAGATTTCATAACATATAACATAATATAATATAATAATTAAGTTATTTCTGCATACATAAAAGTAAAAGTTTGACTCAACCTATACAATTCTCCCAAATTCACACTTACCCTTAATCTCATTTCGTAGGGCAAGCCTTCTAAATCTTTTTAATGTTGAATTTCTTGCTTAATGACTCTATACAATTATTTTTAGTTACCCGTGCGATGCACGATTTTATTAAATTTTTCGACATAAATTACATTAATTCATATAAAGTATTACAACTATTAATAACACATTTCAAAATCAGAATTAAGAAATTATGAGCACTATTCACCATTCAAGCTTAATCATCTCATAAAAATTATTCAAAATCTGCCATATTATATAATTACTGATGACATCATTTAATTAACAATTAGAATTAATATTGGTGTTTGTTGGTTATTGAAATTGAATAGGCGAGGATCATTTGATGAAGGAGCAACCGAGTATGATGAGGTGGAAAGGCCAGTAGCCTATGCAAGAGTGTTGAAGACATGGTCTAAATGGGTTGACAAAAACATTGATCCTAATCGTACAACCGTCTTTTTCATGAGCATGTCTCCTCTTCATATCAAGTAATTTTCTTACCTTTACACCTAAATGAATAATTAAATAAATTAAAAATTATCATTATACTGTAATAAAATTGTGAGGATGATTTATCCCACATTGATGGATTAAAAATATGTGCATTATGCAAATTTTCAAGGCCGTCTCGTTCATTATTGGGCTCCACAGCAAAAAAACGCCTCTCAAAATTTAAGGCATAAATATATTTAAATATAATGCTCATTTTGTTTTTATTGCTGATATTTAAACTACCTTATAAAAAAAGGACTAATATATAACTCTTATTACTTAGCAAAATAATATATATTATGTATATCTGATTTTAATTTAGATTAATATCAATCTTATATCATTAGCCCGCTTTACCCTTGCAAATGCACGACCATCGCACATTTTATAAGTTAATTCTCATGCCATATGGAATTTTGGAATGGTAATTCTTGGTTTGTAAAGTGCACGTCCACCTTGTTTATCTATAATTATATACGACTAGTAGTGAAATCCGTACAATGTACGAAATTATTAATATGAAAGTATATATAAACATAAATTTTAAATAGAGATATATAATTATATGTTATTAGTATAAAATTATAATTTTTTTATAAAATACTCCCTCCATTCCAAAATTATTGTCCACTTTGGATTGGGCACGCATATTTAAAAAGTGATACTTGGTGTATCTTAAATGATTATAATAATTCTAAAGGTGGTAGTTGGGTATTTAAGTGATTATAATAATTATAAAGGTGGTAGTTGAAGTATTTTAAATAATATAAGTGGGGGTATTATGGTCTTTACTTGTGTGAACATAGGGTATTTAGGTAAAAAATCTTTGCCAAAAATAGAAAATGAACAATTTGTATGAACTGACCAAATAAGGAAAGTAGACAATTATGCTGACACAAACAATAAGTCCAACTCAACTCAACAAATTAAATTAACGATTGCTCTCTTTTATAACAGGAGTTTGGATTGGGAGAACCCAAATGGAATAAAATGCGCTCTCGAGACAATGCCAATAACGAACATGACAATGCCATTAAATGTAGGCACAGATAGACGACTGTTTAGAACAGCACACAATGTTACACAGTCAATGAAGAGGGTCCCGGTCAGTTTCCTCAACATAACCACATTGTCGGAGTATCGGAAAGACGCACACACGTCCGTACACACCATACGACAGGGCAAATTATTAGATGCCGAGCAACAAGCAGATCCTGAACATTATGCGGATTGTATTCACTGGTGCCTTCCTGGTCTACCTGATACATGGAACGAGTTCCTTTATACTAAGATTATTTCTCGCCTCACGTGACCCTCCTTCCTCCTTTCTCACGTGATCTTGAAAATATTTAGTTTTTTTTATTAAAAATTCGGAGTATTTGATAAATGGAAAATTGTGTAGAGAAAATCATTTTGTTATAAAGAATTTCAAATGTCATGGCGAAAATCGCCTAGTGAAAGGAAAGAAATTGAGATTGTTATATATGATTCTTCAAGAAATAATGAAAAGTTGTACAAGAAATGTATAGTGGAGTTTTTGCAAATTAAAATTAAAATTTAGTTCTTGTTTTGGTATGATTTTTGATATTGAGAACAATAATTTTAGGAATAATATATATATCAAGAATGATTTTATATGGTATTAATGTCAATAATGGCATCATAGATAAGAATTAGACTGTTAAAATAGTTAATTGAGTCAATTTTAGATAATCAAGTTTGATTTAATGAGTTTAAGGTAAGATTTATTTCGTATTTTAATATTCTTGACCATATAAATATAATAAATAATTTATTTATATTTTAAATTGATATCTCAAAGTAAATGGTACAAAAAGATATGAAAGTATGAATTAAACATATGGAATGTTGACCAATATTTTAAAATTGAAAAATTTACTTTTAAAAATTCGATTTTTTGTCTCCGTTTTCTTTTATAGAATATATTTTTACAGGTGGCCGGATAAATTTGAAAATTCATCATTTTTTAAAAGAAAACCAGTTCGTCGCCACCTTATTAGCGTCCAAAAATGTCGTCGCCAGTTCGTCGCCGCTGGCGATGAGTTCATTTCGTCGCTTTTTCCCGACGCTATTTTAATATACTTATTTGTAGTGAAAAGGTCGGATTTTTAAAAGAGAACAAGCAAAAGGTGGAATTTTTAAAAGAGAACAAGCATTTGGTCGGATTTTTAAAAATAAATTTTCCTATTCTCTTTTTAAAAAAATTCGAAATTAACCGGTTGTTCATGTGAGTTAGGGAGGTGTGTACTATAAATGAAAACAGAGGCAAAAGGTCAGATTTTTAAAAAATAACCGAAATGTGAGATTTTTAAAAGAGAACAAGTAAAAGGTCGGATTTTTAAAAATAAATTTTCTTTTAAAATTTGATGACAAAATTGTGTGTTATCCGGAACTTAAAAGATTACTTAAGTTTAAAGTTCAAATCGTTTTTCTAACTTATGCCAACTTTGTTTACAAGATAAATTTTTAATTTAATATATGCTAATAATATTGTCTAAAATTGACAACAGTAATAAGTTTTGGAAAAATTATCTAGAATAATCCAATTTATTCATGAGTTTTCTACAATAATCTCACTTATTAATTAACCATAAATAATCCAACTTTGAGGGGTATTTTCTTAGAGTATATCCGGTGACTGGATGACTTGCTATAGCTAGTTTTAAGTTTTTCAAAAAAAGATAAATTAAAATAAAATGTGGAAAAAAATGTTCTTAAAAAATTTATAATTTTTTTGTAAATTTTTAAAAATTTTCTGTAATTTTAAATTAATATTAAATTTATTTTTTTGGTGAATAACCTATTATAGCAGGTTATCGGGTTACCCAGTTCACTCTAGGCAAATACCCCTTAAAGTTGGGATTATTCATTATGGTTAATCAATGTGAAATTATTGTAGAAAAATCATAAAAATGTTAGATTATTCTAAGTAATTTAGAAATTAATTATTTAATTGTATATATCTAATTTCAACAAAATTACCTATTTTGTGATCTAAACCTATATATACAAAAAAACTGAAATCTTTTAAGAGAGATCAGATCAATTCAAGTCTTGGTCATGTCTAGATTCAATTTATTTTTATGATTTAGTTAAAGACAATGACAATTGACAAGTATAGTAAAAATTTTCTCAAATAAAAGTAAAAATAGAAATATTGCTATTAAGAAAAGAAAATCTCTTAAAAGAATCAAGTACTTTTGAAATTGCAACAAAATTGCTATATTAAAATGGTAAATAATCAAAATGATCCATGAAATCTTTTAAAGCAAATAAATCAATTAAATTAAATTAAATATATAATAATTCAATTAAATAATGTAATTATTATGATGATGATATAAATTAGTAAAAGCAGTGAATAATTATTGGCATTAACATAAACATGGAATTAAGTAGGAATAAATTAAGTTTGGTATTCATATTGTTTTCTCTGCTATTTCATGGAGTTATTTGTGCATATAATTATCACGAAGCCTTAAGCAAATCTTTACTGTACTTTGAAGCTCAAAGGTCAGGCAAATTGCCTGCTCAACAGCGAGTTACATGGCGGGCCGACTCGGGTTTAAAGGACGGCCTCAATGCTGGTGTATGTCATCTTATATTTTAATGTCTAAATATTTGTTCATTTAATTTATTTATTTGATTTTGGGTGTTTCGCAAAGTATTTGGTGCATAGGAGTATATATTTAATTTATTAAGAATTAAGAATTAAACATTCTGTACAAAGTTGCATTTCAGAATCTTAGATTAGTCTAGTCGTTAAGGATTAGCCTATAAGGATTAGACTAATTTTAATTTTAAAATTTGTGCTAAAAATAATAATTTGTGTATGAATTTTGTCAATTACTAAATTCATTACAAAAACCTACTCTTTCCATTCTAAATGTGAGTTGATATGTAATTATGTAGAAGAGTATTAAGATTTTAAAATTTTTTTTTTTTTGTGAATTTTATGAAGGCCGGGTAAAGAAATTTAGGATAGGATGGTTCAAACTTCAAATGCACTAAATTAAGGATAATTGAGTACAATATATATGATGATAAATACTTTTCTGACCGTTAAGCCTCATTTAAGAATAAATAATTAGATATGTAATTATGTAGAGTATTTTTAGCAAATCATTCGGAAAATAAAGAATAAAAATGGTGGATCTTATAAATTCAAAAATAAAAATAAGACAAATTTAGTTGAACAAATTAAAAAAAAAATATGACAAATTAAACGAGACGAAGAAATACATTAAAATAGGACTGTACCTTTAACTTTTCTTAGAAAAATAATTTAAATGTGAGACAAATTATATTCTATCTCAATTTTCAAAGTGGTTCCAAAACCTTTGAAATTGAATATTAATATTTATTATATTAAAATAAATAAAATAAAATAAAATATCTATACCTATAACTAAAACAAAAAACGCTGACATCATCATACCCTTAAACTTATGAGGTGTTATTTTGTGAATTAAAATTTTCCCTCCAATATGAGATGATGATGTCATCCTTAAATATAATGGAATTGGGTTTTCCATTGGTATTGATTAATCCTAATAAATATTATCATAATTAATAATTAAAATTGGTGAGTTTTCTCAACAATGTTTAAATGCATTGGAATTGGTTTATTTAGTCAAAATATGTAAATACACTATTAGAATTGGTTAATGTAATCAAGTTTTCAATAATCTACTTAATGTAACTAGAGGTAAAAGGAGAGATAAATTGGTGAATAAAGATTAAATGTCAGACAAACATGAAAACAAATATTTGCATTCGTAAAGCAAACAACTTTAGTTTTATATTTGTATTATTTTTTTATTTAAATAGACACAATTACTTTAAATGTTTTTCTATTCATAAATTCTTTAAGTGTCAATTACAACCTTATAGTGATCAATAAAATAATTAAGCTAATTACATGAATCCGTCTCAACATTCAAATAGTCTCATACAAGAGAAACTATTTTTAATTTGATATTTGTATCATCATTTAAATTATTTTTTGTATATCAATGTTATCGTTATTTAAAATATTTTATTCAATTTAATATTGTAATATATGCTCAAAACAATTTATTAATATTAGAATTTATTTTTAACATAGTTTGTTATGCCTACTTAGTAAATATTAAAATAATATCAATAAAATCATACATAACCTATAAAATAGTATTTTTAAAATTAAACATTCATTAAATATTAGCTATTATATGCAATTATTAATTCATTAAAAATCAATAACCAATAATTTACAATTCCTTTTTAGTTTTTTTTAAATAATAAAAAACAATAAAATGAAAAAACCGTGCATCGCACGGTGATAATCTAGTTATTATACTAAAATATTGTTATCATTATATATAAATATTACTCTTATTTAACGCGGTACCATTTACCAAAGGACCCTAATAGTAACTAACATGTACTAATTGAGCATGTATGTGAGAACGAAGGTTTCTCCGTGAGATGCTCACTATAATTTTATGGGCTAAATAACCCAACTAATACAATTATTAGCATATGAATTTCTTATTTTAAAGTCGTTGAGAGACGGTTTTTCACAAGATGCACCTGATCATTAATGTATTTAATCTAAATTAACGTTGCAATCAAACAGGTAAATCTAGTAGGAGGATATTACGATGCAGGAGACAATGTTAAATTCGGATTTCCAATGGCTTTTACAGTAACCCTACTTTCATGGGGAGTTGTTGAATATAGCTCATACCTTAAGGCCCATAACGAGCTCAACAATGCATTAGCTGCTATTAAATGGGGTACTGACTATTTCATCAAGGCCCATCCTCAGCCCAATCTCCTTTACGCTGGTGTCGGAGATGGTGACTCCGATCACCAGTGTTGGGAGCGGCCTGAGGATATGACCACCCCCAGGACGGTCTATAAGATCGACCAACAAAACCCCGGATCCGACTTGGCTGCCGAAGCGTCGGCCGCTCTTGCCGCTGCTTCCATTGCTTTCAAGCATGTTAATGCTAAATATTCATCGTTGCTCCTTACTCATTCAAAACAGGTAATATAGCGAAACCAACTTTTATTGAATTTGCTGAAAATAAACTCAAATTAATGTTTATTTTTTAATAAATTCACCTATTTGGTATTATAATTGCTAAAAATAAACAGAATTTACAAAGATGTTTTGAAAATTGTTATAATAAATAATAGGTCGGTTTTTTAACAAATATACCTAATAGATAGTTTATATAAAAATAAATAATATGTAAATTAATTTTAAAAATTGATTTATTATTAATAATTTACCCTTATATTTATTGATGTTATAATTTTATTTAATAATGAATTAATAATATGTTTGAATGTATGTATATATGAAGCTCTTTGATTTCGCAAATAATCACAAAGGAAAATATTCAGACAGTGTTCCATCAACTTCAAAATTCTATGCCAGCAGTGGTTTTCAGGTAATAATAATTAAAGATAATATACACATTTTATAATTTATTGGAGCCGCCGCATTTACTCTCATTTTGAAATGATATCTCATTGACTTATGAAATATATACACCTTATATTTTCTCGATTATGTATTGACACTGACAATAATTTCAACTCAGATGAACAAGAAAAGAATAATAAATTCATATTTATTTATTAATTTTTAATAATAATGCAGGATGAGTTATTATGGGCAGCTGCATGGCTACAAAGAGCAACTGGGGACAGAGTTTATGGGGACTTTTTGGGTAAATCTACGGATACTGGTGGAGCTCGATCCATGTTTTCTTGGGATGACAAGTTTCTTGGTGCTCAAATTCTTATTGCCAAGGTACTTCTAATTGATTACCCTATACTTAACAACCATGGATCAATAGAAGTATTATAAAGTATAAGAAAATATAGACTATTCAAAAAAACAAAAGAAAATATCAAATAGAATAAATTTTGAATATTAATTATGATATATTAATTATATCAAATATATAAGAGTATGATTTTTTTTCTTCAATTTTTAGTAATATAATTTGATAGAATTTAGAAAATGGGTCTGGGCAACCCAAATAAGAAGGATAAGAAGTAGTCCACTCATAAACCCAAAGAAGGTTCACTACTAAAACCAATTGACAATAGTAGGATTTACTCCTTGAGTATATAAAGTGATGCATACTCTTCTCTTCTCCGATGTGGGACAACTCACATGTTCTTCGATGTGGGACAACTCACATGTAACACATGGGCACTTCAACATAATTCAAAATTTTGTTCCTACAATCTAGCTAGTAGCAAAGTCAAACTTCCGAAAATCAAACCATAGTTATATATATATAAAGGCCTATTTAAATTAACTAAAAAATAGGTAATCAGTAAAAATCAGTTTTAATTAGCAAAAATTATTCACAATTAGTAGATTTTAGTTATAACCAGTAAAAATCAGATTAATTTCAATCTGTTTCAAACAAGTGAATCAGTAAAAATCAAGTATATATGCTAAACAAAACCTAAGTTTATAGGGCGAAAAACTAGGCTATATGTAGTTGTTGGAGTAACCAAAATTCATGTTTTCTTACAAAGAGATTGTTTTATATTTACATCATTTGTAATTGTATACGTAATGTTTTATATTGTAGTGTCAGTCTTATGAGAATTATGTTTGATGCAGCAAATGTTAGAGGGAAAAGCGCCAAAAACAGGGAATTGGGGGCAGTACAAAGGTGAAGCAGAGCAATTTCTTTGCAATTGTATTGGAAAGGGAAACAATAATTTTTATAAGACAAATGGTGGATTATTATGGTTTAATGACTGGGATAATCTTCAATATACTGTTTCTGCTTCCTTTGTTCTTACAATTTATGCTGATTACCTTTCTGCCTCTAAACAACTTCTTAAATGCCCATCTTCTTCACTCACTCCTTCTCACCTCATTGCTTTTGCTAAATC
The DNA here is from genome assembly GCA_019425755.1 of Amaranthus cruentus. NCBI lineage: Eukaryota > Viridiplantae > Streptophyta > Magnoliopsida > Caryophyllales > Amaranthaceae > Amaranthus > Amaranthus cruentus. The sequence goes on from CM033460.1 coordinate 16,483,301, forward strand.
ACAGGTATATTATTTCAACTAATTTACCTTTAATTAAAAAATTAAATATTCACAAATTCTTGTACACGTGTCCTATATTTGGTTTAAATAGCCCAATGTAATAGAATCTTTTAGCATTGTGGGCCATTTATTATATGGATTCGTCTTACGTAAGACGGTTTCATACAAGAAGGATTGTTAAATATTTATTTTTTATGTTAATTCTTTATAATTTGAATTTAATTTCCAACTTTTATGTTATGACACGTAGCCGTCTTATTTATTTTTAGGCCCAAAACAAAAGATAAATAAGAGCCCCATAAAAACTTAAAGTGTAATAATAATATAACTCTTTTGTTTTGAGATGAAAATATATTTTTTTTGGCCCAAAAAATTTAAAGTTTTGGACAATAGCCCATTTTACCCTTGCTAATCAACGGCCATGTCATGACTTAATTCATTTTCTTTTTTTTTTTTTATTATTTTCCTTTAAAATACCAATTACAAAACTATTAGTACTAAAATATGTGACGGTTCATTCCATCAGACTAGCTATTGTAATGTTTAATTTCCTCTCTTAAGCCTATCTTCAATTCTTGGATGTGTTGAATTGCTTTTATATTAAGTTGGTGTTTATTATTTCATTTTCTTCATAAAATTAACTCAATACATAAATATTTAAAAAAGTGATATTAAATGGTAATGAAAAATTATATGAAAAAACATTTTTATGATCAAAGTTCTATTACCATGAAAATGACATGTACTTTTCATGAAAATTTACTATAAAAATTATTTTTATTAATTTTCACCTTTTAGTACCAATAATCAAATGGGTTGTTAAAGTAACATCATTTAGTCAATAATGAGAAGGTCTTAGTAATTACCAGTTATTTGTGAGGTAAACAAATCACCCTCATGTGGTAGGATTTGATAGGGTGAGAATTTTGTTATTTTAATTTATCTTTTCTGATTTTATTTATTTTATTATTATTTTTTTTGTCTTTTTATAGTGATTTAAAATCAGAGTGATTGATTAGAAATTTTATATCAATGATCTATATGGTTTACTAGGTGAACTACATCCTTGGATCCAACCCAAAGAAAATGAGCTATATGGTCGGGTACGGGTCAAGTTACCCACAACAAGTACATCATAGAGGAGCCTCAATAGTGTCTATTAAAAAGAATCCAGCACCAGTTGGGTGTCATGATGGGTTTACCAATTGGTTTTACAAGAACCAACCGAACCCGAATGTTTTGGTCGGGGCAATAGTGGGTGGTCCGGATAAAAATGACAATTATGTGGATCAAAGGAGTGATTATCAGTTAGCTGAAGCTGCCACTGCTAATTCTGCTGCACTAGTGGGGTTGCTTGCTAGAATTAGTTGAAATTAGTAATTAATAATTAATTAATTATTAATTACTACTTATTAATTAATTAATTAATTACCTTGTACCAGCTAGTCTCATACAAATTAGACTAGCTAGAGCATCCCTACTAGCAGCTTAGGAGATAATAAAGTATTAATTTTTCTTGTTAGTGATGAAAATTAAATCTCTATTATAAAGACAGAAAAAAAATATTAATCACTAAGCTAATACATAATTCTCATTTGTGAGATATAAATATCAGTACCAAGGGATATTTATTGTGAGCAACTTAATTACACAATTGACAAGTCTAGGATTATTGTTTTTGTTATGACAAACGCATGAAAGATAATTAACATAAAATAATGAATAGTATACATATGAAAATTTTTATAAATATGTGCTCTTGAATACAATCAAAACATTAATAGTGGCTTATTTATATACGACTTCTAAAAACCCTAATTAGAAGACTACAAAATCTAAACCTAATTCAACCCATATTATTATAGACTTTATTAACGATTAGTAGTCATACGTTTTGATTAAATCACTAAGTTGATAAATGAATGAGAAAAGTCCCAACGTTATTAGATACTCCCTTCTATTCAACCTAAATGTCAAATTTAGTTTTTTTCACACTTGTCGAGATAGCATTTTAACCATTAATATCTCAAATTATTGTTAATTAAAAGTTATAAAAATTTGATATTAATAATTCTTGTATTGAGACGAATCAAACAAGATCTCACCTGACTGTGTTTTAACTTATAGATTAAGAGTAAAATACAAATTAAGAGTGATGAGTGAATAGTGCCAGGAAAGAAAATGAGACATTTAGACTGAATAGGAGGTACTATTACAATTTAGAACACCCATACGTTAATAAAAACACATACATGACATCATTTTATGCTTCTAAGTTCTATGTTAAGATTAGTTGATAACTTTTTGGTGGGTTTTGGCTTTAGGGTTATTGATTGATCAATCAGTCAAATATGTGTTTTAATCTATGGATAAAATTAAAGACTACTTTGAATAGCTAAATAATTCATTTAGCCAGTCAAACAAGCCAACAAAAATAGTTAACAACCAGAAACCAATTGCCAAATATCTCAAATAAAAATGACATAATGGATAAAAAAAATCATGGCACTCTTGTATGAAATCATTTCATATCATTTAATGGGGAGCCAAATTCATACAAAAAACTCAATTAGTCAATTACATCCAAAGTGACTTGTTTGAACAAATAAAATAAATATTGTATATATAAAAATAGATAGTTTACTCAATTTAATCAAGCTATTTAATTCAATTTAAATCTATTTTGCAATGAGACCGTCTTGAAATAGATTTGGTTGTTATAAAAACCCGTTGGGTCACGACCACCTACGGTTCTTTTATTTATTTTAGACTTTCAGTTCGCAGTCCATCTAGAAACGGAAATTCAAAACAGGAAAAAAACATTCCTTTAAAATAATGAACCAAACAAGCAAAAACAAATTACTACAATTAGAAATGTAACGAACAAAAATAACGCACTTGCATTTTCTTTCTTTCTCTTCTTTCTTTCTAACACATTCATATTCCTCTTCTTTCTTTCTCAGTTCTTCAAGTTCTTTCAGATTCTTCAATTCTTTGAATTAATTTATGTCACTGTTGATCAATGAACGAGCATTTTCTTTGCTCACATTCTAATAAGTCGGCGATCATTCCTTACTCTTGATTTCGCGCTCTATTTTTATTATTAATCCATACATTCAATTGAATTTAATACAGTTTGTTGATTGTTTGAGGATTTAATCTCGTAGCTATGGCGGCGGCTAATGCACCAATCCTAATGCGTGAAATTCTCACGGTTTGTGTTTTCTTGATTCTTTCAGATTTATACTTAAATTTCATTTAATTTGTAGTTTTTGCGAAGTTCGGATTAAGTAATGAAGAAAATGAAAATAAACTTTTGATAGATATGTGTTATTTTGACGGTGTGATCATAAGATTCGTTAAATTTGATTTGATAAGGTGTTTTTCATGGATTAGTGATTTGATTGAATGATGTCGTAATTATGTGTGATTATTTCAGTTGCCAAGCATTGGAATAAATCCACAATTTATCACATTTAATAATGTGACGATGGAATCAGAGAAGTATATATGTGTACGAGAAACATCACCGCAGAATAGTGTTGTTATTGTTGATATGAGCATGCCGATGCAACCGTTACGAAGGCCAATTACGGCGGATTCTGCTCTCATGAATCCAAATACTCGAATTCTCTCCTTGAAAGGTAGGAGAGATATCTTTTTAACTCATAACAATTGAATCATACAGAATTCAAACATGGAAAGAGATAGATGTAGAAATAGGTTGATGCATAGTAGAAAATTAATACCATATCACCATATTTCAAGGTTTTCGAGATTAATATGACCAAAATATGGCCGTAGAGAACTATAAAACTATCCGAACTAGCCGCAAATTCATTTCGTGACGGTTGAAGAAATCGTATTTTGGCACTATGGACTGATGAGTGTGATCACTATTCCTTGTTGTGAGACTCATACTTTGTGCTTGTTTACTCTTATCTAGAATGTATATTCCTTATATATTTAATAGGTTCTTGTCAATAGTATTAGTGATGAGAGTGGGACTCATACTTTGAGCTTGTTTGGTGGAATTGATATAGGTGCGATGCGATCATTTATTGGACTATAATTTGGTTAGTTGATTTTCAAAACAATTTTAAATACATGTGTATTGTGGTGTGGACTTGAAGATCTCCCGGCTTGAATGTGTCTACTTAGGCTAAGTAAATATTATTGTGTTGTGGGGTATATTTGATGCTATTGATGTGTCTAAAATATTTGTGAAGGTATACTTGTGTCTATACCTATAAGCCTAGCTCTTAGCATTCTTTCTCTTCACATTTTTGGTTGTGTTTTCTGTATGCTAAATGTTCCTTGACGCTATTGTGTAATAATATGAATGTGCATTTTTAGTTTTAATTTATCCTTTCTCCCTCAAGTTACACTTTTAAGCATTGATAAATGAATGAGTAATATGATATTTATTGATACATAGCTGATAGCGCACACTATCTCGGTGGTTTCCTTTTTATTCATAAGATTTGATAAAAAGTATGAATTGTAAGGAATTCGTGGGAGTAGAGATTGAAGCAATACCATGGGTTGGAGGATGAATATGTGATTTTTGCATGTGAGGACTTGAATGTTTAGACGAAAGAAGTCAAAAAGTTGTAAGCTTGGTCTTCACTAGCGCTATGTTTAAACATATTGCATTGAACTATAGGTGTGTGTCAATTAAGGCATAAGAAAGTAGTTTTTTCATGAACATCATGTGGTGTCTTGAATTGTTGATATATCTCTTTGAATTGAGATGCAATAAACAGGGACTAGTTTTGAAATGTTTGGGATCAGTTCTGAAAGCATTTTTGAAAATTGATACGTGGTCATGTGAGAACTATGTGAGCAAGATTTCAAAGCATCTATTAGCTTTAATTTGTATCATTTGTTATAACCAGCTGATAATGATTAATGCAATGTCAAATTCATATATTTTGTCTTAAATTGCCAAATAACTTGATTCAGCTCATATAGAGAATTTATGATTCTCATATTGTTTCCAAAAGTTCATATAACTCATGTGTTGGATACCTAGATGCGTGTTTTTTTTCTCGTGTATTTTGCTCTTCAATGGAGATGGACATTTCTTTATGATGTTTTGTGGTTTTTTGTATAGCTAAACTTCCAGGCACCACACAAGATCATTTACAAATTTTTAATATTGAATCAAAAACAAAGGTGACATCACACCAGATGCCTGAGCAGGTACATTTTAAGACCATGATGGACTTATTCTTGAACTAACTTTTATTATGGGTTGTTGTGCATCTTCCCTCCCGATTTTATCCATTGTTCTTTGGACCAATGATCTTTGTTTTAGTGTAGATTGTCTTCTGGAAGTGGATTTCTCCAAATATGCTGGGACTCGTGACACAGACATCAGTATATCACTGGTCAATTGATGGTGGGATGTAGCTTGCCGAACCCCTTATCTTGTCTATATGGTGTATTTTGACATTCATGACCATTGCAATGCAGGGAATTCTCAACCCGTAAAAGTTTTTGAAAGGACTGCTAATTTGGCAAACAACCAAATAATCAACTATAAATGTGACCCTTCTGAAAAGTGGTTGGTCTTGATTGGTATTGCTCCTGGTTCACCTGAGGTACAAAAAATTCCTATGCTAGTTATTGTTGCCTAAAGATATTTAAGCTGCAAATGCGGTGCTGCCTTCGACTGGCATTATTAGCTGAACCTTCTCATGAGGCAACATTATCAATTAGAAAAGGCTTGATAGCCTCTTTCATGCTGTAAAATTCACAATATGACCTTTAATAAAACGTTGTATGTGTTAATTAATCTATATAAACATCTATACGCCACTCTAGTGATTGTTTTTCTTGAAGCATGTTACCTCAATTTTCATTCATCTATATGCTTCCTTGCATTATTATTAACATCTGTGTTGTTCTCTTTCTCTCTTTTCCTTTGAGCACTATATATTTTGCGCTTGATACATAGTAAAGGTAGTTCATGCAGTGGATTTCATAGTTATGCTACTTGAGAAGTAGCTGTTCACAATGGTGGAATCTACCACATCCAAAGCCTTAATCCCAACGTATAAGGTCAGCCATATAAACCAAAACAAATTAACGTGAGAGATCACTGGTAACAAAATTTATACTATATTCACCATATCTAATACTAATCTACAATTAAGAAGATCAATTCAAATGTTCGCTTACATATTATAAACCAAAACAAATTAACGTGAGAGATCACCGGTAACAAAATTTATACTATATTCACCATATCTAATACTAATCTACAATTAAGAAGATCAATTCAAATGTTCGCTTACATATATTCTTCTCTTCAATTTAATCACATTAATTATATGAGCCATTAAATTTTTGTTTCATGGAGAATGGACATTCACATAAGTCTAGAAAAATATTACTCTAATAATGTTTTTGTACAAGTACTCTACTTTTGATGTGTTTTGAGTATATGTACAAATATTCTTCTTCTTTGAAGGAAATAAATTTTAAGTACGCACCAATTTTGTTTCATCACAAGGAAATAAAACCATGGTGATTTTTGGACTGAGTTGTAATTAGCACAAGAAAGTTTTTTCCAGGTGATGATTTAGGTGTCAAGGTACAATCCTCTAGGTGTATGGTTTCTGATTCTCTTGCTTTGGTTTCTGTGAATACCTGTACAATCTTAATGCCATTTGTTAAGAATTAGTTTAAATTTTTGATACGTACTGTTCACTGCTATGCTTCTCTTGTAGTTTTGCTTAGTGCAGGACACCAGTTGACGGAGCAAATATGATGTCTACTAAACTAAGTTTGATTAAAGCTAACATCTGTTAATTTTTTTATTAAAAAAATATTTAAGAACTTTAAATTTTGCTTGTTTTGCTCTACTCTACTGCTCACTGATATAGTGCTATTGCTTTGTTATAGAGGCCTCAACTTGTTAAAGGAAGTATGCAGCTCTATTCTGTTGATCAGCAGCGCAGTCAAGCTCTTGAAGCTCATGCTGCATCATTCGTCTCTTATAAAGTGTGATGATTTCCCTTCAGCTTTGTTCACTTGTTATTTTTCTGGTGTTCAGGATTTCATAATACTTTAATATGCTTTGTAGGTCCCTGGAAATGAAAAGCCTTCTACTCTTATTATGTTTGCCACAAAGTCCATGAATGCTGGCCAGGTTACTTCCAAGCTGCACATCATAGAGCTTGGTGCTCAGCCAGGTCTTACACTTGATCTTTTTGTTCTTGTCATTCACTTTTTTCTTCATGTGCACTTGTATGTGTTTTGATTTAGATTTCTTTGACTCAAGTATCACTTTGTGACAAGCTCTATTATTTATTCCATTTAAATATTGCTAACAAAATTGCATTGCTCCCTTCAAAATGGACAATAAAAAATTATTGCTTAAATATTGTTTTAGTTGATGTCATCCTTCTTTGCCTGAAATAATTTTGAATCAATTATTTACTAGTGCTGTGTTTCTGGTGTTCTGATCAGTGTACTTTATTGACAGGAAAAGCAAGTTTTACAAAGAAACAAGCTGATCTATTCTTCCCTCCAGATTTTGCTGATGATTTTCCAGTTGCGATGCAGGTGATACTCAAGAGTCAAGAGTGCCTACGTTTTGTTTAAGCGCATTAAAGTACCTGTTGCCTTGTTACCTACTGTTTGTGGAATTCCTTATGATGAGCTTTGCATCAATTTTTTTTCACAGATCTCCCAAAGATATGGTTTGATTTATGTTATTACCAAGCTTGGCCTATTATTTGTGTATGACCTTGAGTCTGCAAGTGCTGTTTATCGGAATCGAATCAGTCCGGATCCCATTTTTTTGACATCAGAGGCTGCATCTGCTGGCGGCTTCTATGCCATCAACAGAAGGGGGCAAGTTCTTCTTGCCACTGTTAATGAAGCTACTATTGTTCCTTTTGTCAGTGGCCAAGTATGGTTTTGGACACTTTTGTTTCAAGATTTGAATGAAATATTAACTAATACAGATTAAATATTTTTGATGTTTCTGGCATGCTGCAGTTAAACAATTTGGAGCTTGCTGTTAATCTTGCCAAAAGGGGCAATCTCCCTGGTGCAGAAAATCTGGTATGTTGTCCACTAGATTTTGCTATATTCGACGACAATTTTTGATTATCAACTTTTATGTTTTTGGACACTGAATTCAATTTGTCCAAAACAGTATTGTGGTACAATTGCATGAATCAAATAGTTGGCTAGCGTTGTTTGTAGATTCTTAAAATACTTCATTGGTTAGCGCTGAAAGCAAGCCAACCCATGGAAAAAAAACAAGTATTAATATATGTATTTTTTTCCAGAAAATATAGAAATTAACTTAAGGTAGTGTTTGGCAACACAGAATTCATTTGAAAATAGGGAATTTAATTTGATATTCAAATTTGAAAGGGGAGGTAATTAACCTCACTCAAGGATCACAAATTAAGGTTTGAGTGTATTTGTGTTGTGACAAATATAGAAATCAAATATGCAAGTGTATGATGAATGACAATAATAAATAAATAATCAAGACAAAGATTTAAGGTGGTTCACCAATCTTGGGCTACATCCACCATCTAGCCTAGGATTTATATTAATGTGTTTAAAGGAGAAAATACAAACTTGAAGGAATTACAATGGAGATTAATGTAAGGGAAGAGAGGAGCAAATGGAGAGTAAATTACATAAGCAAGGGGTAGTGCTATTTGATGGGACTTTTTGGCTCAAGAATAACTAAAGTAATACATTGGTTTTATAGGGAAAGTAGTACCAAAAGTGGGCAGCAACTTAAAGCATCAGAAGCTGGTAGCATATACAAAATAGACGTGTAAAGCAGCTGTGTAAAATCAGCTTTCATAGTATCATGTACTCTTTGATTTCCATATTACCAAATCACAAACATGTGACAAATTGTCCTCTTCTAACCTTCACTAATTAAAGTGATTAATTTTCTTAATCATGTTTTGATTACTTGGTAACACAAGTCACCCATAATCCTAACAAAATTTAAGAATTATAAATGACACCTATATACTTGAAATTTGCAAATTTTGATACTTGATCAAATTTTACATTGTTATTGCAAGTCTATGGAATTGACCCAATTTCACATTTCAAATTCAAGATTTGTCAAACATAGTATTTGGCCCAATTCAACATTTGAAAATGAATTCCACATTGCCAAACATACCATAAAATCATTGGAAGTTGATTACTATTGGCATCTTCTTCCTCCAAAAATTCCTCTTGAAGAATATTTTGTTATGTTTTTTTAGATCTCTTTGCTGGGTGAACAAGGATATGATAAAAATTAGATCTTCAAAATCATATAGCTTTAGATAAAAATGAAGGGAATAGGTGGATTGTTACAGACGACATTAGTTGATTTGTTTGGTTCACACAGCTAGTTGATTTGTTACAGACGACATTATTAGTTGTTGCTGATAAGATCTAAGGACTAAGCATTGCATAATCACTCACTAGACTCTAGATTGTTATTTTCTTAAAGAACGACTGATTTTCATGTACCTTATGGTCTACTTTTTTCCAGATTATAGAAAAATTGTAAGCTTTATATTGTAAAATGGTGGATATGCAGGTCCGAGGGAACTATAATTGCCAAAAGTACATGACTAACTTCTTAATTTTCTACCTTGTTTATCTTCACACTCGAAAGTACAAATTACATATGACCATGATAGGAGGAAAATATAATTTTGTATATAACATCAGTGTGACTAACAAAATTAGTGTTTCCACAAGTACTCTGATAATTGCTAGCAATTCCACAATGACTACTCTTACTCAATCGATCACGCTCTGGTAGCCAGTGTATAGCACTCCAAAAGGCCAGAGTTTGAATTCACCAAATTTCCTTGTTTCCTTTCATATGATAAATCTCTTTCTAATGGAAATTGACAACATCTAATGCAAAACCCTACCTAGTCTGATTTTGTACTTCATGTCATAGGATTTGAGCTTAAGTAGAAATTCTGTAAAATATGTTAGAATATTTGGAAGTAGTCTTTGACCTTGTCCATGGTGTTTTTTGATATTTAGCATTGAATGTTTAAATTCACTTTTAATTATGCTTTTTGTCACTTACCTTGTTTCCCATTGGAATGTTGGTTGTTGGGTGTAGGAGAAAAGGGTATGTGTCATCTATTGCTGAGTTGCTAGCTTGTATTTGTTTCAGGTTGTTCAGCGCTTCCAAGAATTATTCGCTCAAACAAAGTACAAGGAAGCTGCTGCTCTTGCTGCTGAATCTCCACAAGGCATATTGCGTACTCCTGACACAGTTGCAAAATTTCAGGTTAGAGAGTAGATGCAAGTTAGCATATTTTCATTTTATAATGATGCGTCATAATGTGCAATTTGATTTCTGTTATTTGTGTGTTTTGTCAATTGGGTACTTCGTATTAGCACCATATTACTGGCATCTCTACCTATATTTGTAATTTGTATCATTTCACCTTTCCCTTTGTGCAAAAAGAAGGCCGAATTTTTAAGGTTTCTAAATCTTCCAAACCAATACCACTTGCATTTTAAAGGTGTCAAAAAATCTCTCATTCTAAGCTGGTTCAAGGGTTATGTCATAAACTTTGCCAATTTTTGGCGGTACTACAACCACCTCACTTTTGTCACCACATCACTGTGACAGTTATGGCAATTGCAGCTGAAACTGCATTTTTTCCAACGCTCCCCCTACCTTCCCTCCCCTTTCTTTTATATTTGATGATTTAGATGATGTTGATGGAAAAAAATTGCGGTCGCGGATGCGTTTGCGGAAACGGTCACGGTATCGCGGAAAACGGCTATAACGGAGAAATAACGCGAATCGCGGCCGATGCGGTGTGATTTTTGGAAAAAAAATCACATAAGGGGTTTTGAACTTATAATTTCATTTTTGTTGTTGAACTACTATTATTATGCAATAATATGCAACTAGCTATTATAATGCAATATTTGATTCTTTTAGTGTATAGTTAATTAACTTATTAGTTATTAGTTAATTATTTTTGTTGTTGAACTAGTATAAATTAAGTAATCGTAATAATTAAAGTTAATGGGTTTTTATAAAATTTTAACGGGAAGACAAATAACGTTGTAACGGTGAAATATCGTTATAACGGTAAAATAACGGGCGTTACAAGTTATATAACGGTCAATGCTGCGTTTTGACCGTGAAATTTCATGAACCGTTATATAACGGGATTTAACGTCGCGGCAACTTTCAAGCAAGTTATATAACGGGGGTTACGTAACGGGGGAGTTTTTATTCCATACTTGATAGTAAAGATCTTTGCACCATGTGTTTATTCCATCTCTGTTCAATGTTTCAAACTCCTTCCACGGGAACCATAACAATTTCTTCATACTCTAGTCACTCGACTGTGCATTCATTGAGCATATCGCCTTCACAAAACTTGTAGAGAACAGGATACCACTAGGCATCCTTATCAATTGATAGATCTTTAATTATCTTTTGAATTTTAGCTTTCTGCTCATACGGGTTATATAAGTTTCAAAATTTTAAGATATGAGGGTGAATGATAAGTGCATTGCATCTCAGGATTTTGTACTGTAAGGAGAGGCTAAGACCTCACTCAAGGATCAAAATGTAAAGTTAAGTTGAGTGTTTAAGTTGTGTCAAAGTTTAGGAAACAAATAATGCAAGTAATGATGAATGGCAAATAAATAAATAAATAAACAAGACAAGAATTTTAAGGTGGTTCACCAATTGGCTACATCCACCATCTAGCCTAGGATATATTTCAATATGTGTTTAAAGGAGAAATACAAAACTTGATAGGAATTACAAGTGGAGGTTATGTGTAATGGAAGAGAGAAGCTAATGGAGGGAGAAAAGCAAGAGGTAAATAGCTCTAAGTAAATGAGACTATTGGGGCACATAATAACATGGATACAAGTGGGTATATATAGGGAAAAGATGAGGGAACAATGGGGCAGCAGGTATACACCAAATCAGCAGCCAACATGTCACGACAGAAAACAGCAGCCAACATGTCACGACAGAAAACAGCAGCCAACATGTCACGACAGAAAACAGCAGCTGCATCCAGAAGAGCCGCTCGACCCACGGCTCGGGCGAGCAGGCTGGTCGAGCCATGTACAGTGTGATGCTGTGTGGCTTTTCTCTTGTGTTGCCACTTCTCCCTTGGTCCCCAAGACTCTTACACTTTGTCTTTCTTCAGAATACTACACTTTGTAGAGCCAAGTTTTGCACCTCCAAGCCTCCACTACCAATAGTACAATGTACTATGGTACTTGCTTGATACTTAATCATCCAATCATAACAATGTACTTTGTCCTCTTCTTGATTACACTAACATACTAGATTAATGAACTTAATCTTGTTTGATTACTCTGTAACACAAGTCACCAATAATCCTAACATGTACAACTCAGTTACTGCCTATAATGGAGACCTTTGCTATACTCACTTTTTTTTTCTGATGCACAATATCCCCTTGAGATGTTATCGCTGATTGGATCTATAGCTGCTGTGGATGACTCCAATTAATGTATTATTTTGCCAACTTTTAGTGTTTTATCATTGCAGAGTGTTCCTGTTCAATCAGGGCAAACACCGCCTCTCTTACAATACTTTGGGACACTTCTGACTAGAGGAAAACTTAATGCATTTGAATCTCTAGAACTATCCCGCCTCGTTGTGAATCAAAACAAGAAAAAACTTCTGGAGAATTGGTTGGCAGAAGACAAATTGGAGTGCACTGAGGAACTTGGAGATCTAGTTAAGGTGTACTTGCTATTATCACTTTGGTATTCTAGTGCTCTATAGACTATAATGGTTTTATTTCTTGTAATTGTTTAGTGTTATCTGATGTTATGGGCCTGACAGCTACGTTTTAATGTTGCAGACTGTTGACGCTGACCTTGCTTTGAAGATATATATCAAAGCTAGAGCAACTCCAAAGGTTGTTGCTGCCTTCGCCGAGCGTCAGGAATTTGACAAAATTCTCATTTACTCGAAGCAGGTAAGGGAGATTCTTCAACTTGTGGAATAGACCCTTTATTTTGTGGGCATAATGTTTTTTGTCTTGAACGTTATTTTTCCTAAGCTCGAGGTACCCTATTTTTGTTCTGGAATTACTCTCTTTCATGTGCTTGGACCTTATAACTCTTCTATTGATGTAGGTCGGTTATGCACCAGATTACTTGTTCCTTATTCAAACTATTCTTCGACAAGATCCTCAGGTATGTATTTATTTTCTTCAACATACCCTTTTTCGCTTGAATAGATTTTTGGTGATATGTTGTAATTGTGCCTATTTATCCATCCTACATTACAGGGTGCCGTCAATTTTGCACTGATGATGTCCCAAATGGAGGGAGGGTGTCCCGTTGATTATAACACTATAACAGATCTTTTTCTTCAGGTGTTGATTTGTTTTCTGTGTGTTTCTTTCTACTAATCATTATATTTCCATGTGAAACCATTTTAAACATGGGCCGGGGAGTTGTATAACTCTCATCTCCTCACTATCTCTTAAGAAAATTAATTTTGTGTGGTTGCTGTGTTCTTTTCTTAAATACCAATGTTTGTACCTTTCTCTTCTCTTTTGTTACTCAGAGAAACTTAATTCGGGAAGCAACAGCATTTCTACTGGATGTTTTAAAATCAAATTCGCCTGAACATGGTTTTCTGCAAACAAAGGTATAGCCATCAGTTAAGTTGACAGATTACTAAACCCGTCCCTTTTACCCATCGTTTGTTATTGTTCATTGCCCTTAATTATCGCTTTTTACTTCCTTTACTTTTATCCTTTTTTTTAGTTATTTATACGTATTCTATTCATTCTATTTGTAAGTTACAATTTTCTCTCTATTTGAAGACCTTTCTCGAGCAGAGGAACTCTTTGACCGCACTCTCCTCTATGGGTATGAGCTGTTGTCGTTCTTCCCTCCCCAGACCCTGATCATAGTTTTCTATGAGCGGGATACACTGGGTATGATGATGGTTCAATGCTTAAGCATTTGACACGATTATTTATGCAGGTTTTGGAAATCAATCTTGTTACCTTTCCCAATGTGGCTGATGCTATTTTAGCAAACGGAATGTTCAGTCATTATGATCGTTCTAGAGTTGCTCAGCTTTGCGAGAAAGCTGGTCTTTACATACAAGCACTTCGGGTGAATGATGTTCAGAATTTGTTTTTGTGGCCCTTTTAACCTTGACTGAGGTTCCTTGTGTTCTTATAATGTTTATTTGCAGCACTACACTGATTTACCTGACATCAAACGTGTTATTGTGAATACCCATGCGATAGAACCACAGGTGCTTAACATAGACTTAAAAAGTTTTTGCTTTACTAAATGTGATTGGCTTGTTGCTGATATTTTATGACGATGTGCAGGCACTTGTTGATTTCTTTGGGACTCTTTCCCGTGAGTGGGCACTAGAGTGCATGAAGGACCTTTTACTTGTCAATCTCAGGGGCAACCTTCAGATTATTGTCCAGGTGCATTCACTAGTGCTTTTTGGACTTCCAAGTTCCAATGAAAGAAGAATATAATGAAAATTTGTGCACATTGTTATGGCTATTATTTCTGTGTGTCTGCTTGTGGACGTGTGTATAATGCAACTTTCTTATGCTTATTGAGTACATCGCCCAATCATAATGGGCTGTATTTGGCAGTGAAGTGAGAGTCTTTAGGACTTTAACAAGTGAAGAACAAGAAGGAAAAACAAAAGAAAAACAGAGCAGAGGCAATAAAACACACCACAAGATGATAAGGTATCTTAGATACCTCCCCCTCAAACAAAGTTTAATATCATAAATGATTCAACAATACATCAATGAAGTAAATCCTCATACAATTGAGAACAACCTCTCACCTTTGATGGAGATCATCCTTAATCTAATACAAAGAATCTTGGCTTTTTACACTAGTTGCTTTCTATGTGTTAGCCTCTCTCAATGATTTCTAATGCTGATTTAGGCCTCCTTATATAGCCTACAACACATGAGTGTGCTTGGAGCCTCAGACGAGCACTTTAGTCAGATCATTCACTGGAAGCTTCGTGTGTTGTGCCTCGTTCAAGGCACCTCCCTTCTTATTTCTTCGTTCAAAGCATGAATCAAGGCTCTCCTTGTGCACCTTCTGCCTTGTTCAAGGCACTCCTCTTGCACATCCTTGATCACCTCATGGAGTGATCCAAACCTCAACCTTCCATACTTCCTTGCACACTCATCATCCTTCTTCAAAGTGCAAGACAAGGCATGGGCTATGAGATAATCGAAGTCATCTCCTACACTAGGAGATTTGGAACTTGGCACAACAGGCAGGTCAATGCATGTTAACTTACTCACCAATATCTCAAAAGTATATTGATATTTCATGGCAAGGACCATCTTGTTAGCTTCATTTTGAGTTTTGACCAATACATCGTAGGAAATAATACAATTTAACTGGTAACTATTAATCAACAACTATGTCACTGAACTTGGCAAATTATTTCAGCATTCTGATGACAAGATTGGAGTAAAGTAAATAAAATCAGCATCATTGACTTTTTGTAAGAGGATGGAGTAAAGTGCTCTTTGTTCTCCATGGTGTTTCATTATAATTTGCCGGGGAAAGAGCATGTTTTGAGCACAATGGAGTGTTAATTATCATTACTTTTGTTAGAAAGCTAACATAATATTGTCATATTGCTAATTCTTTGAATTTTTATGTTTATATTTACAGACTACTAAGGAGTACAGTGACCAACTGGGTGTAGATGCATGCATTAAACTCTTCGAGCAATTTAAATCATATGAAGGGCTATATTTTTTCCTTGGGTCATATTTGAGCTCCAGGTATTATAATTAAAGACAGTTTATACTTATACTTTTCATGAGTGTTCTACTTCTAATATTGTATTTGTCACAATTCTGATATTCTGTGCAGTGATGATCCTGATATTCACTTTAAATACATTGAAGCAGCTGCTAAAACTGGGCAGCTTAAAGAAGTGGAACGAGTTACTAGAGAGTCCAACTTTTATGACGCTGAAAAAACAAAAAACTTCTTGATGGAAGCCAAGCTTCCCGATGCACGTCCGCTGATTAATGTTTGTGATCGTTTTGGTTTTGTTCCTGATCTCACACACTACCTTTATTTAAATAACATGCTTCGTTATATTGAAGGATACGTTCAGAAGGTATGTCATCCACTTAGAAGGTCTATTCAATGTTGGTGCAGTTGAAGTAGAGATGCTTGAATTTTGCTTCCGCAGTATACAATTTCTGTTGACAGGTCTCATCTCGATTTGTTAGGTTAATCCGGGAAATGCGCCGATAGTTGTTGGGAAACTACTTGATGATGAATGTCCTGAAGATTTTATCAAGGGTCTAATACTTTCTGTTCGTTCTCTCCTTCCAGTTGAGCCACTTGTGGAGGAATGTGAGAAAAGGTGCTGATATGGTGTCGTATGATCTTAGAATTTTCATACTGTTTCTTTTATTTGCTTTGTGATTATTCTTTTTACTTTTCAGAAATCGACTTCGTTTGCTCACCCAATTTCTCGAGCATCTTGTTAGTGAAGGAAGCCAAGATGTGCATGTACACAATGCTTTGGGTAAAATTATCATTGAGAGTAACAATAATCCTGAGCATTTTCTCATGACCAACCCATACTATGATTCACGTGTTGTGGGTAAATATTGTGAGAAGCGCGACCCGACCCTTGCTGTTGTTGCTTATAGGCGAGGGCAATGTGACGAAGAGCTTATCAACGTCACAAATAAGAATTCTTTGTTCAAGCTGCAAGCAAGGTTAGTGACTAGATTTTATCTTAACCTTCTCATGGTTGTGAGTTAATTTATTGAAAGTGCTTATTGGTTCATTTTTGTGTTCCAGATATGTTGTTGAAAGAATGGATGGTGATCTTTGGGAAAAGGTCCTCAATCCTGAAAATGAGAATAGAAGGCAGATCATTGATCAAGTTGTCTCCACTGCTTTACCCGAAAGCAAGAGTCCTGAACAAGTTTCTGCTGCTGTTAAGGCTTTTATGACAGCTGATCTTCCTCATGAGTTGATTGAGCTTCTTGAAAAGATTGTCCTTCAGAACTCTGCATTCAGTGGAAATTCAAATCTGCAGAACCTCTTGATTTTGACAGCCATCAAGGCAGATTCATCCAGAGTTATGGACTATGTCAACAGGTTGGATAACTTTGATGGACCCGCAGTTGGAGAAGTAGCTGTTGAGGCCAAGCTTTACGAAGAAGCATTTGCAATCTTTAAGAAATTCAATCTTAATGTGCAGGCGGTTAATGTGCTTTTGGATAAAATTCAAAGCATTGACAGGGCTGTGGAATTTGCATTCCGAGTTGAAGAGGATACTGTTTGGAGCCAAGTTGCGAAGGCTCAGTTGAGGGCTGGGTTGGTCAGTGATGCAATCGACTCATTTATACGCGCTGAGGATGCCACACAATTTTTGGATGTGGTTCGTGCTGCTGGAAATGCAGACGTCTACCATGACTTGGTTAAGTATCTTCTTATGGTTAGACAACAAATCAAGGAGCCTAGGGTGGATGGTGAACTCATATATGCCTATGCCAAGATTGATAGGTTGAGTGAGATTGAAGAATTCATACTCATGCCAAATATTGCCAACCTCCAGAGTGTCGGTGATCGCTTGTTTGATGAAGCTTTATATGATGCTGCAAAGATAATTTACGCATTTATTTCCAATTGGGTAAAGTTAGCTGTTACCTTGGTGAGGCTAAAACAATTCCATAGTGCTCTAGATGCCGCACGAAAAGCTAATAGCGCAAAGACTTGGAAGGAAGTTTGCTTTGCATGCGTTGATGCTGAAGAATTCAGATTAGCTCAAATTTGTGGTCTTAACATCATTTTACAGGTACCTTTTTGTGATCTCTTTACTCCTGAGTACTATGTTCCAAACCAAAGTCTATACTAAGTTTACACTCAGGTTACTAAAGTTTTTCTGGTTCTGGTGAGGTAATCTAAAATCTTACACATGTAAATTTCTATAGTGTGTCTTTTGAGAGCAACTTAAATCATATGTTTTGAGGTTGAGGAATTACTTCCATCTCCTGTTCTTATACATTGTTGTACCTGTATAACAAATTATATATGGCTTGGTACATGTCTAAACTCTGAACTGCAATGTTACACAATTATAGAACATCTCAAGCTTTCTGTAAGCTATTCCATATGCCTCAACATTGATTTGGGTGATTATTGTAGCAATCTTTTTAAAGTTTGTAGTAGTAATGTTAGTATCTTTTTTGTGTTGCAAATTTTAGGTTGATGACATGGAGGAGGTCAGCCAGTATTATCAGAATAGAGGCTGTTTCAAAGAGATAATTTCATTGATGGAAAGCGGTCTTGGATTGGAACGTGCACACATGGGAATTTTTACTGAGCTGGGAGTACTTTATGCTAGATATCGCTCTGAGAAGCTTATGGAGCACATTAAGCTATTCTCTACTCGACTGAATATTCCCAAACTAATCAGAGCCTGCGATGAACAGCAGCACTGGAAAGAGCTTACATATCTGTATATTCAGTATGATGAATTTGATAATGCTGCTGTTACTGTAATGAATCACTCTCCTGAGGCCTGGGATCACATGCAGTTCAAGGATATTCTGGTTAAAGTTGCCAGTGTCGAGCTATACTATAAAGCTGTGCAATTCTACCTACAAGAGCATCCTTATCTTATTAATGACATGCTCAATGTCCTGGCACTTCGTCTTGACCATACACGTGTTGTTGACATAATGAGAAAGGTCGATTACTTTTTTTCCCCTTTGGTTATAAATGAATTGCCTTTAATGCTTCAGAGTACTTGCTATCTGAACTAGTATTGGCATTTGTTTATCTTCTTTTCAATATGTATATGTTGTTTCACAGGCAGGTAATATTCATCTTGTGAAGCCATACATGATAGCAGTTCAGAGCAACAATGTCTCTGCTGTAAATGAGGCCCTAAATGAAATATATGTTGAGGATGAAGACTATGAAAGATTGCGAGAGTCAATTGATTTACATGATAACTTTGATCAGATAGGACTTGCACAAAAGGTCTGCATCTAGTTCCATTTTCATATTAATAGTGGCTGCAGGTTTTATAATATTGTTTTCATATGCACTAAATAATTCTCTCGTACTTTCGTTGTTTTGTTGATAACAGATTGAGAAACATGAGCTTCTGGAGATGAGACGCGTTGCTGCTTATATCTATAAGAAAGCAGGTCGATGGAAGCAGTCTATTGCACTGTCCAAGAAAGATAAACATTATAGAGATGCAATGGAAACATGTTCACAATCTGGTGAGCGTGAGCTGGCTGAAGAATTATTAGTTTATTTCGTACAGGAGGTATTTTTTTCTCAGCTTTTTGTTAAAGATCTATTTTCTTTGCATGAGCTAATTTGCCGGATTCTCCATGGGGTTTTGTTTTGACTTTTAAAATTACATCATAGCTTAAGTTTATCTTAGGAAGTGAAGTTGTGGGGCTAATGATGGAACAAAGGCGATCATTCATTGTAGTTAATGTTCATGCAAGACAAGAATTTTTGTGGTATATTAACTTTTAAGGTCAACATTTGCCTCTAATTTAGGGGTAATATCTCAATCTTGACTGTGATCGATCCATTGTTTTCGTTATTATAGATCCATATTTCATGAACAAGACTGATATCAGCATCAAGTGGTTGGACGTAAATCTGTTTACATCTGAACAATATTTCTCTATCTCTGAAATTTGCATCCCTTTTCTCAATTGTAATTTTAGTTTGTAGTGTGAGAATAAAACAAAACACTAGTTGTAAGAAATGACTGGATGAGATGGATGGAGAGGATAAGTTCGTGGATGAGATAAAAAGAGACGAAGTGATTGCCATAAAAGGAGATGATGAAAAGTAAGTGACAAATTTAAACCGAAATAGGTGCAATCATGCAACTTCATAGAGACAGGGAGTATTAGATTGCAGTAAGTAATGTTTTAGTAATGGACCACAGCAGTTGTATTTTAGAGGGGGCTTGTTTATGTCATCTTTTATATGCATTGATTAGCGTCATATTTTCCGGAGCTAACTTCTGTTGTGTTGCTTTTGCAGGGGAAGAAGGAGTGTTTCGCTGCTTGCCTTTTCGTTTGTTATGATGTAATACGACCAGATGTTGCCCTTGAGCTGGCCTGGATTAACAAAATGATTGACTTTGCCCTCCCATACTTATTGCAGGTAACTGCTTTGCCCTTTCATATTTGGAGTGTTTTCTATATAATTATTCGATCACCTTGTCAGTTTCTAGTAGCTTGGATAGTAGTCATTTGCGTTTTGTATTGCAGTTTATTCGTGAGTACACAGGGAAGATTGATGAACTTATCAAGGATAAAATCGAGGCTCAGAAGGAAACAAAAGCAAAGGAGCAGGAAGAGAAGGACGTTATCGCACAACAGGTTCATTCTTATGTTATTTCATTTTCTCATGCATAATAGTACGTGGATACTAATGTACCATTTCATGACAGAATATGTACGCTCAGTTGCTGCCTCTTGCTTTGCCCGCTCCTCCAATGCCGGGTTCTATGCCTCCACCACCACCTGGAATGGGAGGTTATGGACCACCACTGCCCATGGGAGGTATGAGTATGCCTCCCATTCCGCCTTTTGGTATGCCAACAATGGGAGGCTACTAACTTTGTACTCCTGAAAACTTGTACGTTCTGATCCATGTGCAACATCAGGCTGTTGAGCTTCAGCTTAAAATTTTGCAGTGCTGCTAATTGTTCGAGATCATAGCTTTGCAACTTCTAATAATCAATTCGACAATTATAGGTCAATAGGATAATAATGTAATCTTTCCATTTTATTCATTTAATTATATTGATTATTATCATTTTTGTATCACTCCATTCAATCTTTTGACAGCAAACTTATTCTTTGTATTGTTGCTGCTGGCAAGAAAAACTAATAAAAGTCCCCTTAGAGTTGCAAATTGATTTTATGTTTTGCACTGGTTTCTCTGTTCAATGCAATTGATTGTGGAGTTGTTTAGATTAATTTTGAAGCTAGTCTTATAAGAGACGGTCTTTCAACGAGACAATCTCAAATAACGAGTTTATATTCTCATAATATGTATGAGATGAGTTATTCAACCCATGTATGAGGCACGTTTTTCGGTGAAACTATGTCATACAACAATGTGTGTTTTTTGTAAGAATTCTAATTTGCACAAGAGTTAGGTTTTCAAATTTATTTTTTTTTCTTCTAAAATATGGCTAGAAAAAAATTTAAATTTATAGCATCAAATGAATTATTTTCTCCTGAAACCAATCGATTAGTTTGCCTAACATGAATAAATTAAAATACTCACACTCACACTCAAACCAACTAACTTTTCCACAAGCTAATTTAGTGTCGTCATAGACATCTTCTCTGCCGACAATATGGACTAAGGTTTTCATGTGAAGTTAATAACTCTATGTCATACCAATAATAATAACTTCGGCCTTAGATTTAATTGTCATAATCTAGGGAATATAAGCACCAAAGAGCTTGAGGGTTTGATTATTAGTCAATGACCCAATGTCATCTCTTAATTCTATAGTCTTGGTCTTGGATCTTCCGATATGTGCCAAATTTCATCATTTTTTGGTTGAAAATTTGAAAATACTACTCTCTGAAAACTAACGGCAGATCTAGAACAAAATCAAATGATTGTGGTTATTTTTGAACTCAGATCAATGCTGTCACATAATAAGGATTCTATCAACTTATCTAGCAAATATTAACACTTAATAGACACATAGTTTTATACATAACTTAAATGATGTCGATGACAATATTGACGAATCCCAGATACACCCTTACTAAGTCCCATAAAACTTTCTAGTTATTTCGTTCTCAAACTTTTACATGGAAAACTTAAATGGCTAACTATATGGGAATATGGAACACATTGGAGTACACAATTATTTCGTTCTCCCCTAATGTACTAACGATCTCCTTTTTATTTACTAGATTTTGAATGAATGGCAATGATCTTATCTATGAAGACAAAAAAAACCCTTCTCAAATTATATTCAATAGAGTCTAACTTTAACATCTTGATTATAACACTCAAGCTCTACATAGCTTATTTCTAATAGCTTTTTATATGATTTTGTACTACATGTCCCACATTGAATCATTTATGTATCACTAAAAATAATAGTGTCTTTGATTTGATTTCATGTGAAAATTTTCATACTTTTGTATTTGGACATACATTAGAGTAGGTTTTAGGTATTTTCCTTTTCATGCACATCAATGATTGATAAACAAAAAACTTTTAAGGACAAAACCAATTGGAGTGACTTATTTCAATTTGTCCTTGGGCCATTGATAATGTTTTATTAGATACTTCTATTAGGATGCCTTGTGAGGTTTGTTAAACTAATTGCTATGATCCATCTTTATCTATCTTGCTTGTCAATAATGTGTATGTTAGGCCCCTTTTAACTACTAAGAAAATGTCTTCACATCAACATGAGAAACACCTCTTTAAACTTCTCATTAAAATCCCATTTCTCCTATGCCCATTATTGTGATGGGGTAGACCACTAGTCTCAAACTAGAGCAAAAGGAAATTGCCTTCTATAACATAGGAATCACATTGCTAAATCTAGTCTCAATTGTTTATATGTTTAATAGTGAAAATAATAATACAATATATATCAAGTAGTATATTTTAGGCTAAGTGATAAAGAGCCCTCGGTTTACTATGTGATGTCGTATACGACTCGATTCTAGAAAGCTTGGACATAATTTGAACTCAAATGACTGGAATTCTAACTTTTTTTGACAAAAGTATGCGTTTGAGTTAGGATTCAAAAACCAGTACTTTAGAAACAAGATCCACAAATAGATTTGGTGATATTTTATGAGATTGGTTATGTACCATATAAATATTCATATTGATAATTTACTAACTATCATATTGTTTTAATTGTATAGAAAGATAATGGGGTGTTTGGCAAACGGTTGATAATTGATTGCAAAGACTAATTTGACCGACTGATTTTATCAACTGGTTTGCCAGCTGATTTTGAACCACTACTATGAGCAACTTGTTCACAAACAGCTTTATTCATAACAAGTTGTTTCAACTAGCTAATTTATCAAACATTAGCATTCGATGGTTTGACCACCCAACCCACTATCCATATCAAAAAAAGCTAGAATTATTCAATAAGTTATTTTGTCTAACCCCCCAACGTTTCCATAATATTATATCTAATAGTTCCTCTAACACGGCATTCGTTAACACGGCATTCGTTATATTCATGTCATGTACTCAATATTATCATCATCATCATACTCAGTGTATCCCGCTCATAGAAAACTATAATCACGGTCATGTCATGAACTTAATATGATGATATAAATAATAAATAATGTAAGAGAAAGCAAATTAAATAAAGAAAAAGAATAGACAAATACAAATGTTTTTCACAAATTAAATTAGACTCATCAAAATTAAACTAGTACAATTAATATAAGTTTAATGAAAATGACTTGATAATTTGTGATGATATACATTGGTATCTATTCTTGGACCCAACTAACCCAAGAATCTATTGTTAATGGCAAAACTTCAATTCATTCAATCAAATGATTAAAAGGGTTATAGGAATACACCCAATTCTTATTTAACTTTATCCCCCCGCCTACAATTTCAATACAAAAGATTAGTAAACTTAGCAAGTTGATATATTATAAAAGACAAAAACATCACATAGGATGCGTTACCAATCAAAAGTAATAATGTTATCTTTGATGAACATATGAAATCCAATAGATAAGTATGCATAAATATTGTGGGCTCATTTTTGCTTCTTTATGTGTGGTGAGTGACCCTATAGATTGTCCTACTATCTATCCTATTATCTATTCATATTCACAAAATCACCAACATGTCTCATATGATGATTTTGTAGTGAATTTGTTTTAGTGCTTTCAAATCCCATTAATTAGCATTTTTGATTATGTAATTAGGTTAATTCCTACCTTTCTATGTTGAATTCTATAGGACTTTATCGTAGAAATTGATCAAAATATGTTTTTAGTGATTGAAATGAGTAAAAACGAATCGTAAATGATTCAAGTCATGAACTGGAGTGAAGAACATTGAAAATGTGCAAGCAATGTGGCGTATTAAATCAAATGAAACAAAAAGGAATCGAAGAGCTAAATCAAACAAGAAAAGCCTTAAAGTCAACTTCCCCTAAACTTGATTTTAAAAATATAGGCCTAGGAATATTTAAACTCCGATTGAAATTTATAATGAAACCGATCAGAATGCCGAACAAATGTGTATTGAATTTATTTTTTTTGTAAGCTATAAATTTGTTCATTGAAGCACCTAACATAGGAGTTCCCACCTTCAGACATCACGATATACTCTCACTTGCTCAAGAATTTATAATTTCCATCAAATAATTTTTTTTAATTTTCTACAACTCGATCTTATAACACTTAAATTTTTAACCCTTAATGTGAATCATTAACTAATCCACTATAGATTACAAATTATACAACCTAACTAATCCCTTTGTGCTATATGGGGTGATGAGAAAATTGTGGTGAGTGACAAAGTCCACATTTTTATAACTTTAACAATAAGCGAATAACAATAGAAGATCTCAAAAAATCTGCTATTTTGTTCTCAATAATGAGGTAAAATCTTTAGGATATATGCATATATATACTTCTCATAGAAGTGTAGTCCATATATGATCATATATCTATATATCAATTATCAAGTATCAATTCCAGAATAATTTTCATTGGACTAGCATATAGTAGTCCTCCACAAAGCAATTTTGCTTAAGGCATAGACAAACATGGCCCCCAATTACTATCAAAGAACTAGGATCACAAATTGATACATTGGTCCAAAACCATTATATTTATGGCATTTGTAGTCTTGATCAATATTAAGAGGGTGTTTAGCAAATAGCTGATAGCTTGTAGCTGATAGTTGATTATAGTGGTTGATTTGACCAACTGATTTTGAACACGCTGCTATAAGCAGCTTGTTTAAAAACAGCTTATTCGTATCAATAAGTTGTTTCAACCAGCTAATTCACCAAACACTATTTTTAGCTGGTTTGATCACTCAACCCTCTATTTATATTCAAATAAGCTAAAATTGTTCAATAAGCTAATTTGCCAAACACCCCTAAGTCATTATGTTTAAATTTTACTAATTTAAAAGAATAAAGTTAATTGTGAAGATTTTGACTTATTTTAACCATTAATTTAAGTTTTTTTATTAAGATAAAACATATCCTAAGACTAGCAGACTACAAGATATAATTTCTTAACATGGTATGAAAAATGTCACGAGGTCCCATCTCATCAACTCTTTATTTCCACATGAATATTCAACATCAGTATGAGTAGAGTTTGTGATTTGTCCATTTTTAATCCAAAGAACTCTCATGTAAGCGTAAGTGATGGATTACAGCCACAACCATATAACTTTTAATTGAGACAAATTCTTAATAAATACTTTCTACATCCTTATGATATTATTTATTATGATATTTTACTTTATAATACTCCATATTATTAAAATATCACTATCAATAATAAATTAACAGATATCTTTCTAAAAACTAACCACATATAATATAGTAGCTACTAGCTAGTCCTAGATTGCCTACAAATAATTCACTACATAGTTGACTATATATGTAGACTTAGAAGAGGCATAAAATAATTTTATAAGCCATATTTTAAAATAACTTTATTATATATATTGATTGAAAAAGGCCCTTAAAATGGCCAAAAATAGCTTTTACTATCCAAATATGCCGGAAGAGGAAAGTATCAGTCATCATTTTCATGCCACTGCAAGTAAAATGCACAACTTTGAAGATTTGCCTGCAAATTATACTGATTTTGAATTTCAACACCCTTTTGATGGCTTTCCAGAATTAGATCATGATCATAATCATAATCATAATCATGATCATAATTATAATAGTAATACTAATCCTGCTTCTGCTTCTGCTTCTTCCCAAAGCCATAGACAAGCTGAAAAGCGGCGTCGAGATCGGATTAATGCTCAGCTTTCTAGGCTTAGAAGACTCATTCCTAAGTCAGACAAGGTAATTAACCTCTTAATCATTGTTTTAATTTTATTTATTAATTAACTTTTTTTATTGATGTTTTAACTTTTGATATAGAATTGATTACATTTCTCTCACCTTATTTTTTAACAGCAAGTCTTCTGAAATACCGTCTTTTTTATAGATATCTTTCAGGCCCAATTCATTAAAGTTAAATTCTTACTCTTATTCTATATTTTTCTTTATGGGTCGATTCAATAAGAGTTGATTTCTTAAAGATGTCGTCTCTCACAAGAATTTGTGATTTTTTAAAAGGGATATGGGTATGGGTTATTAATCATTTTCTTTTACCCAGATTTTATTTTTGAACGAGATATTAGATCAATGATGATGATGTTTTAATTCTGATCGAGTACATTGGATAGATCATGTATCCATATATGTTGTTACTTGTTGGTATGAGCTGGATTTGTGAAATTAGTATATCATTTAATTTTAATTATTATCTTCCAAGCCCATTGAAAAAAGATATGGTCGGATTCTATCTAGGTTACGATCCGACTCATTTTATCAAAAATATCATTAACGTAGAATTATATAACATTAAAAATTTAAAAATATTTGTGTTTTTGATTCGCCACAAGACAGAGATAATTGTAACTTTTTGGAGTGTTTGTCATTCTCCTAAACAAGAGAAGGTAAACTAGATATCATATGATTAGAAATTTTTAATTTGAATTAGTTATGTGATTAGAATTTGTCAATATATAGTGTGGATGATAGCAGACAGAAAATATATCAATATAAAAGCTATAATTATATACGTTTAATTTTTGCAATCCTATTTACATATGAATTGCAGTGTATCTATAAATTTTATGTACTTATCTATTTCTAATAATGTATATAGCATATAATATAGTCGGATGTGATAATATTTGATTATTTTTATAATTTGGAATAACATATAAATGTATAGATCTAAAATCAAAGTATTGCACAATATAATGCATTTGAAAAAAAAACTGTTGTAACTTGTAAGTAAAATTTGTAATCTAGATGGAGGTGAAGAAAAACATTATTATTATATAGTATATTTTTTGAGTCACTTTAAAATTATTACTAAAAATACAAAAAAAATTATTTATATCATTCTTATTAGCCAATTAAACAAAAGTCTAAAAATACTAATTTTCAACTAACCACCTAATTTTTTTCTTATCTTTAATCATCAAATCCACCCCTAGACGTCCATGAGAGTCCCTACAAAAGAAAATGCAATCAATGTTTGGCCAATTTTCCAACTAGTCATGGACTACTTATTTTAGCAAGTAGTGGGTGTGTCTAACACTAATGCTTAAATTTACCATCTTTTCGATTCGTTTAATTTGTCTCATTTATATTCTGAATTGTCTCACTTATATTGTATAAATTTTTATATTTCGAAGTAGACTTATCACTTATCACTGTTGATTGTTCGTAAGATGTCAACATGAGGAACAAACGACTAAAAATGACTACATTAACAAAAAAGTTCATTTACTCCGTGTTTATTTCTATATAAAAGTTTTTTGCACAAAAATCCAAAAGAGACACGTATAATAGAGTTTTATAAAACAACCCATCTTATAATTTTAGACAAATTCTTTATTAAGACCGTCTCATCGTAAGAAGATTTAATATGGACTAGCCTAACTTCAGTTTTATTAATTTTCTCTAAAATTACAGCAATTTAATTTTTTAGGCTATTTGTATTCATTCTCATAGTGAGACAGTCACGTACAATAGTTGCTGATAATTTTATTATTTTTAATTACCTTTGAAAGCAGATGGACAAGGCAGCACTTTTGGAAAGGGTAGTAGAGCAAGTAAAAGAGCTAAAGAGACAAACATCAGAAATCAGCAAGTTGTTAATTGTCCCAACAGAATCTGATGATATAACCATTGAATGTCAAACAAATAACATACAACAAGGCGATCATCATGATCATCATGATCATCATGATGATCATAGCAATGATTTGATGATGATTAAGGCTACATTTTGCTGTGAAGATAGGCCTGATTTAATTCCAGAGATAATCAAGGCATTAAAAGACCTAAACTTGACCATAATTGGAGCTGAGATTGCTACATTAGGAGGAAGATTGAAGAGTATTTTATTACTTTACTACAAATTAGACACTAATCTTCATCCTGATTTCAATTTTAGTGCTATTAAGAACTCTTTAATGGGGGTTTTGACTAGACTTACTTCTTGGCCTACTTCTAGTAATTCTAATTTTAGAGTCACAAGTAAGAGGCAACGCTTCTTCTTTTCCTCTTGACTATTTTTTTATTTTTATTCTCAGGTAAAGATAATCTCCAATAATAAAAGGAAAGAAGAATTTTATTTTATAATTAGTGAAAATTAATCTCTATTATTGATAAAAAGTAAAGCTTTCAATCATTAAGAACATGTTCTCTTCAAGTTATTTTTTAAACTAATTATATATTTTTATTGAGATTATATCAGATTATAATCAGACTAAACTAGATCAATCAGATCAAATTGATTCAAATTAAACTGAATCAAACCAGATTTGATCATCTCTAACCTTAATAAATTCATATCATATTCAATCAAAGCAAACAAATTATTAGTATATACTACTAAATTAATTCCTTTTTAAGACTAACTCTTATAAGTGCTTCATAGAGCATATTATTACTATCAATTAATTTAACAATAATAATAGTATTTGTTTTTGCTGCACTTAATTTATTATGATTTGCTTTTTGCCCGTTTTATAAATTTACTTTTTTATTGTTTAATTTTTAATTGTAGATGTTGATCTTATTTTTCAATTTCATTTACAAATTTAATAGAAGTGTTTAAATATTTATTTTATCAATATATTTTTTCATTAAATATATATGGGTCAATTCAAAAGAAACGATCTCACTATGAGACCATCTCATTCAACATGTCATACAAATACAAACAAAATCAATTAAACAAAGAAGTATACGTTTAAGTGCAATATGTGATCTGATGTGTGGTGATGCAACAGGTCCAGGTCTCTTAAAAGCCCAAAATATAATCCGTAAAAAGGGTCTAGCTAAGTCCATCCATAACGAAAATTGAACAAGACAACTAATTTGGATAGCAATAGCATTCTATACAACCAAAACATAATAAATCTCTTACTTTAAATTTAAATGTTTTTTAAAATTAATTTAATTTTAAACACAATTAAAAAATATATATAGTTGAAAATCAATAATAATAGTTAGTTTTTCATGTTTTCACTTTATTTTCTCTATTTAATTATACTTTAATTTTTTAATCAAACACAAATTTAAGGAGATTCATAACTATGACTCTGAGTATTCCAAACTTCTAAAGTTCTAAAATTACATGCAATTTATAAGAACAATTGTAGTTAATAGCAGAAAACTATTAGTGATTAATAATCAAATTTATTCGTAGAAAACACGCTACATAACTATAATAACACTTGCAAAACCCTATTAAGAAATATCTTTATGAACTACACTAAACACTCCTCAATTACTTGTTTCGTTCCATTTCCTTATACTATGAGATACATAACTGAAAAATATTTTTAAAATAATATTATAAAGGTATACAATTTAACGACTAAAAATTTTGAAAAATACTTTCTCTATTTTCTTATATAACGAAAATAATACTCCCTTCATTTCAGTTGACTAGTCCCATTTGACTTTTCACGGATTTTAAGGGTTGAGTGGGGTCCATTAAAAAGATGGTAGTTGGGTATTTTAATTGATTAAATTAATTGTAAATGTGGTAGTGGAGTATTGGAAATTGGAAAAATAGAGGTATTTAGGTAAAAAAAGGTTAGCCAAAAAAGAAAATGGGACAAGTAGTATGAAAATGCCAAAAAAGGAAATGGGACAAGTAAACTGAAACGGAGGGAGTAATTAATAAGAGTAAAACTTAATCCCCAATTTTTAACAATTTGTCTACTTTCTATCTATAATCAATAAAAAAAACGTGTGCTTTGCATATTTGACTTGCACATACCACCTACCTCTACTTCAAAATAGTTATACACTTGAATAATTAGAGTACTATTAATCAATTAATATTATTTTAAGTATTATTCTTTATATACAAAAATACATGGCCAAATAAAATCTAATTAAATTGTCTTAATGCATAATTTAATAATATAACTTTTAACAAATTTTAAATTTTTGAACTAATTGAACTAGAAGGCATAACAAATGAGGAAGTATTTGAGATGAGTAACTGGGCAAGTAAGATCGTAATATCAAATGACAATTAAAAATGTTGCAAAATGAATCAAGTGTTACAAAATAAGCTTAGAAAGTAGTATTACATTGAGGGGTTGGCATATGGGATTTGAGAATTGAGGGAGGAAATGAAATTTGTTCTTTTAAAAGATTGGAAAAATTATTATGAATAATCCTATCTACTAATGAACCACTGTGAATAATTTTGTACTATCGATTATTTATAAATAAATCCCACCTTTTCACTATTTTTGCTCGTGGCAACCCCAGTAAAAGTTAACTAGTTGTTGCAGGTTACCATATAGTCGTTGCAGGTTCTTCTCCAAGCCCTTTTTATGTCTTTATTCTCCTTTCTTTTTATGTCTTCTCCTTCATTAACCCTAATTTTCTTCATTCTTATTCTACTTCACCTAATTTCTTCCATTTTGTTCTTTCATCTTCTTCACCTACTTCCATCTCCATAACACAAATTTTTTTTTATTCTTCTGGGAATATGAACTCCAATTATTTTGCAAGCCATAGTAGAGCTTCAAATTGGAATAACAGGATATGATGTGAGCATGGGTATATTGCAAAACTGCAGGTGGCGAAACAGCCACGGTTCAAACAGTACGCACAAACCCTATTTTCGGTAAAAACAAAAGGCAGACGCAGATAGTTGAATGTGGAAAAATTCGAAATTAGAGATGAGGGGAAGGAAATCAACATAGTACCAGCAAGAATTGAAGATGAAAAGAGAGAAACTTGAAGATGGAAAGAGGGAAGTTTAGAAGATGGTGAGAGAAAAGTTTGTCATGAGGATGGAATAAAGGGGATGAAGAGGAAAATAGCAAAGGCTAACATGCAATAGCCGATTAATTTTTACTAGGAGCGCCACGAGCAAAAATAGTAAAAAGATGAAATTATTCATAAATAATTAATAGTACGGATTATTCACAACAGTGTAATATAACAAACAAAAAATAAACAAGTCCCTAAGATGGTATTTGTGGGGAGACTTACATTTTCATCTTTTTCTTTTATGTCTCTAATATGACAAACAAAAAATAAGACATCTTTATCTTCAAAGCTTCATCTTAAAAATCTCATATTCAAGTCTCAATAATCCCATACTCGCAATCCCTTGTGCCAAACACCCCTACAGGATCCATTACAACTTGAGGTGGAGCAAATTAACTTAGGACAAGAACTAACCAACTTAGCAATTTATTCGTGTATGAATACAGATATCACATCAATTGGTACCAAGAAAGATTCCAACAACCAAACTCAAACTCATCTCATTCATACACCAAGCTTCTTACACCAATCAATCTGTCCAAGCAAAATTGCAATACCATTTCTAAGCGATAACCGCCAAATTTCATAATATCGCAAATCGTCAAATATTTGTAAAAGAATTCTAAATTATTTTTCTCATAGAGAAATAATCATTCATCAAACATGAACAAACCAAAAAATTGAAACAACATTACTCCAATATTCATGTTTATCAAAATGTATCGATTACATGGCACAAAAACAAACTACCTAACAAAATCCGATAGCCATTGATATAGCTATTAGATCGATGAACTAAGATTGAACGAAAAGACAACGGAAAAAAGAAAATTAACCATAGCAGTCGAAGATCTTCTACTTGGATCTTTGTCTCATCTTTCTACGCTTCCTCTTCAACCTTCTCATACGCTTCTTCTTCCACTGTAAGTATCAATTATAACAGTAAAATAACGTAAGATTTTGATATAAACTGAAGAGAAATAACAATTGAAAAATCGAAGAGAAATTACCTTGGCCCTCATGATGAATGGATAACGAAGACGGCGATCTGAAAACCCTAATCAACAAATATTAATGTCCTGGTGAGGAAAAAAAAAAAGGATTTTGATCTTATATACTAGTGTCCTACCGAAGGTTCTAAATTAACGGGCTTTTAGAAAGGGATTAAATTTGTTATTGGGCCCGTTTAAGACAATGTTTGGCTACTACAGCTTTCTAGAAGAGTCGGATTGGGCTAGTTTCAAATTAGGACAAACTATGTTATGACTCAAATAAATTGAAAAATACTTAAAGTGAATAAAAGAAATGGAAGGACTAATACAATTTTTTGAATTGTGTTTCTTGAATTATAGTCTAACACAAATTTTTGTGAGAGACGGTCTCTTTGAGAAACAATCTTTGATTGGGTCGGCCTATAAAGGAAAATATAGAATAAGAGTAAGAATTAAACTTTAATGGATTGGGCCTGAGAGGCGTCTATCAAAAAACCGTCTCTCAGAAAACTAGCTACTAGTCTAATCATTATGTTTAAAACAACATTAACCGTCTACACAAATTTACTACTCCGCATTGCTACAAATATATCCATTATGTTATCAACGGATCAACCATAATGCTACAAATTGTCATGGGTTCATGTGGACAATTTCACAACTTGTGAGCACAAGGACGCATAAGAGGAGAATCGACCATATAGTTTATATGAGGTTCTTTTCTAACTGTATAATTAACTATATGAGTAGGTTCTTGTCTAAAAGGGTGTTTGGCAAACGAATGGTAGCCGATAGCTGACATAGTGGCTGAGTTGACCAACTGATTTTTTTAACTGGTTTAACCAACTGATTTTAAACCCGGTGCTATGAACAGTTTGTTCAACAACAATTTATTCATATCAATAAGTTGTTTTAACCAGCTAGTTCATTAAACACTAGCATTAGCTGATTTGTCTATCCAACCCTCTATTTACATTAAAATAAATTAAAATTAATCAATAAGACAATTTATCATACACCCTCTTAACATTGTATAATAATCGATGAGTTAGTACACCAAGTATATATGCTACTCAACATTTATTAAATCATTGATGTGGATGAGCATTTGGCCAACAAGTAACTTCAAGTTAAACTTGGATAGAGTCAAATTTTAATAGTTTGTCCGCTAACTCAAGTCGATAAACATCCTACAAAAAGAAAGAAATTCGCAGGCCCCAACTTAACACTATGTCAGTTATCACTATATAAAGACATATCTAATATCTTGAAGGATCTAAGTAAAAGTAATACCATAGAAATTATAATTATGTCAAATAAATGTGAATATAAAATCTTCATCTGAAATATTTAATATCAAATTGTTTGATGATTCAAATATTCACCTTTAAAGTGGTAGAGTGAGGGAGCGATATAGTCAAATGAAATTTAATCTCAGGACATTACCTGAAAAATAGATACTTGTTTTAATTGAGATAATACTCAATTCTTATTGTTTAAAAATATAAGTTAAAAGTATGAATAACGGTAGATAAATAAAAATATAACAAATTTATTAATGGAAAGACAGAAAGAAGCTACTTTGTATAGAGTGTTTACTACTAGATCTTTTTAATCAACTATTCCGTCCGAATTAATTTAGTTGTTCCATTTGGTTTTTTACACTATTTATTAATCCTGTTTAATTTATATATAATTCTTAATCCATAAGTTAAAACATAGTCATGTCTCATGTGAGATCATGTTTGATTCGTCTCAATGCAAGGATTATTCGTTTTATCAACTTTTCATAATTTTTATTTAAGTACAATTAGAGATATTAAAAGTTAAAATGTTACCTCGACAAATGTGCCCAAGCAAATGAGACAACAAAATTGATTAGGAGTAGAGTTGTTCATGGGCGGGGTACCCGCCAAGCCCGGCCCGCCCGGCTCAAAAAAACGGGCGGGCATGGACAGCGTTTATTAAAAAAAATTAAATTTTGGACTGGTAATACCTGCCTGCCAAGTTTAATATATTAATTTATTAATAATTAATTATATTAAGTAATGCTAATTAGTAATCTAAATTCTTGTGTTTGAAATTTGGACTTTGGTCTTTGGGACCAAATTTATTAGTAGTAGTACTATTACCTATATAAAGGAAATTCCTAACTAGGAGCCTAGAGTACTTTATTACTTTGCTTGAGCCGTCCACCATACTTTTCATTTCTCAAAGCAAGATTGAAAATTTGAAATACTGTATGAGATTTTATATTTTGTATTATATTTTTGATATTTATGTAAGAAATACCCGCCTACTCGCGGGTCCCGCCCGCTTTAAAAATGGGCGGGTAGCGACAAAATAATATGCCCGCAAACGCAGGCGGGCATTTGAATATTTCTGTCCACGGGTAGATTTTGTAGCAAATACCCGATCCGCTACCCGCTCAAGCCCGCCCATAAACACCTCTCATTAGGAGGGAATATGAAAATAAAGTGTGGGTATCAACTTCCCATTTGCAATTCTAATTTAAATTGCAGCGTAATCATGTCTTATCGAGTTAGGATCCTCTTCATTACTTAAAATGTAATGGAGAGTCCATTACAGTACCTAATGGTTAAAATTAGCTGATGGAGCAAAATAGCAAGAATTTTGAAATTTTATTTTTTATTTTAAAATAGGTGTCAAAATCTTAGTATAGGGTAATATAATAGATAAGGGTAATGGAGAGGATCCTAATACAGTCTTATCACTTTAATATGAAATTGGAGTGTGCTTATAACTATTTTAATTATAGGGTAGAATGAAATTAAGCATTAAGATAAAATATGATTCTCGAATGTACATATAACTTAAAAATTGCGAACCTAATATTTGCAAAGTGATTTATTAATATTTTCCACTAAGTAAATGTTCCACTGTTGTTAAACCAAATTTTCCAAACATATTTTATCCAAACTAGAGTAATGAGTTGTAACCCCCCATAATTAGGTCAAATTTTAATAAGAATTTTTAAAATAAAACATAAACCAAAGCCTAATCACGGAAGCATTACCGCCACATCTATCCCTGATAAGGAATAAATGTAAGGCTAAATAACTATATAAAATAATTCTATGCAGTACAATTTTTACAACTGGAACTGAAATTATAACTAGGACGTGACTACTAATAAACTAATTTCCTAGGTGAGCCTCACTCTACGATCCCCACACGATCAATAACCTGCAAAAAATAAGAATACAAGAAAAAACAAGGGAAAAACTCCCAAAGTCAGGAAATTGAGTAATTCCAACTCCATCCCGTAAAACAATTTTAGTTGAAATAATTTAAGAAAACAAACTATAATTGAGTTGAAAATAGTTGTAGAAATTAAAGTAATATAAAGTTGAGTTAAAGGTCGATTTTATGAATATAAATATAATAACACATAAGCCAATTAATTAATTTGATATTTAATGATGACAACACATATATCCAATTTTTAATTTGAGGGAACGAGAACACCAGTAGGCCGAGGCTTTACCCATATACCTACTTCATCAAGAGGTTGTCACCCCAAAAAATTCATCAAGGCCAGCAAAGTAGTCTCAGGTAATCCCTAGTGTGCACACCCCTTCTACTTGGATCACAACAAATAGAAGGAAGACCAAAAATCGTATCGAGCATCAAAAATAATAATAATAACCTGTCGGCAGCTATACTAACCAAACAGGACAACCTGTTCATCACTCTTATACTTGGATCACAACAAATATAAGAGCTTCATTCCCATCGTGTTACACTTTACGTGATTTAATATATTTTAATAATTAGCCGCGAGCATACAAACGTACGATCTAACATACATTATCTATTTTATTTTAGGATCACAAATTTTCTAAGAAAATATATCTCAAGAGTATCCATGTGAATTCTCATTTGTCAAATCACCTTTTTAACATCAATTGGTGACAACAATTAATATCATGAGTATTTCTCTTTCGACTCAAATCGTATTTTAAAACCATTATTAAAATATTAATATAACTTTCATAAAATAATAAATATTTTCTTTCAAATTTAAACCATATCAAATTTTGTTGTTAAAATGATAATACAAATTTTATCAGAAATAACAATTATAAATTCAACGTTGGCACAAAATAATATTCAATATAAATTGAGAATAAAGTATATAAAACATAATGTCATATAAAATAATATCATACTATTTCACGTAACACGTTTAAACAAGTTAATATCACTTAGCACATAATACTAACGGGATAATCCTAATTAGATGGATATTGAGAATTACCTTGTGAAAAGAGCCCTAGAACATAATTGTATGCTCCTATCAAACTTTCTTTACAAACTTGACATTTGAATTATAATTGTGGTTTAGAATTTGTATATAGTATATTCAAAGATTGAAAATACTATAAAGGAGAAAAATGAATTGATAATAGGTGTAAAGAAAGAAAAATGATCAATGAAAGAAAAAGAATTAGAAGGAGAAGAGAGAAAACTGATTTGGTGAAATATCAAATATGAAAAACGGTCTTATTTATAGGTATAAAATGATGGAGGTTAATAAGAATGGAGAAAAATGGGAAGAATGATACAGTTAAATGGGTAGTTATTTTAAGAATGAAGGAAGGAAGTTAATATATATATATATTTTTTTTTTAGTAACCGTGTAAATTTTTATTTTTTTTTAAATACAATTATTATTATTTTTTTTTTAATAAAACTACTCCTAAATTTTTGGGTTTTTATTTTCTTATCTTTTTTTTTTTGTGTATTTAACGTGAGACATATTTTTTTTGACAAAGTTTCTTTAATTTGTATTCTTGTATTTTAATTTATAAATTATAAATTTTTTTTTTTATATATATATTTTTTAAAATATTTCGGATATTACATGAGTAATGTCCAATTTAATTTTTGAAACTTTTTACTACAATTTACTCTAATTTTATTTTATTCTCAACCCAATAATTAATATCAACTTTATATTTCTCCATCAGTAATAAAAATTATAAAAAAATACGTAATTTAAAAGTATACATTAAGACGAATCTAACGAGATCTCACGTAGATATATTTCTCTTTTAAATATGTGTCAAAACATTAATCAAATTTCTCTCTTTATAATGTCGAATATTCCAAATTCAAAAAACATTAGAAAAAGAATGGAGATATTTTAAGTCGTTATTAAATAAGTCACCTAATAGAATACAAGACTTTAACTTAGTTTTTAATAGTTCACACATCAAAAAAAATTGATAATTACTTTTTAAATTGATAAAAAAAACTAACTTTAAAGCTTAGATAGCCTCTATTAACATCAAGAGGTTGGGACCAAGAACAATCACAGAACAAATTGATTTAATATGTTTCTTATCCAATTTTCTAGACATTAATACACCTTATCATCTTATCCATCAATTTAAGATTAAAATTCAACTACTTTTTACTTGGGATTTTAATTAACTCTGGATTTTAATTAACTCCTGGATTTGTTTGATCATTGATCTGCAATTCAGCTTATCTTATTAGAAGGTCTACCATAAATTTTGCTTTCCATCACCATTTTTTCAATTTACTATCCAAATTAAGTACAGCACTTTAAAGATTTTGATCCAAATTAGTAATTACTAACGTACTATTTCAAAATACTTGTAATATTCCCTTCTATTCATCTAAAATGTCTCATTTACTTTATACACTTTATCCAATGCACTTATTCGATCCTTAATATATCGAGTTATGTATAATTAAAAATTATAAAAAGTTGATATTAATAATCTTTACATCAAAACGAATCAAATAAGATCCCACATGATTATGTTATAACTTATAGATTCGTAAATGTAATAAAATGCAAGAGTGATAGATGATTAGTGTCCCAAAAGTAAATGAGACATTTTAGATGAATAAGAGGTAGTATTATTTTTATGCAGTTCAATACACTAATATCCCTCCAATTCACAACTACTGTCCAACTTTTTTAGGGAAAATTATTTTAAAAACTCTCAATTATTCGCAGTTTAAATATAAAACTCTCAATTATTAATTATTATTCAAAACTGTACTCCCAACTAAAGCACTAATACAATATTGTAACCTATTTTAACTGGTTACCATTTTGTTAAAATAGGAGGGTACGTGAAGGGTGTGTAAGTTCAAAGGGGTGAGGTGATTAATAAGTACAATTGGATCCCATTAATTCTCTACCAAAACCACTCTATTCGGTTATAAGTCATCTTGGACTTTAAATTTAAAATGGGCCTAAAGTTGGGAGTTTTAAATAATAATCAATTGTTGGAAGTTTTATATTTAAACCGCTAATAGTTGGGAGTTTTTAATGTAATTTTCCCATTTTTTATTGGATAAGTTCATCCCAAATGTCTCATTTCTATTTTTAGTCATGATTTTTTATCTAAATACGCCATGTTCACACAAGTAATAACCAAAATACCTCCTCTTTTACTTCTTACAATACTCCAACTATCACCTTTACAATTAATTTAAGGAAAAATTACCGTAAATAATACAACATTTTGTTAATTTTCCTAAAATAATACGAGCTTTTGATTAACCATGAATAATATCAACTTTGGGAGGTTTTCTCTAGAATAATACCAACTTTAGTTTATTAACTAATTTACAAAAATTTTTTGTCATATGATCACATATAGTTTAATTTTTAACATATTAGGTATATTATAGGAAAACACCCCATAAGTTGGTATTATTCATAGTTAATCAAAAGTTGGTATTATTGTGGGGAAATAAGCAAAATGTTGTATTATTCCTGGTAATTTTTCCTTAATTTAATCAATTAAACTGCACCAACCACCACCTTTTTTGTGGACCTCAATCTACAATTTCCGTAGTTCCGTATCCTTATTGGACAATAGATATGAATTGGAGAGAGTATTATTTTTACAGAAATCAAATAAAATCTAATTTGAGTATGATTTAATTTATAAATTAAAAATTAATTACAAATTAATAATAAAATCTAATTTGATTATGATTTGATTTGAAACATGATACAATTTACTTCTCAATTTGCTTACACTCTCATAACAATGAATTTTAGCAAAAAATATAATTACTAAATAAAACCATAATTGAAAGAAGAAATTTCACTACAATATATTACAAAGGCTGATAATGTTTTACAAATATAATAATAATGTCAAGCCTTAATCTTAACATATAAAATAAAAAATTAATAAAAACTATTCATAATTTAAAAGAGCTGCAAAATTTTATAGTTCTCCATTAATATACAACCAAATAATTTTTAGCTCAAAACAATTTATTTTTCATTTTACAAAATAAAAAAAATATAGAAAAAAAAATGAGAAAAATTCCACAGCCACAAAATCACATTTTTGTGAAAATGGGTTGTTACAAAATCTTCCTCCCTACCAACCCACAAAGTAAAAGGAGTGGGAAAACAGTTGATTTTCTTTTAAATTTGAAACAAAAAAATAAAATAAAATAAAACTCACACCTATTCTAGACTTGTTCTAGTAGTACCGAGTCAGTAGGTGATTCAACTCGGAAAGTTAATCTACAAAGAGGACAACTCGACTGAGTACTGAGCCACCGATCTACACAATCCGAGTGAAATCGGTGGTCACATTTTGGCAAAACTTTAACCTTATCACCATCTTCAAAAACACCTAAACAAATACAACATTCAAGTTCATCGTCTCTTCCGGCAGAAGACTGTTGATGAAGAATAATCGGAATAGCTTTAATGGCGATTGGATCTAATCCACGGCATACGACGGTACAAGACGACGGCGCGTGAGGCGCGTGAGGATAGTGAGCGTGGTGAATATGCCGGAAACGGAAATACCAACGCGCATAGAGTAAGAGAAGAGTGACTAAGAGTATAATAGAGAAGAGTATAAAGAGGTAAAATAAGGTTTGTCCATGGATTTGGAAGTTATGATCGTCGAACTCGGAGTAATGCCAATGGAGTAAATGGGAGTTTTCTTGGGCGGAGAGTTGGGAGAGGTGGCTTAAGAGGCGGCGATTCATGGTTGGGCGTCGGAAAAAGATTGGAACGGAATTTTTAAAATGTTTTTGGGTTAATAGAATTGGACGAAATTGGTTAGAGCATGTGAGTTATGTTGGGGTGTTTATAGAGTTAATGAGAAAAGGGAGGGGGTGTGTGGTGGGGAATAGGGGGATAAAGGTGGGTGATGGCCACGTAGATGGTGGGGAGTATAATTGACCATTGTTGTACTTATTTTATTGGATGGATCTCGTGTGGGACCGCCGTATGTATGGGAGTATGGGACTGTACAATCCAACTCATAGTTTTTTGTTACGTAGTTGCTTCGTCCCCCAAATACTCGTTCCATTATGATTATTAATATTATTTAGTTTATTATTCAAGCTTATTTTACGTATTATAGATAATGTGTAAGAGAAAATATAGTCCAGGGTGATCTTATTTGAATCGTTTAATCGCACACTTTTATAATATTTTATGTGTATAGTTCAATATATGAATGATTAAAATAACACAATAGATTGCGTGAAAAGTCAAATATAACAAGTATAGTGGTACAGAAAAAATATTAACTTCAAACTTCTAAACACTCAATTTAACACCTAAAACGTTCTCCACACCCTTCATTTCCTTCTTCCAGGATTTAACTTTATTTTTGAATTAACCTACTATTTTTAGTGTTAAAGTGTCAATTCTAAGTCTTAAAATCATTATGCTAAAACTTAAGTCTTACCTTTCTTCACAAGGGTTAAAATTATTACTCTAAAATTTAAAAATTAAAATGTCTATTTTAAGGATTTAAAGTTGTCCAATTCAAAACTTAAAACGTTTATTTCAAGATTTAAAATACTCATTTTAAGTTTAAAATTACCGCTAAAAAAATTATATTTGTAACAACGATACTTAAATGTTTTTAGTAGAAAAAATTAAATGGGCTAGAGTTAGGTATAATTGAGTTGGGATGGGAGAGGTCACATGAATGGGGCAGCCACATTGAAGATTTGACATAAGTACTTCATTTGCATTTCATTCGAGTCAAAGATCTCATGATAAATATTTCTTCCCTTTCAAATTGCTTGTAAAGTTGCAATAATAATTTTTATACTATTCATTCATCACATAGTCAAGTGGGCTCTTGGTGGATTTATTTTAATATAAAGATTAATAATATCCACTTTTAGATTTATTCTTAGTTAAGAATATTAAGGGTCATATTAACACATTGGAGCACGTAAAAGCAAACGTAGCAAGTGATTTGGAACAGAGGAAATACTTAATACAAAAATTACCTAGAATAATCCAAGTTATTCATGATTTTCCTACAATAATTCCACCTATTGATTAACCCCGAATAATTCCAACTTTGAGGGGTATTTTCCTCGAGTAAACTTGGATGATCCGATAACCTGCTATAGTAGGTAATTCACCAAAAAATAAATTAAATATTAACTTAAATTAAATAACATTTTTGAAAATTTACATAAAAAATTCTAAATAATAAAAAAAATCATAAATTTTTTATGAACATTTTTTAACATTTTTTTCGACATTTTATTTTAATTTATCTTTTTTTTTAAAAAAATAAAACTTGTTATAGCAAGTCATCCGGTTATCGGGTTTACTCTAGGAAAATGCCCCTCAAAGTTGAGATTATCCATGGTTAATCAATAGGTGGGATTATAATTGTAGGAAAATCGTGAATAATTTGGATTATTCTAGGTAATTTTTCCTACTTAACAATATGTGTTGTTCGATTCTTTCTAAACCTTATTTATTATAGTTGTATGAATAGGATATACAAAGTATGATGAGGATGTTTACTTATTCATTTAGAATATTTTATACACTCTTTTCGTATAAAATTATACTCCTGAGAAAAAAATAAGTGGACGAAAAAAATTAATAGTTAAAACGTAAAAATAAAAGAGTGAGATCATTTCTATCGATTTTTATAATATTATGCAAAGCAGCTAAAACAAACTAAAATAAAAATTAATACAATTTTATATAATGGAGTATAGTTAGTGATGGCCACGGTCCGGGTTGGCCCGGTCCTAAACCGGTCCCGAACCGCTTGAAACCGGAACCGGAACCGGAACGGGAACGTTCGTGACAGGTTCCGAACCGGAACCGAACCGCGGAACCGTGAACCCGTCGGGAAAAACCGAAAAAACCGGACCAAAGAACCGCAGACCGGTTCACCCGCCCCACCGGCTCAGTGGAACCGCCCAGAACCGCGAACCCGGACCGGACCGGTTCACCCGGCCCAACGGTTCTATGGAACCGGAACCGGAACCGGAACCGGAGCTGAAAAACTGCATCAACTTCAAACGCTCGCCATTTCTTGCTCGGTTATCGGAATCGGACATATAATATACCGTTGGAAAGCCCTTGAAGTCTAGTTTCCAATGCCGCAAACTTTGTATTAATACAATATTCCTATCAAAAGTTATAGCCAAAAGAGTAGACATGTATCAAATTTCACCTTAATACTTTTGCATTAACAACACTTTTCTACTCTTTTGCTTTTTTACTCTTCATGGCTTGACAAAATTGATACATTGATATGTTCTTTGAGCCTTGTAAACATGATTAGCACCAAAAACCCACAAAAATGACTCAAAGTACCATAATTCACCCATTTGGCTACAAATTGGACATGGAATACCGAAATGGAGTGGAACCACATAAAACAACCCTAAACCGCCTCTAAACATCGAAAATGAGCGCAAATATGTTAATGATGAGTGCAAATAATTGCACTTATCATATGTCCACGAAACTAAGATTTTTTCATATGTTTATGAACCAAACGTTCACTTAGTAATAAGTGAATGTATTATTGTTTTTTATCATCTTCTTAGACATTCTCATGATGATAGTAACGTTTTTTTAAAGCCGATTCTTGCAGATATGATGGATAAGTGGAAAGCGTATTTCACTAATTTTCCTTATATTTATGGAATTGCGACAATTTTAGATCCGTGTTTTAGGACGGAAAACCTAAGTAAAATAATAGGAATTTAGTACCAAAGCATTAGATCGCCCGTCTAGTGATGTACATAATTGTGTAGGAAATTGTAAAAAACTTTTAGCGGACCTTTATGACCATTATTCTAGTATATATAACCCGAGTCGCGATACGTCTAGGCGTGCTAGCGTCTCGGCACGTCCCGATTATTATAATCCCGTAATCGCTAACATAATAAGTCGAGATGATAATTTCCTAGTCATCTTCTTCCTCCTCCTCCGCTTCATATTTAGAATTAGATAATTATCTTAAACATCACTTTGAAATCGACCAAAGTAATTTTAATATTTTAGAATGGTGGAAAGAAATATC
The DNA here is from genome assembly GCA_019425755.1 of Amaranthus cruentus. Classification (NCBI taxonomy): domain Eukaryota; kingdom Viridiplantae; phylum Streptophyta; class Magnoliopsida; order Caryophyllales; family Amaranthaceae; genus Amaranthus; species Amaranthus cruentus. The sequence continues at coordinate 16,526,815 of CM033460.1, forward strand.
AATAAAATATCATATATTATCGCGAATTGCAAAGGATATCCTTGCAATTCCTGCTTCTACTGTTGCGTCGGAGTCGGCTTTTAGTGCAGGTAAAAGAGTTTTGGATGAAAAGAGATCCCGTCTTGCACCACATAGTATTCAAATATGTGTTTGCAAAAAAGATTGGGATCAAGCGGAGGTCCGAATGCAAGACTAAAGAACGATGATGATCAAGACGAAGATGATCCATGGATGATGATGGATACGTCTGCATCATCGTCGGGAGGAGAGTTGGCGGAAGCATCTAACCAACCAGATAATGACGATGACGAGTAGGATCGCGAATACGGAATATCGGCCCACGGTATTCAACAACTAATAATAAAAGGTATGACAAAGAACTACGTGGACTTTGATTCCTTTGGGATACGTAGGCAGCTTAGTATTCCTTCGGGATACTAGGTTCAAGTCCATTCTCTCCCCTTTTTTTATTTATGATCTTTATCGTTGATTCGTTTCTTATTAATTTATTTATTCCTTCTTTTTAGTAAATATTTTAATAACGATGACAACCAATGAATTTCGCTAATAATCAAGTAATCGACGAAGGTACGTCCGCATTATTATAGTATTTTTTTATTAAAATTAAAGGAAAAATAAGAACGGAACCGATGGTCCGACCCACCCGACCCGGAAATTGAAACCGCCGGAATCGTCTCATAAACCGCCAAGGAACCGGTTGGAACCGGCCGAAACCGGTTGGAACCGGCCGGAACCGGAACCGGAACCGGAAACGTCCGGGTCAGGTTCCAAATGGAACCGGAACGGAACCGGCCCAACCCGGACCGTAGTCTCCTTTGAAATGATAGGGATATATATTGGTGAATGAATGATTTGCTTTATATGACAAGAAGTGAAAATGAAGGGAGTTGTTAATTGTTATAGCTTATAGGTTAAGTTTTAAAGGTGAAAGAAAGTTAAGAAGAGTATGTAGCTTGATGTTTTTATTTGAGGATTACAGCTATAATCGTATTGTTATTTGATTTGATATAATTGATTAAACTTTTTTAGTTATTAATAGAAATTTTGTATGATTAATATTTAAATGCAAATGTTAAAATATCTATGCATTTATGTTTAAAGATATTATTAAAGTAATATATATAACTTTCTTTTGTGGGAGTGTATGATGAGAGAAGAGAAAAAACTTTTTGAAAATTTAATGCTAAAAGGCAGAAATTTTTTTAACAGAATAGTACTTACTCTTCAATTGCGACAAAAGCTTTATAGAAGTTTTTCAAAGAATAAAGCAAGCATTTGAATTTTGATAGATTTATGTTATGCTCATAAATTATATGGTAATAGTCATAAATTATAATTGCTATCTTCAAATCATCTTATTTTTTATAAAATTCATTTAAATATATTACTATTTAAAAATATGATATAAATACAAAAGAAAAATTGTAAATAAAAATTTTTCTAATCGAAGTTTCATCAGCATCAGACTGACTTTTTTTTTTAGTGATACATCAGGCTGACTTTTTTTTTTGAAGCCTTATTTTATCAAGTAAAATCATGTGTCTCTTACTATTACTATAGGGGAAGTATCTCATTTCTTTATGTTTTACGATTTTATTCCTTTTATAAAATGGTTTGTTCATCATATATTTTAGTTTTAAAATTTTTTATTTCAACCTTTTAAATTTTTTTTTATCAAATATTTATATTTTCCTTAAAAAACTAAATTTTTTCCTTGATACTTCCTCCGTTCTAATATAGTTGTAACATACGAAAAATAAGCATTATTCACTTATCTCCCTTAATTTGTGATTAATAAGTAATCTATAAGTTAAAACATAGTCAAGTGAGATCTTGTTTGATTCATCTCGACGTAAAGATTATTAATATCAATTTTTTATAATTTTATATTATACATAATTATAGATATTAAGTATTGAATTAGTGCATTAAACTGCGTAAAAAAGGCAAATGTTGTAAATATTTTAAAAACTGTAATTCGAAGAGAGCTACTAGTATTTCAAATTTTAATGGACCATTCCAAGGGTAAAGTTGTGGCGGCCACACATCATGTTTATGAGTGAAGCTACTGTTTGACATCATGTTATAACAGACAATGAAGGATTGATGGGAAACATGGGAGCTCCCGAAAGAGAGTCGGCAGCATCAACCATCAATGGAGTATAACAAGGTAATGATGACGAGTAGAACTTAACTAGCTTAACTTCCCTACTACTTTCTCCATTCTGAATAGTACTCCGTCTATATGGTTGTTGACACTACTTAAAAGTTTTATTTTCCATATTGAGGCTAATGTGAAAAAAGAGTAAGTGAGGCTTGTTTGAATCGTTTAATTAAATATTTTCATAATGTTATATTTTTATAATTTTTAGATATGTATGGTTGAATAATTAAATTATCAAAATAACACATTAAATTGCGTAAAATGTCAAATATAGCAAATATAGTGAAACGGAAGAAGTGTATACTTCATATGCGTGAAATATTTTAATTCAATTATTATTACCTTCATATAAATAAATCAAATTGATATTATATATGTTAGAATATTTTTTATATTTATCATAAAAATATATTGCTTAATATTAATGAAATTAAATATTGTTGAATCGTTGAATAATGTCTTTTACTCAAAGAATTTTGGCAGGAAAAGATAAGTTATTTAAATTACCAATTTTAATATATACTCTTATTTTAATGTCTACTAGGATTATACCCGTGCAATGCACGTTATAGGTTTACTTTAGTTTTATAAATTGTTTTGGCTAATAACATGTCGGACCTTTTACAAAATTCAACAAAATCCTCATATGAAATCTTTCACCATTGTATGATAAGACATGATAATTCTTATAAAGCTAAAAACAACATTATTAATATTAGTATGAATATGAATTTGTAGAGTCTATATCAATATCAAGTATTTAATTACAATTAAAACCACTTTAAATAAAACTCTTCATTAACAATTTAGATTGCATTAGGGAAGATGAAGAGATGAGTTCCAAAACAACAATCTAACACTATTAGAATGACATTTGGCAAAGTGGTTTTAAAATAGTGACACTTGTCACAATTGTTTCTAAATTAGTATATTTATAATTCTAAGAACGGGATATACTGGGTGGGATGATGATGATGACGACTCTTATTTTAATGTCTCTTTTTCATTTTTAAAAACTCACACCAAAATGTCTCATTTCCTAACTTATTTATAAACTTTTCACTTATTTATATACACAATTGCTACTCCCTCCACCCCTTCTTATTGTCCACTTTCTAGTGGGCACGCAAATTAAGAAAAATGGTAGTGGGGTATTTTTAGTGATTATAATAATTGAAAATGTGGTAGGTGGTATATTTTAAATAATATAAGTTGGGGTAGTTGAGGGTATTTAGGTAAAAAAACTTTGCCAAAAATAGAAAGTGGACAATTAGAGTGAACTGACCAAATAAGAAAAGTGGACAATAAAAAAGAAACGGAGGGAGTATTAATTATCACTTTTTTTTATTTATAATCCCCTTACACAATCAACTTTGTGCATTCCTGCCTACAACAAATTTAGCTTTTTGCGACATTAGATTTAGTGGCATTAAAAAATATCACTAATTGATCATATTTTTGATATAATAGTTATTGGTTTTTATTTTAAGTTTCACCATAAAGAGATTTAGCGACACATAAATTGGTTTTTAGTGGCATATGTAATTATCACTCCAGTCTATAGTGACATTTGTGAGAAATGTCACTAGATCCTATGTCGCTAAATCTTTAGTGTGACTTTTTAATATGCTGTAAAAGAGTTTAATAAATGTCACTAAATCCTCTATATACACTATAATAAATTTGAAATAGCGGCATTTAAATTAAATGTCGCTAAATATATCCCACTATAAGCAAATTATGTTGTAGTGTCTCTTTACTAGCTCTCTGTTGGAGGGGGTACAAATATAGTATGTCCGCTATTTAATTCCTCCCGAACCTTGACTTTATACGGATTGTTATAACTAAGTACATTATTAAACGAGATAAATGATTAAAGTAGGAGGAAGTAGGATAGATACGAGACTTCAACTATTTATAGTTAAAGTTTTGGTAATAGATTTTAACTTTTTTAGTCGATTATATATGATTTTATTGATCAATAACAAAGTGATTAAGATTGGCTTAGCTCATGCTACCCATAATTAAATTTTTGATATGACAAAATAATTATCTTTTGAATTTTGGGCATCCTATTAGTTTGTAAACTTTCCTATAAATAAAAATAAGAGCGCAACATATAGTTGATATAATATACTTCATAGTTCATACCAATCAACGAGACCAAGCGTGCTCTTAGATTGGTCCAACATAGACATTGACACAACCAACTAACATGCTATATAATATATATAATATATATTTGTGTATCTCATTCATTTTCATTATTTAGTGAAAAAACTATTATATCGTTGTAAGATTATTTTGATATTATTTGATAAAAAATGAAAAAGGAAAATATGTTTTCTAGATTATTGGAAATATTATAAAGATTAAATAATGGTAGATATAAAAGTTAATGAGGAATAGAGTAGGATAAAAATAGGAGTAGGTGAAACTTTAAATAATTGGTTTTTTACTAAAAATGAAAATGTGGCAAGAAACTTCCCAAAATAGAAACTGTAGCGAGTATTATGAAACGGAGAAAATACTAAATTATCTTCATTGTAGGGTTTGCGCCTACTATCCAATATCCATCATGTATACTTATGTTATGTCATTATGTGTAATCCTCTCTCTTCATTGTTTTTTCATGTATTGTTTTGTAAAAACCAAGTAATATATTGTTCGTATAATTAATTTTTAAAATTACAATTGTAATATTCTCATAAGAATCTTTCAACTATCTATTATTTTTCAAGACTAACAACTACCCTCATAGTTACTTTTCAAGATACTTTTTGCGAATAAACTCTAGACTTTCAAGCACATACTTCCTCATGCATGACAATGTGAACAAAATCTCACCCCTACTCTTAAATGCTTCATTAAGTACATTACATGTAGTAATTACGAAGAATAACACATATTAGAAGACGAGAGCTTCGTTAATTAACATCCATGAAGAAACTAAATCAAAACTCATTTCCATAAATAATACCATTTAACGCCTATAATCAAACACCCTGTAAGCAGGTCATAAAGATACTTGATATAATTTAAATAATGAGTCTGGGCAACCAAACAAGGAGAAGAAGAAGTAGTCCACTCATAAACCCAAAGAAGGTTCACTACTAAAACCAATTGGTGGTATTAGGAGTTACTCCTTGAGTTTATAAAGTGATGCATACTCTTCTTTTTCTCCGATGTGGGACAACTCACATGTGGGTAACACATGAGCACTTCAACAATACTAATACATCGTAATCCGATATGCTAACAAGCACTTGATCATATAATGTTCTTATGGGTTTGATCCTATCCATATATAGAATGTAGATATAAAACAAGTTTGTAGCTAGTTTTTGACAAGAAAAAACATCTTTGAACATTGACAAGACGAGGACCTAAGATATAAACGCAACCATTGTTTACTTATTTATAGTGCAAATTGATCAAGCTAGCTAGCATACATAGGGACAACTGATAAATAAACTTTACAATTCAGCACTATAATAATATATACAACCAAATTAAATACGTACAGAATTATAAAAGTGATAGCAACATAACGCACTTATTAGAAAATATAGCTTAGGAGTGGAATTAACAAGACATATTATTGTAGCTTCTCCTTTTTTGACTAAAAAGACATAAACCAAACTCAATGGGAAATATTTTTGAGTTGGATAACACGTCAAATGTGGGGCTTTAAGAGAATTGTTTGTTCATATGTAGCTTTCATTCATATAAAGAAAAAGAAAAATTAAATTAAAATAGTTAGCTTACTAGTTAAGTAGCAATCATGGTTGGAACTACTTGTATCTAACTTGATGTAAGAAATTGAAATCGAGTATGATTTAATTCAACATGAGATAATCCGTATATACAAATTGAATCAGATTAATAAGATAATAAACACAAGACTTTAAATTGACTTTCGCTCTCTTTAAATATTATACCTGAAATCTACCTCAAAACCCAAATAGTCATGGAGTATATAACATATTCTAGGGTCTCAACTATCTTCTTATGCAAACTAGCGTAAAAAGAGGTCACATGTTCAAATCTCAATCACCTCTCATTTACATGAAGGGGTGTGTTAGAGTAAATAATATATCTTGAAGCCTCAACTATCGCTTAAACTTTTGATTGAATTGATTCGTCGACAATTTTAACTCTATGTTTAAGTCATATTAATTATTGGTCTCGCTTTCAGCATAACAAAATTGCTCAAATACAATAAGTGTAAAAGTATTAATTTAAAAAAGAAATAAAGGCAACGATGTTAATGGAGGAGTATGGGACGTTGAATAATTTTTAATGTCTTCTTTTTAGTAAGATGATATGGAAAGTTTGAAGATCTACGTGGTTTTTTAGTGCTTTATTTGAATATAGTCGAATTAGGAAAGCCACAATATGCAAAGGTAGATTGTGGCTTCGACTTAGGTTAGGTAAGATATTGCTTTCTCCATATTATGTTGCTTGCGTTAAGGAAGACACTTGTACTAACTACTAACTAACCTAATAATTGTGCTAATTATAGCTATTCTATTCCAATAATTGTATCAAACTAATCAAGTTTAGGGTTTCTTTATGGGTGTTGTTTAAATTATATAAATAGTTAGGACTAAACTTTATTAGATTAGGCTATGACACTATGTATTACGCTACAAATAATAGTGTCGATTGTGACATTTAAATTTCAATATCATGACATTTATCAAATGTCACCAAAATAATTGGTGATACTATAGGAAGTGTGAATTAAGATTGAAATATTAGGATAATTCTCTAAGAATTGTGAAATATTGATGAAGTATCATAATTATAGCGTCACATTTGAACCTTTTTTATTTGTGGTGTTATTTTTGTTTTATTTTTTATATTACAGAGTAGATGAAGAAAAGTGGAGGATTAAGTGAAAATTAAATTTACGACTTTAGATATAATATTTGCTGCTCTTTATTATACTCAAACATTTCTCTAAGAATGTTTGATAGTAGTATACAATATCGTGATGTATATACTTTATTTTAAAGCTAAGTAATGTTATTTCTCATTTTTTAGTCATATACTACTAGTGTTTTGTTATGCTTTTCAAAAGCCAAAGATTCACTTAGTTGTTAGTTCTTCCAACATGTACATAGTTTTATAGAGGTATAACTTAATTTTTGAGGTATAATGCTAAGTAATAATGTTAGTTAGTAATATTTTCTTAATTTGTCAAAGATTTGCACATGTTAAGTTACATGTTAAAGTTATATTCCAAATCATAGGTATATAAAGTTAACTAATATGTGCAAGTCTTTGAACAATTTAAGCAAAGAAAGCCACGTTAGAATGAGAGCGTTCTAGCTCGACCTGATGGAGCGGGCTTGATCAACCGATTATGTTCATTTTGATCGAGTTGGCTTGCTGACGCGTATTCATATTGAAATGCATTTGTTTGATGGAATAAGGCATGAGTTAATGTAAGAAATACATGAGTTGAACTTTGGACAAGTCGGGACATATTGAGAGACATCATAATATACAAATAAAAAGATGGTGGATACATTTTCCAGAGGATGTAAAATTCATAATTACTCTTATGTACAGTTAGTATTAAAAGGACTTTTCAAACCCACTTACATCTATTTTTGTATTGTTTTTTTTTTTTTCATATTACTCAATTATAATAATACATACAGAGGCGGACCTAACGTAAAACTTGGGGATACATATGCAATTCATTTTGAAAATAATAGAAGTGTGATCTTACAATGAGCATACTTAACAACATTGATTGAACAACATACCGCGCCAGAGAATGCAACTCAAGCGCATATATCTCACTGGTAAGACGGTTTTAAAATAGTAATTAGTCCTTACCTCATTTTTTGTTGATGTATTTTTGTGAGAGAGCGTCTCTCGATGAGATGACATCTAAATAAAAAAAGTCCATTTGTTAATAATTTGTACTTATTGGATTTTTTAAATCATGTATGAGACGCTTCTCATGGTTAAAACCGTAATTTGTGGATTTTGTTGTACAAGGAATTACAGTATGTCTTGTATGAAACCGTCCAACAGTGACACGACCTCAAATAAGAAGTCCATGAGCTAAAAGTTTCTATTATTTGACTATTTAACCCAAGTACGAGACATATCTTAAAGTGAGACCGTCTCAAGAATTTGTGAAGAATTAAAGTGTATTGTTTGTAAAGTATCTTCTACCTTAGATGGTCCATAATAAAGTGAATGTTTCCTTATAAGCCTACACATTATCAAAATGGGCCATGTAAAATAGACTATTCATGGCCCAGCAGGAAGGTTTCAGAATCTTCAATTTATTACTAGAACCAGATCACTACAAATACCGAACAAAGCATTGGGCCCATATTGTTCAATGTTCATAAATTACAAATGATTTTGAAAAATCCACATACTAGATAAATTACAAAAAAAATGTTATTATCAAATGAAATTTTATTGTTGAATTCGCATTTAAATTCTTGAATGAGCGCTCTATTTTTTCTCTGATAAATATTTAGTAATTAACTTTTACCAAATATCTTTCCAGCAAATAACTTAAAAAGTTGGTTCATAAACAAATACTTTTTTAGCTGATTAAAACCAGTCAACAACTTTAGTCAATAACTACAGTCAAGAGCGCACTAGACAATAGACATTAACATTTTGCCAATGGATTAGCTTTTCAAAATCTTATTGACATTTACATCCTATAAAAATCTAACCGTTACACGTCACAAAATAGTTATAAAAAAAATGATGTAATTGTTAGATTTTTTAAAATATATAAAAGCTAAGCTTTGATTATATTTTCGAAAGTTGATTAGCTAAAGATTGAATTTTTAGAATTTAATTTTTCTTGTAATGAATTGTACTTGATCAATTTGGAAATGATTTGTTATTAAATGATTTGTGCCAATAACTTTTTGTTTTCTTTTTTCTCTGTTGTTATTTAATGGGTTTATTAATTGCTCTTTTTTTTTTTTTTTGAGGATATTAATTGCTCTTTTTAGTTTTATCTTTTTACTGGCCTTAGATGAATGTCTACGAGAATTAAGAAAAATAAAATTTAAATTTAATTTAAAAAAGTTGACATTATAAGCATTAAAAAATTAAAATAAAATAAGTGAAAAATATAGAAAGTGTAATCATTAAATGAAAAATAGTTAGATAAAGTTAGTGATAAATGAAGATAGTAAATATATGTAGACCATAAACATTATAAAATATTGAAATAAAAATGAACAATACTAATAAGTCCATATTTCTTTAGAAAAAATGTAATAGATGAAACAATGACAAATGAGAACAATTTTAAGGAGCAGGAGTATTTTTTCCCATTACTTATTAAAATTACCTTTTTTTTTCTTTTCTTTTTATACATAATTCTCTTCCAAGATCCATATCCTTTGATTTCAAAATATGAATCTAAAACCTTTTGATCATATTGCAACTTGCTTGAAAAAGAATCTGAAAAAATCGAATATATTTTTATTTTGTGGAATGATAGATCAACTCAATCATTCAATTAAAAGAGACTGTCTTATATAAAAATTTATGAAATAAAAAAAACGTGTTTTTCCTCGTTAAAAACAAAATATTAAGCCGAAAGTTGATATAAGATTCAATTCTTTCCTTATCTCTACCAACACTTTATAAATCAAAGTTTAAAAAGATGAAGTATTCCTTATTCCCTAACAAAGAAGGAATCAATAAGGATACAATTCAAGATAATGGAATATTTTTACTATTAAGCTTCCTAGGCCATTTGAAAAGAATAGTCAAAATTTTATTCTATCTAATGGAGATAATGGAGAATGGAGATGCTTTAATTTGTTCCCACAAACAAGGTAAATTGTGCACACTATTATTTTTCCTAAATATTTTTTCATTCCAATTATAATTAAATTTGTTTATACGTGTTCTTAATATTTTATTTACATATAAATCTTTGGTAATCATTTTTAAGTTATTAGGGTATTCTTCAGCTTTATCTTGATCTATAAAAAATATTGTAAAAGCATATATATACTTAAATTTATTGACTAATAATTAATTTGTACTATAAATCTACTTGGTAAAAAGGTGAAAGATAATAATGGGATCTTTTGTGATGTCTTTGCATCCCCGTCCATTAACAAGGTTAAAGTGGGTTACTATTTAGGGCTCTAAATTATTTAATGTCTAAAAATGTATTTTTATGTACAAGATTAATATCAACTCGAGTTAAATTTAGATGTGATTACATTTTTTGCTAAGTAATAGTATGAGTTATTAGTGTTTTTTTATAAAGTAGTTCTAATATCAAAATGAAAAACAAAAAAAATGTATACCCCCTCCTAGTCCTATTCATAGAGAATGAGACATTTCTTTATTGGGTCAATTTACTAAAAATATCCTATTTCTATTTTCGTTATTCTTTTTTACCCTTTTACCCCTCCTACAACAACTCAACTATACATAAATATCAATACCCTTTATGGAAAAAGAGACTTTTTCACTCTCTTTTAAGTGGTCCCCCACCCCTCTTTGATTTTGGTGCAAAACCAAAATGTCCCATTATCAATAAATAGGAGAGAGTATTATTCATTAGCCCTTAAGTTTTTAGGAGTCTTTTGTATCTTTTACTCTGGGGTAAAAAAAAAACGTGACCGACTAGTGTCCTTGCTATAAGAAGTTGTAACGACCAAGGTTGTTTGTTTGAAAGTGGAATTCGGAGTCAGGCCAATGAATAAGTGATGGTGATGAATGGTTAGGTCACCATGGCCATGTTAGGATCCACTAAAAATCTTATGAATGGTTGTAATGTTATACATCTAGGAGAAGGGAAAAAGCAATCAATCAGATTCAAAGGTTTTAGTCTCTGGGGTCACCTCTTTTTAGTCAGCTAATTTGGCTGCTGCTTTTTTGGTGTGACATGGCTAGCTCTTCATCCTACTTGTCTAGATTCTTCTAAATCAATCCTTCTTATTATAAACCGGGAACGCAAGGTTTAACTTAAATTTTTGGTTGGGTTAGTTTTTGATATGGTATTCGAAGTCGAAGTTACATGTGTTCAATTTCATCCACTTCTTATTTCTAGTAAAACTATTAGCGTCAGATATAAAGGAGATAAAACTTTTGTATGATGAAGCGCAATAAAATATAACCTATATCTTTGAGCTTCAATCATCAACTTAAACTTTTGTTTGAATTGATTACTTTAGAAGTTGATACTTATGTTAATCACCAAAAATAAAATAAAATGGGCTTGATTAATATTCATATTTTCATAATAAATAGTATATATCCTGTGCGATTTAGATATTCAGTGTGAATGATGTGGGTTTAATTTGGGTGGAAAATTAGTCATGTTGATTATATGAATCTTTGCTCAAGCAAAAGTGGAAAAATTGTAATTTTGAAAATTAATCCTTTGCCCTATAAGTCGGTTGTAATTCTTATTTATGTTTCGACTCATTTAATTTACAACATTACTTTTTACCATAACAGTTCTCTTCACTTTTTTCCTTCTCTTACTTGTAAATGAGTACCGTTTTAATTCTTTGTTTTGTTTTCCGAACAACTAAACTGTTGGAGAATATAATATATTCTAAGGCCTCAACCATCAGCTTAACAATTTGATTGGATTATAACCTTGATATGGTATCAGGTCAACATGACAAAAATTCACAGATTTAAATCTCAACCATCAATCATTTAAAATGAAACATTTAGCGGCAGGTATGAAAAGGATTGTTTTGCATCCAAACTTATAGCCTAGATAGAGATCACACACTCAATTGTTTAATTCTTTGTACTCTGAACTCTATAACCCATCTAATAATTATAACTAACTAGCAAACATAAATTCAGAATCCAAAAATACATTATACCCATCAAAAGATTCAGATTAATGATAATAAAAATATGTCAACAAATAACTATATTGATCAATTTGAGACATAATGTATCATACATGAACTATAAGAAATAGTTACCAGTTATGTTTCTTATCCCTTACTCTAATGTGATCCTACATAAGCTGAGGCTCCTTGGTAGACTGTGCTGTACATATTCTGGCTCCCATGACTCGGGTTTATAACCATTAACGCTTCACCATTCGAGTTACTCCAATAGACTAGCATCTTAGACGTTATGTTGATCGATTTCTCGAGCAAAGGGAATGATGCACAATTGGTTCCTGAAATGGGTGATATTGTACTATTATCTGATAGATTAGCAGTTGTGATATCATGTATGCTAGGCCTTTTTTTATCTTTTCCTCCTGAATTTTGCCTTAAGAAGTATTTTTGGGCATGGCTAGCTACTTGGGTTGGCGTCTTTGTGATTACAAAGTAGCGCGATATGTTCCTCCAATCGCCTTTGCCATGCTTTTGAAGACCGAGTAGAAACCGCCTGTAAAATACTCGTTTACATTACAATATTGTCGGAATTAAGGTTTTAACATTGTTATCGCAATTATTTTTTTTATCATAGTGATAATCTTAGTATAACTTGGAGTAATTAAAATCTATAAACTATAAAGTCAATGTCTAAATCAATAGTAATCAGAAAGAATAAATCCTACTTCCTCCGTTCTTATTTACTTGCAACATAGTTGACTTCAGTACTATTCATTAAGCAAATTGACTTTTATATTGTCGGTAATCTATAAGTTAAAACATAGTCATATGAGATCTTGTTTGAATCGTCTCGATTCAAAGTTTATTAATTTTGAGTTTTTATAATATTTCGATATGTATAACTAGAGATATTAACGATTGAATTCGTGCATTGGAGAGTGTGAAAAAGCAAATGGTGCAAGTAAATAAGAACGGAAGTAGTATTACTTTATCAGACTTTTTGAACAAAATTCGTTAGAGTCTAACACATACCACAGTTAGTAAAAGGTCAAAAACTGACAAACTCTTTCAACAAACCCACAAAACATCAAATTCAACATGTAAATCCAAAATTAGCTTATAGTGTAAAAAGATGAAAATTTTAACATTCAAAATCAACCCAATATACCCAAATTCAAGAACCCATATGGAATAGAGATGATAAACAAGTCGGGATCTAAACTAAAATCATATGACGTCTATAATATTTCAAAAAATATACTTAAAAAACCCAAGTCAATGGACTACAGCTTAACCAATACATATAAGTTAAATATTGTCAATTAACATCATTAACTGATTGAAGAGATATAGGCATGATTTAGTAGGTATGTATAGTGAATTAATATGATACGAAAAGTCTTACCCGCCATTTAATAGTGGATATGAAGTCTTACCAGTTACCACCCATACCCACCCGGCCCGACCCGGCCTGGCCCATTAGAAAATACCATTAAATTGATAGGGAAATGTGAACTTACTTATGTTCATCTTCAGTCCAAGGAACACCCTTTTTCCTTTCTTGTTCGAAAGGCCTAACCACAGCAGAAGACCTTTTTATAAAAGGATCAAACCTTGTATTATCAACCCATTCCAATGTGAAAGGAGAAGAAGAAACAAGATTATAACCAGGAATTGGAACTAAACCAGCTTCAATATCACTAACATCTTCTAATAATTCTTGATATTGTTTAATTACATCTCTAACAGATTTCCCAGGAATCATACCAGCAATTCTAGACCATCTATCTGGTGTATTATCATCAAATATTGCTAATGCTTTCTCAAATTGCTTGTTCTCTTCTTTTGTCCAATTTGTACTCTTTAAATCACCAGGAAATAACCAATTATAATTGGAATTTGAGAACAAGGAATTTGGATATATTGCACCCATTTACCCCTTTTATTCTAATATTTTTTGGGGTTTAAATTAAATCTTTGAATTTAGTTTCTCTCACTAAAAAGATTAAAACTTTTTTTTTTTGGGTTTTTTTTTATTATTGAAAAGGGTGAAATGGGGTGAATTTAAAGGGTGGGTATTGGGTATTGGGTATTGGGTAATGGGTTGATGATCAAAATAGCTAAACACAAATAAAAAGAGGGAAAATAGTGGTAATGGTAAGTAATAGAAAAGAAAGGAACATGAATTTTTAGAATAATCCAGTGTTTGGGAACAAATATTTCATTTTAAATTATGGATTTTAATTATAAAATTATAAATGAAGAATTTGAGAATGACAAGGTTTGAGCAGTCATTCTCAAATTCTCAACTCAACTACTTTAAAAACAATGGTGGAATTTGATCTAAATCTAAATTTAAAAATTTTTAATTTGCCAAACAATAAATTTGAGCTAATTCCAAATTTCCAAATGAAATTATAGTTCCAAGTATGGCACAAATGAATTTGGAATCATTTATGAGAACAGAGAATTAGAATAATCCTTCTTTCTTTCATTCAATATATTCAATTCAAGAAAATGGAAGAATCCTTACTAGTATACTACAACTATAAAGACCTAAACTTTTTTCTTTAAATTATTATTTAACAATAAAAAATTATCAGCAACTATAATGTCAGAGTCTTAATTTCAGAAGATCATTCCACTTGTGACTGCTTATATTGTGGGTCTCAAGTTCGATTAAAAAAAATAATAAAATAATAACAACTAGCTCAGTAAAATTTAGTTACGTCTCATGATTAGGAAGACGAACCAAACATAAATAGCAAAAAGCCAAAAACCATAAAATATAAAAAAATAAAAATTGAAAAAGGCACCGACTTTGTCCTCCCAAAGCACTAAAAATATTTGTACTAGTGCAGACCCTACCAAAATACTGGTACCTTACAACTTGCATATAGTCTACAGGAAGAAAAACATGAACAAAAAGTAAAAGTGAAGAACAATTTCATCCACCAGAATTTACTCCGTTCTTATTTACTTGCAATATAGTTGACTTCGATATTATTTATTTAGCAAATTGACTTTTATTTTGTCAGTAATCTATAAATTAAAACATAGTCATATGAGATCTTGTTTGAATCGTCAGGATTCAAAGTTTATTAATTTTGAGTTTTCATCTTTTCTTTATATGTATGATTAAAGATATTAACGATTGAATTCGTGCATTGGGGAATGTGAAAAAACAAATGGTGGAAGTAAATAATAACGGAGGTAGTATGAATTATGAGTTATTAATAAGATTATACTTCCTCCGTTCTATAATACTCGCTACCATTGTATGGGCACAAAAATTAAGATATTACTGTGCAATGATGAGTAGTAGGTGAAAAGTTGTTTTTTTGGAATTTTTTAATATTATTTGTTGAAAAATGAAAAAGAAAAATAGGAGTAATTAGATATAGAGTAGGATAAAAATAGGAGTAGGTATAACTTTAAATGATTGAGTTTTTATTAAAAAAAGGAAATGCAGCAAGTAATATGAAATTTCCCAAAATGGAAAATATAGCGAGTATTATGGAACGGAAGAAGTATAATATAGAGTAACCGATGAAAAACTACAGCAGTAGTTTTGATTTTTTTTATTTTTTTTATTGCAAAAAGGAATCAGCTTTTAAATATGTCTCTATTGATAAAGAACACGATATTATCCTATAATGAACAATACATTAATTAACCATTAAACAGTGAATATACATTAATTAACCATTAAACAATGAATATTATGTGACTATAGAAGTACATTAAACTTATCATCAAATAACATGGACATTTAAAATAATTTAATAGAAGATTCAAAAAATAGCATTATATGATATAATAATGTACATATATATAGAAATAACATATCGTTAACAAATAATTGTATATTATAAACAAATATAATGTGCATCATCTTTTCTGATAAAGAACGTCGTTAAATTATACAAAAAACTTTACAAGTTATACGTATGGACACCAGATCACCAAATTAAAAATAAATATAAAAAATATTAATAATGAACATGATATTACTATAAAATGAACATTATTTAAATTTTAACCAGCATGACAAAATCTTGAAAATAAAATTTTTATTTTAAAATAGAATTTTAAATTTTAACATAGAATTATTATCATAAACTGCTTTTCTTAAAAAGATTTACCATTAGATACGGACTAAAAAGATAAAGTAGTAAATGTAATTATTTTTTACTTATTTAAAACCAATGTTAAAAAATTGTCATATTCTTTACTTTTTAACAATATGTTTTTTTTCACTCTAATTATATGTTCTTTACATTCCATCTCAAAGATTTAAAAACATTGTGTTGATTCTTTATGTGCAACTGTGTAAGCACTATGTACTTCCCGAGTGCAGCCAGTCTCCTGAGAGACCGTCTTTTCGAGAGACGTCTCTCAGGCCCAATTCATTAAAGCTTATTTCCTATATTTACTCAACATTTTTCCTAATGGGTCAACCCAATTAGAGATGTCTCTCAAAGAAACGGTCTCTCACAATAATTTGTGCATACTAAATAGTAGGTGTAACTGAAAATTTCCAATTCACAAGTTCTTGTGAGAGACGGTCTTTATGAAAGACCATTTCTATTTGAACTGACCCATAAAGAAAATATAGAGTAAAATTAGATATTAAGGTTTAATAGGTTGGGGCTGAAAGACGTATTTAAAAAAGACGGTCACCTCTAATTGGGCCGGTCCAAATGATATAATTACAAAAGCCCAATGCAAGGTTGAACTCTCCACAAGCATGGTAAAGTGAATCTAGTCCAGTCAGCATGGTAAGCCCATCTGACTTTGTTGAAGTGCCCAAGTGTTACCCATATGTGAGTTGTCCCACATCGGAGAAAGAGAAGAGTATGCATCACTTTATATATTCAAAGAGTAACTCATACTATTACCAATTGGTTTTAGTAGTGAACCTCCTTTGGGTTTATGAGTGGGCTACTTCTTCTCCTCCTTATTTGGATTGCCCATGCCCATTTCCTCAATCATATCAGACTTCAAGGGCCCAATTATCCTCTATTGAGCAAAGGTATATGATATATCCCTGAGTCAACGAGAAGACAGCACATATATACGCACCAATAATACATACAGCAGGATTGCAGGAAGCTTCAGCTATCCTCTTGTTTTTTTTTGTTTTTTTTTTTTTTAAATCTGTTGTTCTTGTTTTCCTTTAATTAGTTGGTTTACAGTTTGTAAAAGGTGTCAATGGATTGCTTTAATGGATCTTGAAGGACTTACATTTAGCGAATCACCCCTATAGCCTTTGATATGAAATGCAGTCGCAACTTGATATCACATGTAATGTGCAAGACATGGGTGAAAATATAACTAGTATTACTTGCTTACTCCTGATTGGTGATGTTATTTATACCTCGATTACGTGGATAATTGGAAACTCTGCACTTTAGCCTGCTGAAAGGTAAGGATGCTATATATATATAGATTAATGTAATGTTTGATAATCAACATACGCTAAGTAACAAAGAAATAACACAGTTAGAAAAAGTATTAATAATAGACACACATAACAATCAGTTAAATGTTTCTTACACTGAAAAATCAGAGGTAAATAGAGGATAATTATGACGTAATTTGATCCAAACCTATACAGATGAGGCTGTAGTCATTGGGTATAATTAAGGTGTGAATGGTTACGTGGTGGAGCTTAGGTAGTTAATAAATTAATAGACACGGTAATGTTAACATCCCCAAGTCAACCAGCTGGAAGCGTGTATTAAGATCTAGTAGACATGTTCACATAATAACATCCCCAAGGCATCTTCCTCCTCCTCATAAGTCATAATAATAAGGAAGTCAAACATTCAGCCTCCTCGCTCATTTTTTTGCATCTTCTATATTCAATGGCTGCCTCTGATTCCAGGTCTCCTCTTTCTCTTTGTGTCTCCGTCCAAATACTATCATGCGTGTGTGTAGGAAAATTTGTAGATGTAAGTAGTGAATTGATTTTGTTAGGAGAGGAAAGGAAGGAAATATATGAAATGGCTATTGTTTTCATTGCACAAAAATGATTACATGGTGGGTATTTATAGGCATAAATCTACTACAATATCTAAGATATTTTAATTTTTTAATTACATAATCTAGGAACTTCTAATATAAAATCTTAGATATTTTTAATTTTTTAATTCATTAATCTAGGGCCTTCTAATATCCTAGATATTTTATTTGCTTATTCTAGAAACTTCTTAGATATCTTTATTTTTTAATTATTTGGTTTCTATTTTTATTTAAAATCCTAGATTTTTCTAGATTATTTTAACAGTGTGTACTCCATTCTTTTAGTTGATTGTTTGTAATTGGTCGAGTAATTGTATTTCAACAAAATTTGAAACTTCCTTCTATGATTTAATGGTTTTTGTTTGGGTGTTCCACTTGTAAAGGGTGACAACGGAAAATGAGTCTTGTACCGAGTTTATCCTTGTTCGTCATGGTGAAACTGTATGGAATGCTGATGGAAAAATGCAGGTCAAGTCTTATCTAAATTTATATCCTTTCCTTTTAAATGAAAAAAATTATTACTCGGTGTACTCATACTTGCAATTCTACTTGATTTAATGATCCAGGGACAGTTAGATATTGACTTGAATGAGGCCGGGAGACAGCAAGCTGTTGCAGTAAGTTTTGTAGTTATGTTCTGTATTATTGCTCTATTTGTGTTCCATTACTTCCTCGCTCACATAATTCTAATCATCTTTCTTGAAGGTTGCTAAACGCCTTTCAAGGGAACCTAACATCTCAGCTATATACTCATCTGATCTGAAGAGGGCACTAGAGACTGCTGAAACTATAGCAGCCACATGTGGTGGGCTTGAGGTGAGTTTTTTTTTTTTTTTTTTTACTCTATGGACTTAGGGCCGGGCTTCCTTTTTTATCTTACTCCGTCTCAGGTTATATGTGATCAAGACCTGCGGGAAAGACATTTAGGGGAGCATTCAGGGAGTTGTTTATGAAGAATCAATAACCAAGATTATTTACCCCAAGGCTCATGAAGCTCTCTTGTCAGGTGAAGAAATTCCGGTATGTATCATTTCTTTTATCATAAAATTATTAGATCTCTGTTGCAGCTGCATGTAGGGCTGAACAAAGTTTGGTCTAAACCGTAAACCAAACCGGAATTTCAAAATCTGGTCTGGTCTATGGTTTAAATGGTATGGTCTGGTTTTTTTCAAATTAAATTACGGTTTACGGTCTGATCTTGGTTTTTTTTTTCAGACCAAACCGGACCGCAAACCGTTCTATGGTCGAAAATCATAATTTTGTATTTAAAAAATTAAGTTGCTACCTAGATATTTTAAGATGTAGTTATTTTTATATAGCAATATATACATAAATGACGTTAATACTATTAACTAATTACAAATTATTATATTTCTTAATTGTAGGTGTGAAATATTTGCATAAATACATGTATTAATTTGGATAAAACTATAAAAATGTAAAACCGCAGACCAGACCAGACCGTACCGTTGTAAAACGGTTTGGTCCGGTCCGGTCTGGAAAATTTCCAGACCGGAATTTCTGGTTTGGTCTGATTTTAGTGTCAGACCAGACCAAACCGAACCGTGTTTACCCCTAGCTGCATGATGTGAATTAAGTTGATTAATCGATCTTTTATGGAGCATTGGAGTAGCATACCATATGTATCAGTTATCACGTATAGTTGTAAAATTAAGCAGCAGCATTCATGTTTAGTTGAAACTCTAAGCTTTTGAATTTGTACATCTGATCTATAGGGTGGAGGAGAAAGTCACGATCAACTGTACATAAGAAGCATAGCTTCATTGCAAAGAATTGCCGAAAAACATAGAGGTAGACTTCTACGTAACTGTGCTTGTAGACTTGTAGTAATGAATAATGATATTGGAAAAACAAGCTAATTATAAGCAGCTAATATGTTGACACTGCATGCAGGAGCGCGAGTCATTGTAGTAACACACGGAGAAGTTATAAGAATTTTATATAGGAGAATTTTACCTTTTGAAGGCCTTCCTAGAATATCGAACACATCTGTAAGTATACTTCAGTTGTCTGAAGGAGAGGTTTGGTCCTTCAAAACATGGAATGATGACAGTCATCTCAAACAACCAAAAGCTTAAGCCCAAGATATGTTATATACTCTAACAGAGTCAGCATCACTTGGCCTGGTGGAGGAGTAAGCTGTGAATTTATTAATTTTATTGTTTTTAAATGAATTGTTTCATTTGACTTATTATGTAAACTGGAAGAATTTGGGTTGTTAAAACATAAATTTTGAAGAAAAAAAGTGGATTACTTCATTTCTGTTCAATCTATGTCCTAGTTTTCCAATCTGTGATGTGGTTCGAATTTCATGAAGCTTAAGTTAGCTGTGAATTTGAGATAGCTGCAACGAGTGGAGTTAACGACTGGAATGAAATGTTAATAAAGAGATCCAAATGCTGGAAATTTATGTACTTATAAATTAAGGAATAAGGATACTCTTGCATTGCCTACAAAATTAGAACGTATTTTGATCCAAACCTATACAGACATGAGTCGCAATGTAAGGCCGATTTATTAATGAGTTTGAATGAAATTGATTCCTCTATCTTCGCCTGTAAGCCAAAAAGTACAATATGAAAAAGTTCTGCATTGATCCAAACAAATACACCAAAATTCCGAGGACGCCAAACTTCTTAATCATCTGACTTTCATATTTCATTGATAATCTGATCTCACTTGATTCAGAGTTAAGGATTTTTGAACAAATTGGTATCAAGCTATGAATTCGCTGGTTGTGATTCCACTAATTGGTATCAGTTATTGAAATTTTCAAACAAATTACAGCATATCTGTTGAAGTGCCCAAGTATTACCACATGTGAGTTGTCCCACATCGGAGAAAGAGAAGAGTATGCATCACTTTATATATTCAAGGAGTAACTCCTACTATTACCAATTGGTTTTAGTAGTAAACCTCCTTTGGGTTTATGAGTGGGCTACTTCTCCTCCTATCAATATCATAATTATATGAATATATATATATATATATATATATATATATATATATATATATATTTATATATCAACTTTTCATTCTCACAATCAAAATACTCCAATTCTTAATTTATCTCTCTAAACCAATAAGACTTGGCGTTTCATAAGCTAACAATTAAATATGCTGCTACAAGATTGATATATAAAATCTAAAAACCAAATAATCAAAGTCGCAAAGTTATTAACTAGAAAA
Source organism: Amaranthus cruentus (assembly GCA_019425755.1). Lineage (NCBI taxonomy): Eukaryota > Viridiplantae > Streptophyta > Magnoliopsida > Caryophyllales > Amaranthaceae > Amaranthus > Amaranthus cruentus. The sequence goes on from CM033460.1 coordinate 16,548,076, forward strand.
TACTATGAGTATACCAAAATTTACCAAGAGCATTAAACACAAGAAAGCACAATTGACATGCACAGCTAGGAAACTTACCAAGAGCATCATTCATAGAGAAATGAAGAATGTTCAGTTTATTTATTTATTTATTTATTAAATGTTCAAATTATAGATGTGGTGCATTTAAAAATAGTTGCACCATGTTGCACGTAATAACTATTGATCCCCGCTCCCTCACCCACTAAACAGAGATCCATCCCTACCTGTTAGAGCGGGTATTTAGGTCGGCCCATTAAGAAAATGTAGAGTAAAAATAGACATTAAACTTCAATAGACATCTTTAAAAAAAACAGTCTCTCAAGAGAATAGCTCAAAAATAAAGCGGTATTTAAAATTTGTTTCGAATAGAAAGAAAGCCTACAAGTGCTCTTTTAAAATACGGGTCATGAGCCCAATCATTGTTGATAAGAAGGTAACCCACAATTACCCGCCCAAGAAAAGCCCACCCTAGATTGCTTAGGCTTCGTATAAATGAAGGCATGTAGGGCCGCAACCGCAAGTGTGGCAAATTGGGGGTGTTAGGTTACTAGGTTTTCAATTGAATTGAACAGAGGGAGCGATGCCGGAAAAAATGGTGGTGGAAAAGAGAGGGGAATTGAAGAATAAGATGATAGTGGGGGTCGTGGTGATTGAACCTTATAACCCTTTACTTATGGCACCTCGTGATTTTCATGAAATTGTTTACTATGTTTTGGATCTGAACACTGCTGAAGTCTCATCACTTCCTCGTATCGTGGTTGATAGTTGTTGTCTGCCTCCCGTGGGTGTTGTTGGATCTACACTTTATGTTTTGGGAGGCGGCAAATCGTTCTCCTCCGGTGACGGTGATGATTCCGCAAAATCAAAACCCAAGAAAGGTAAGAGGCCGAAACAGAAAGGCTTATTCTCATGTCATATGCCAGATCTTACCAAACCTAAACATGGTTGGAGACTAGCCACCGCTGGGCTCGATCAGTCACCAGATGTAAGGCGCTATCAGACGTGGCCAAAAGGTTTTGTTGAATTTGGTGGGAAGATATATGTTTTTGACAACTCCGAATCTGGTTTTATTGGAGAGGTTTTCGATCCTCAACATAATAATTGGCGTCGCTTAAATTCGCCTCCGTTCCCACCGCTACCGTGTGGTGATGAGAGTCAGTTGTTTGATTACCGCACACTAACTCTTCCGATTATGGCGGATCACAAAAGAAACAGAATCATAGTGTACTTCCAGTGTATCTCAATGATGTATGCCTATTATCCATGTGAGGAACAATGGCGGTGTCTGGTTGAGGACCTTAAAGGTGGATGGCTAAGTGAGGGAGAGGTCGTGACTATCGCAGATGATGGGGTTATCTATATTCAAAATCCTAGAATGAAGGCATTCTTTAGGGCTTATGATACAGTCACTAAGGAATGGTTGAACGTAAAACTGTCCCCTGAGGCTGAGGCTAAAGCCGACTATCAATCTTATCTTAAAGATACCATATATGATAACTTAGTATATCGGGGCAATGGCGTGCTGTGCTTGATCTTTTCCGGTATTCCTTGCGACGAGAACCCCGCCTTTGAACATATTGTCCAATTCAAAGTCCAACTCGTAAACTTGAATGCCAACTCTAAGGAGGTTCTTGTCACTCCGCTTTCTTCCCAACGTTATAATCTCCCCTCTCGCTGCTGTACTTTTCTCCACCTCCCTGTCTAGGTAATAGGTATGTTAGCTAGCTAAGCTTTTGTTAAGGTTATTCAATTTTAATACACAAATTCTTATGAGAGACGATCTCTTTGAGAGGCCATCTCTTATTGGGTTGGCCCATTAGGAAAAATGTAGAGTAAATGCAGACAATAAGTTTGAATGGATTGGACTTGAGAGACGTATCTTCGAAAGACGGTCTCACACAAGACTAGATGATTTTAATATGTTCTTGATCATTATATTCTTAAATATTACTTTATATTTCTATGATCATTATATTCAAATGTAATATGTTCTTGATCATTATGATTTACAAGACCCTTGACTATTGACAATAATTCTATATATGTTAACCTCCTTGCAAATTATTGTTATACTTTAAAAATTGCTTATTTGTATCCCACCTCTAAGGCTCTGTTTGTTTTTAAGGAAATCAAATTCACTGCTTGTTCAGTAGTTCAAACATGTCATGAATCAATCAAGCCTTTGTGTCCTTAACTTTCTATCGTTTAAGCTTCTCTAGAATTGTTGGAAATACTTCACATGTTGAGACAAGATCCCACATCGATAAAAAAGTGGGTTGTGGACTTGCATATATACTTGGTGAGCTAATCCTGCTATAGCCATATGGTTTTGGGAAACAATGAACCTCACCGAGTGTATGTGCAAGTCAACGCTCTTAAACCGTGGGTTTGTGGGCCCGAGCCGGGCCACGGTGAGATTATGTGACGAATTGTCACGGCCTAATATCTAGAACATGAAATTGGTTGATTTTTACTCGTGTTTTCCATTACTGTTCAATGGTTGATTTATGTCCTGAGTCAGGCCTTCATTTAGTCTAACTCTGTCTTTTAAGCTTTCCTTCAAGGTATCTACCATCTTCCCTGTCCCCTGCTCTCTCGTATTTGGTGTGAACTTCATATTGTACCTGTTGGACTATTTTAATACCAGTTTCTGCATAAAATGTTATCACTCTTACCATGTTTATTAGGGTCTTGGAGTTGAGGGTAGGTACCATATTCCATTTCTTCCGTTTCCTATGCCTCTTTTCAATTTTTGTTCCTTATGTATGCTCATTAATATAATGCAGAATTAAGCAATCATTACAAAATGTAGAATTAAGCGTATGAGTTGTGATGGATATGTAATCTTGAGAATTGATAAGAAAAGAAGGTTAAATTGTTGTCTGGTATTGGCATGACATCTTAATTTAGAATTTCTCTACAATTTAGAAGTTCCATCAAAACATTATTGCCTATAACTTGTGAAGATTCAGTCTATATCAGTCATGCATGATTGTGGGTTGTTTTCCTAGTTGGGTTGGGTGGTAGAACTTTCTTCCTTTTTTTCTGTGTGTAAACAAGCTTATATTAGCTGGTTGTATTTGAACACAACCTGTGCTAGTACTGATTGATAGCCGTCAATCTGGAATGCCTAAAGTGAAGCATCTTCCGCATTCTTCCCCCCTAACTCTTCCTAAAAATATTGACTGTTGTAGAAAAATCTTTAATCTAATCATCCTCAAATTCTTTTAATTTTATGTCGTGACAGCAACACATCATAAACTGAGTTTTCATGGTGTTCACAAATCAAAGCCATCTTTTTTCTGTGCTTGGTCTTCTTTATTTTCAAGTTTCAAATGCTGCTGAACCTGATATTGAGAGCTTGTGTAAGGCCCTGGAAGAATGTTACCTTTTTTGAAGATTCTATTACCTTTAAGTACCCTTGATATTGACGGAATGACTTTGGTGCCTGCCTTTATCTCTGCAGATTTTGAAGGATGATGAAACACGTTCATAGTATGATTATGCAATAGCACATTCAGAAGAGGTAATTTGTGAAGTATACTATTTCTGAAAGTATAAAGTGCAAAATTTAATCCTTGAAGTCATCTTATGATGGTTAATAGTTGTGTTGTGGAAAAGTTATATGGCTAATACATGTAACGACTCATTGTTTTACTTTGTCTGTTTCTTAGGATTACATTATGCATTCTCAAGATTGTGTTTTGTTATGCACACATGGTTAAAACTTAAAAGTAGCCACGGACCTCTCATTTATGTGAAATTAGGGTGTCTACATTCTGGGATGATTATTGGTACAGTTTTTTAAATTTTTAAATTTTTATATTTTTTGATGGACAATTACTCTTTGGCTTTGATTGTAACTTGTAATTACAATGATTAATGGTATGATTTTTTTTCACAATTTGATAATTTGTCAACTCTTACAATTTTGATAATTTGTTGTGAAACTTTATTTGTTTGGTTCAATGACCTCATATGTACTGCCGAAAAGTTTTAATTATATCCAATTTGTGTTTTTTATTTTCCAGCTTTCATAATTGAATTTGTAAGACTTGACATCTTATGATCTTCAAATGTTTAGTTCTTTGTCTATGGTCTTCTCAGTGTTAATGATTGACATTCGATAATGAGCATTCAAGTATGATGAGGTTCTATGTTCCTGTTTTAGCTTTACAATTTTACTCTATTAATTTTATTTGATTTTGCAGACTGATTAGTGAGTAGCATCATGTATTCATGTTAATATTTGAAATGTATAGCCATAACTCTATCTTTAAGTTGTAATGTGCAGAATTAGATCAACTATGGAGAGATGCAAAAGCGCCTATATAGATGGCACGAACTATTTAGTTGGGATCAACACTAAAGTATGCTTTACTACTGAACTCATTAGATATTTATTGATCTCATCTATTTTGAGTTATTTTCTATGACATGTAAAAATTCTTGTAACTAAACAACACACATTCGAGAATGTCGATAGGTGGTTAGGAATATAAAGCTCTAAAATATTGCTAGAAGAACAATGCACCAGGCACTACATTAAGCTACACTAAGATATTATTTAGGCAAAGCAATAGACATATAAAGTTGTATAAATAGGAAGTGTAAAGTAGTAAGTTGTGTGTATTAGTTAGGAGCAACCATGTATGTCCTGTGAAATATATAATTAATATTTTTACTTTTGATTTTGCAATGGGCAGAAAAGTTTGCTATGCTTTGATTGTTTCAAGGACAAGATGTTACCTTTGAACCTACTATCTTCTATGGCTCATACAACGTGATTTTCTGCATAAGTTATCTAACCCATTTCTACAGTATTTGTTGCAAACTAGGAGTTTATTTATCTGACTTCTAAAAACATGAGTTTAGCAAAACATATTAAGGTCTGTGAGCTACTGAGGAAACGAGAAAAGATAGAAAACTTATTGAGACATAGTTAGCTGCTATGAACACGAGTCTTTTTGTGGATTTTTTTAATATATTTTTTTTCTAACATCATTCATGGGCTATAATTTTTAAATATTTTCATTACAAAAAAAATTAATATTTAATATTTTGTTGCATATTGTTGTCTCGCAGAAGGAAAATATGTGCAACAAATGGTAATTGAAGCTCTTATGCGGATTCTTAATCTCAATATCTGGAGACTTGTTACTTCCTTTAGGACTATATTCTGACTTTGTCTTTTGATGTGGACATGTCCTTTCAGATGAAAAGGGTAATGATCATGTATTGAACAAAGCTCTACACTTAGATTTATGATGACTAACTAAGCTATAGGGAGAACTCAATATTTTATTCTGTTTATCAGGTTAATCAGATCCGAGAATCGTTGGATATTATGGGAGACAACATCCAACTTTTGGCTTGCCAAAAGTATGTGTTCTATACAATGAGTTCTTTTGTTTATTTATGTGGTCAGACCTTCTTTATAATCTTTAGTAGCCATTGTCGACCAATATCAGTATTAACATAAATACATTGTACACAAAAAACTATTAAATGTGTTTGTGTTTTTGTGAAGTGTTTGTACACAAAAATCTTTTGATGTAGAAATGAACGACTTAGATTTTGATGATGAACATTGAAGTTTTGAATTCGTCGGTTGTTGATGGTAGTAGGTTCCCGAAAGTTTGTGACATTGTTGATTGTTCTAATGGAATTTGCGAGCTTGATCGTATTTGGTAGTTTTTTTTTTTTGAAAATTATCAAAATTGTGTTATCTGGTTGAGTGTTTACGTTTTCTTTTAATCCATTCATCATGATATACTAGGAAATGATCAATCAAACAATCTTTGTTAGATTGATAAGAGTAGTTTTGTTATGTTATGTGTGTGAATTGTGCATGTGTAGCATGATCCTGAAGGTCTATTTCTAATTTCAATACTAATTTTCTTTTTTAACCAAAATTTTCATTTTTTGCGATTTCCTTGTCGAAGCTGCTAAATAGATTTGATTGCTTCATTTTTAATGTAAGTTGTATTCATCAGAATATGAGAGACGCAATAATGTGATTTTTTATATGACTATGATGGTGTATTGTTGCAACTTGGGATTTAAAAAGTGGGTGAAGAAAACCAAAGATGGCTTGATCACATGAGTGGAAAAGGGTATGAAAGCTTTAGTTTTACCAGTTAAGATGTATAAAATCAAAATGAATGGAGATTGCTTATTCATGAAGACGAATCACGTGAGGGGAAAAGGTATGAAAGATTTCGATTTACCGATTGAGATGTAGAATATCAAAATATTGATCTATGTGTTAATGTAGCTGACCTCAATCTTTTGGGATTAACACTTTGGTAATGTTGTTGAACTGTAGATTTGTATTTAGATAACGCCAGAATCTAGATGAAGCATTATCTTTGTCACCGACGACATCTCATGTAAATTCGTTTGTTTATGTGGCGCATGATCCCGTATTAATAAGATTAAAACCTAGGCATTGTTGATGACAATTGGGAGATCCTGAAAATAGCTTAAATTTTTTATTAACCTGTAACTCTACAAGGAGATGCTGGGGATCTAGATGTTATGTCTGATTCAAGACATTGCCTTTTTTTTTCTCTGTTTTATTCCTAGATTCTTGTTCACACTATTATAACTGGTCATGTTAATTATTGGACAATGTTCTTTTCTTCTCTTCACACAGGCTCTGAAAAAATATTACGGTTGCGGAAATAAAATGGTCGCATTCATTTCGTCCTTGCATTTGGTTATGAATATTACATAGCGAAGATAAGCCAAGAAGTATCATCAATTCAAGATGTGTCATTTTCTAGCTTGAATATAAAACAGACTGATGGTCAAGCCGGCGATCATGAAGGGCCTGACATTGAACTGGAAAACATGAACTGGAGGACCATAGAAGGACATTTTGCTCAATTTGGATCCATAGCGTACGTTGGGGTAGTGAAAGTGCATTGGCAGCTCCAAATGCCCAGGTTGGTTTTCTTACATATAAGCTAAGTCAATCATGTTGTTACTTTGTGCTGCCATGTTGAGCTCATCATAGAAATCCTGGCCACCATACTACGCAATTATAATGTTTCCTTTGATTCCTTAAATAACATTAAACTTGTATTAGTACTAAGATTTGTTCTAAGGATTTCTTTTTTAACATTAGTTGAAACTGGGGAATTATTTTGGGGGTTTCGTTCAGACATAAGAACAATTCCAAATACTTCTGAAACACTACAAAAATTTTGTTTATGAAGAAGCAGATTTATAGATGCTCAACTTGAAGTTTGCTTATTAATTCTAAATGGATAGGTTTGCTATCTTTCATACAAATTTTGTAGACGTATGGTTAAGATTATTGTAATGGAAGTAATTCTATATTACTATTAGAGCTGTGCAATGGGCCGGAGCCCCATCGGAGCCTGGATCCAACCCGTAGTTTTGAGGGTTTTAAGTGGGATGGGCTGAATACGGGGCGGGTTATAAATGGGTCTTATTTAATACACAAGGGGCGGGCTGGATAAGGGTTATAGTATGAGTTCAATATGAGACATTATTGTTGTTTCCTTGTGCTGTGATAATCACATTACCAAGCAATGACTGTAACTTCTGTTTGTGTGATAAAGATGATGATGGTTATGTTTGATCTCTTTGGCAGCACGCTAGATTTTCCAGTTTATCACTGACTAAGCAGCTTCCTAACTGTGTTTTATTTGTCACTTGTGCATCAAAATGACTAGATATGAAAGACTTGTTCATACCAGTATACCACCATTATCAAAAAAACTTTTTAAAACTTTCTATACTCTATTTGTGAAAGTGAATTACAAAAAGTCAACCCACATTAATTTTGATCATTAATTTATGATCAATTTTTAATTAATAAATGCAATTTTCAAAAAATCTGGAAATCTCATAAGTGCATGATAAGATTTTTGTTATCAAAATTTTCCGAATCAAAAATGGCATAAAAAAATATTATTGCAGCAGTTTAAAATTATGTTGTTTTGCGGGGCGGGTTTAATGGGCCCGGCCGTTTAAAGTCCGTTCTATATTTCGCAAGGCCCGACCTGACCCGTTTCATCTAGAGCCCAACCCGACCCTTATCCGGCCCATTGCACAGGTCTAATTACTATGTCTATCACATTGTATTCTTAATATGCTTTCATTGCTCTGATAAGATAACATGAGTTTGGTAGATACAATCTTGTATTGATTTTTGCACTACCTCTGAGATGTACACACCAGAACACTCTGCCACTTAGCAAATCAAGCCGCAACAAAGCCCAGTAGCACCAACAAACAACCCTAACAGCAGCAGCCCAGATTAGCAAAAGACGCCAGCCCCCACGCCCTCAACCTGAAAAACAGTCCCAACACAAGGTACCCTCCTAACGCAATTGTAGATCAGCAGACGCACAGTCACCCTGCCACAATAGCTGCATCAGTAGATAACCACTCACCAACAGTTGCACCTGTTTGAACCAACCTTTGGTCAGCAACTACCAAGTCAGTGATGGCTATGACTGTCTATTCTCTCATTTTTCAATTTGGCATTTAAACCTACAAGTTCTTGAAATTGTTACACTTTTTGATGCGTTGATGATTTTGAAATACAGCAAATTGTATTTTTACTGGGTTACAAATTGTATTTTGAATTACTTCAAATTCTCATAACAAAGCTCTATTCTTTTGGAAATCAATTCAGATTTGTGCTATTAATTGTGATATTGAGCATTGGCACTTTGGAAATCAATTCGAGTCATTTTTCGCTCGTTTATTTTATTGTTTAATGAAACTCAAATTACGCAAACTATTTTCATCAAACTTAATATTGTAACTTGGGGGACCGCGTGCGTAGCACGCGGCTCCGCAAACTAGTATATTCAAAAATGCCTTTGCAAAGAATCAAACTCAGGGTCCTTGTGTAATGGATGAACACGGAGAACATCTCCACGCGGGAAGTCACTGTGTTCAATTTCTTCTTTAGAAAGTATTATATTATACTAGCTTTCAGGATTTCTTTACAAAATGTTATCCAATACTACATCTAAGAGAGCATTCGAAATTAAATCATAGGCATTAATTTGTAGTTAATTAATAGTTCTAATTTTCTTTTTGACTTTAACCTTTTTAAGACTTCACTAAATTTGCAATTTATCTTTTTTTTACTTTTTCTATTTAACTTTGCTATATTTATCAAGTAAAAAGTCATTTTTTCAAATACTACCTATTAATGAGTAATTTTATTGAAAATTGAAAATGAGAAAATACAGACCGGATTAAATCAAAACATGAGGTCACTTTTGCACATGCCTATATTAATGTAAAATTAGACGTCTTTCATTATTTGTAGCTAGGTAGTATTTTACAAAGAAAATATATTATTTTAGTATTTTCTGAAAACAATTCTTGATAAATTTTTATAAAAGTCTCTTTTTCTAGATAGTACTTTTGGATGAAAAAAGTTTGGATAGTTTGGGTAGTTTGAGAAAATTATATAAAACTACCTTATATATACCCTTCTTTTTAAAAAACTACCTTATGTAAAAATTTTTGCAAAAAACTACCTTATGTAATAAATTTCTTTGCAAAACACTACCTTGTTATTAAAATCGTTAGTTGACTGTCAAAACTCACGTTGACCATCACGCCCCACTCACGTGCCACATTAAAACCCAATCTCCCTCTTCAATTATACCAATGTCGACAGGCTTCTCCATTTTACCAACCAAAATTCAGAGCATCAAATTTGCCATAACTCACACCCACCCTCCTTGCTCACTTCTCACTAATTGGAACTCATCAATCTACAATTGTTCTGTTGATTGTAGTAATGCATCAGTTTATCAGTTTATGTGATGTTATGTTGAATGTACTATTAGCATCAGAAGTTGATAATGGCAACAATTGTTCCGTTGAATGCAATCAGTTGTGCTGCTGATAATGGCATCAATTAAGAAAAACAGTTTCTACAAATGTTATGTGAAACTCTGCTGATAATGGCATCAATTAAGAAAAACAATTAAGAAAAACATCATCTAGCATCAGATGTTATGTGATGTTCTGTTGAATGCAATTGTTCTGCAAATGCTAAGGAGATACAATATACAATCAGTTTCTACCAAAAGCAATCATTAGCAAAATAGCATCAATTGACAAAATCAGAAGAAAAAATAGCATCAATTTCTACAAATCCCATTTCATTCATCATAATCATGTTACAATCAACACAAGCTGTGATGGGTTTTAGAAGTGTTGGGGCATTGAAGAAGAAGAAGATGTAATGGGTGATTAGAAGTGTTTGGTTTTCAAAGGTTGAAGAAGAAGAAATGGGTTTTAATGGATGATTAGAAGTTAGGGTTTCAAAGGGGAAGAATGGAAGGAAATGGGCAGTGTTGGATTTTAAAGAAGATGGGTTTGAACGTGGCACGTGAGTGGGGCGTGATGGTCAACGTGAGTTTTGACAGTCAACTAATGATTTTAATAACAAGGTAGTGTTTTACAAAAAAATATATTACATAAGGTAGTTTTTTGCAAAATTTTTTACATAAGGTAATTTTTTAAAAAGAAGGGAATATATAAGGTAGTTTTATATAATTTTCTCTTTTTAAAAGTAGTTTTTTTACTTATTTTCCTTTTTAATACTACATTTTATTATTATTTTTTTGTACTTTTTATAATTAGGGCCCACGAAATAAATTTCGCCCCGGGCCTCTAAAATCATAGGGCCGGCCCTGCACATATTAAAATCTTCAATCCACTTTTGCTTGTCACACGTGACACGACCACATTAACGCTTTTTTCATCTGTAAGGTCTAGTGTTATTGTTCTTTTCTGAGATTGCATATCAACATCACTATACCCCACAACTTGGCCGACAAAATCTGTAAAAAATAGATTGTTAATTTTAGCACCGAATAATAATATTTAAATAAATATCCATCGAAATCATAATTAATGTAACGTGTAAAAGTACTTACCACACAAAATAGTGTTGTCATGGATTTGTGAAATGATATCTTGAATATGGACAAATTTGATACAATATTCAGGTATCTTAACATCACTACAAATAGTTATAGTCGTAGTTGTCTGGAAGAACATTTCATACTTGTGATTAGTTGATTTATAATCAACATCATTATTATACACCTAAAATCATTGCATCAAATATTGACCACCTTCGAAAACCTCGTGTGCATGAACATTGTAGGTAAATTTAATTGTTGCCTTGATAGTACTCGACTGGAAAAAACAATGAAATTTATTAAACAATTAGTTACGAAAAGTAAGTCATTTTTTTATTGAATTGATAAAAATAAATAAATAAATAAATAAAATATGAATGTATAATAATATACTTACTCATCCATTAATATCATGTGTAGTGCTCGTTTCTTGATATCGGTCTCATTCTCCTTCCACAAATATATCACTTTGACCTTTATTTTCCAAAAACCTGTGTCGCCATTAATATTGACACAGACCAAACCGGCGTGAACAATATTATAATATTGTCTACAAAGCACGGCGGAAGACTTATAAAAGTCTGGGCTGAATACCTGTGGCTCGATAGCCACAACAAACTAATATCAGAGTATTTAAAACATTTTACATTAAATTAGTGAATACTATTTACAAAAAATTATAAAATAATTACAATTTAATTTACAAATATCTAATTTAGATTATGATTTTCAAAAAGAAGTCATCGCCTCGCACTTAACACATAACCACTAGTGGAAAAAAAAACTATTAGCTGCGGTTTAGAATTATACGTAGCCAAAAATCAAATTTCAAAAAAAAAATACACAATGGCTGCGGTTTGGTGTATGTCCGCAGCCAATATATTAGTTTTAGCCTTAATGGTTGCGGTTATAAGGCTGTCCGCAGCCAATACCCTATAATATTAGGGTTTTTAACATTAAGTACCCCTCTTTTCTTTCTCCCTTATTCCGCCGTTCCTTATAAGCGGCCTAATCCCCTTTAAAACCCTAACCGAAATGGAAGCAAGCCCTTTTCTCTCTCCCTTATTCTCAAAAACCAAGATGAACATAAACCCTAATCCTTTTAAAGCCGTTGTTCCTCAATTCTTCTTTAACGAAATGAAAGCAAATTTCACTCAATTCATCCTCAATTCTTCTCAACATAAACCCTATTTTCAGATGAACATTAGATTTTAACTGAACTCAAACATCTTTACTTGAAGATGAAACGCAAATGTGAAGATGAAACTGATCTGAAAAACCTAATAGGTTTTCAGATTTGAAAGATGAAACGCAAGAAGAAGATGAAATCTGATGATGAAACGCAAATTCATGGTCTCACATTTTTCAGATCTGGAAGATGAAACGCAAGAAGAAGATGAAACGCAAATTCATGGTCTCACATTTTTCCTTGTGTTCTTGTTGCTATTTTATTGTAAAATGTTTCTATTTTAGATTAAATTTGTTCTTGAAGAATAGTTTGTTTGATTAACTTACATCAAATTCGTTTTTGTTGTTTGAAATTTCAAATTTGGGAATTTCGTTTTTGTTTTTGTTCGAAATTTCAGATATGAGAATTTCGTTTTTGTGTTTCTTTGTTTGTTCAAATTCGTTTTTGTTGTTGATTAACTTGCATCCAATAAGTTGCATTAACTTGATCTGGGAATAGTTTGTTTGATCTGTGTTTGAAATTTCGTTTTTGAAATTTTGGATCTGGGAATTTGTTTGTTTGATTGTTTGATCTGTTCTTTCTGATTTTCTGATGTTGTAATAAATCTTGTTTGAGTTCTTAAATTTGGTCAAATTTGTTGTTCTTTCTCTTGTTCCTAGCATTAAACGAAATGAAAAACAAAAAAAAAAAGCCATCAAAGGCTGCGGACATTTCTAAAACCGCAGCCTTTGATGCCTTTTTTTTTTGTTCTAAAAATGGGGTATAGGCTGCGATTTTTATGACCGCAGCCAATAAGTTTTTCTCATTTGCTGCTATTACAAAGGCTGCAAGTCAAAACCGCAGCCTATACCCCCAAAAAAACCGCAGCCAATGTGCTTTTTTCCACTAGTGAATACAAGCATGCATCATCTCCACTGCAGGGTTGACCTGAAAATGGATCTATCCCCCGTAAGGGATAGGCCCTATCAAACACTGTCAACAATTGAATTGTTGAGTAATCAAACAAACTATTACATTTATATACAAATCATTAATAACATCTCCAATTAATCTTTTGCTCATTTGGTAACTGCTTATAATACATTAATTTATCAAAACTCAAACTCTTTTAAAAGACCATTTGGTATCGACATAAATACGCCTAAGAACCTTTAGTTCAAAGAGAATCAAAACACGGCTATAACTTTACAAGTTAATAGCGAAATAAAAATACAGAAGTAAATAGCGAAAGTCAAAATACGGCAAATGGAACATATAAATTCATTTGCGAAACAAACAAAACTTTACATACCAAACGTATTTATTCAAAACTCATATTAAAACAATAATATAACAATTCTTTAAAACGTGGGAATATATGGACCGTCAGGAAGTAGGCTTGATCTAAATCCTGAGAATACGGGTGATCATCATCACCGAAATACGGTTTTTGCAAGAACGAAACGGGATCGGGGGCTCGAGGCCGATCCGAATAACTATTAACTATTATCAAGCTATAGGATTTCATAATAATCCGGATATGAATATCTGTTGTCAATTCCCAAAAACAAACATTTTTCAATGTCGAACATTTCAATATAAAACAAATCAATAAATCACTTGATTTTCTTTAAAATCAATAATCATAACTCATTTTCATAGTACAATATTTAAAAGCTTATATCTATAAAGCTATGAACATATAAAACATAATTTTGATCAAAGATTAAAAGCAAGGTCAAACAAAATCATATTCCAAAATCAAAAACAAACTATTACATTTATATACAAACCATTAATAACATCTCCAATTAATCTTTTGCTCATTTGGTAACTGCTTATAATACATTAATTTATCAAAACTCAAATTCCAAAGTTTCGAACACCAAAAATTATACGATTTTGCTTAAATATAAATAGCAGTAATACCAAATCTTATAAAACATAACTTGAACTTTGAAATGTTTAAATTAAATTTAAAAGATAATAGTGTTGTAGGAATTCCTTCCTACGCCATAAATAGCAATCAATCATCAACCCTCAATGTGTAAAAGCTTGAGTTACCATCAATGGAGTTTAACCAATTTTATACCGATCATAAATCTCAAATACCCAACTTATATCATACCCAAATAATATCAACTAATCAAACACCCAATTTATTACTACATATGTTCCCAATTTATACTTGAACCAAACACCTGTATTAATCAAATAAGAACTATAACACAACAATACCGATCTATAAAGAAAGAATAATAACCATAAGTTGATCTCAAATACCCAATAAATAACCTTAAACACTAAATTAATAGAATACCCAATTTGTTTCATAGCATCTAATCCCACATTAAGAATCCCGTATTAGTACCACATCAAGACCTAGTGTAGGGTTGTACTAATACCTACACCATACGAAGATGTCATTGTGATGCACTTGCTTGTGTATCATTGTGAAGCCTTTATACTTCCTCGTTGGTATGGTAGCCCAATAAAACCAAGTTTTCAGACTTTAGACGAAAAGGAATAAATTTTCGAGGACTTTATCCGTAATGCTTGCTACGTTTGGCAGATTTTTTGGACACAAAGTCCTGAATCTCTCACATGGACTTCCTAATGTTTCTTTTCTTATAGATTAAGGAATGAAAATCACACAATCAAGAGAGAAAACTAAAATGATATAAACTTTTAATGGTTCAAAGAATAAAAGTTCTAAGATAAACTACATTAATATTTGTAGACAATATACTTAAAAAAAAAACTACAGCTTATCTCATCTGTGGTTCATCTATATATAATTATATAATGGGATTCCTCATCAACCCAAAATTTTGAATTCTACCAATTTACAAGTTGCAGTCTGGAATTCAGTCTCGAAAAGTCATCACAGTCAATCACTTCATATATCAAACCCCTTGAGAAAATCTGCAATACCCGTAACAATGATAGTATGAGAGTAAACTTCTCATTTTTCTATCGCACCTATGATTATCCCCATCTTTACAAATGTCAAACAAGAACTTTGATAGTGAAGCAGACCGCGGAAGATGGAGGAGCATATCCCCAAAAGATGATCTTTTTGGCATGCTTGGTGTTTGCTTTTCCATCCACACTTTCTTCAGTCACATCAAAACTCTGAACATAAGCATCATCTTTCTGAATGAGGGAGTACCAAGAGTTGACCTTTGAGTCTTTGACGTGAGGAATTTTCATCAAAACATGGTCGGGTGCTGGATAAATTACCTCGATCGTTTTATTTTGGGACTTGGATCCTTCTTATGTGAATTTAGAAACCTCAAAACTCCTCTATTCCGTAAGTCAATTTCCAATATGATTTACAGGGTCACTCATGCATAATTCACTGTTCAACGCTTTTTAATTCCTTTGGTTTTTCTGATTGGTTACTCGAACTAACTTCCATTACGCACACATCCATCACTGAAATGAATACTTGGTGATCAGAAGGAAATTTAACAAATGGAAATTAAAAGCCAATGTCCAAGATTATTGATATCATAAACATGATTAATTATATCTCAACACCACGGGCATCTAGGTAGCTAGCAAGTGAATGCTGAAGCTGAGATAGACTGAGACATAAAATAGTTCTGCCCTTTCAAAACAAAGGATTCTTAAGATAATGAACATTTAAAGAGGAAGCATGGCAATATATTGCTCACCAGATACACATCTAGAGGTGGGAAGTGGGTTGTTTAGACACGGTACAATTCAGGCCATGTAAAGTCATGTTTGAGTATGTTCAACTGAATCAGGTCAGTTTTGGACCAAATCATATTTAATTCTATTTCCAACAATCTTACTATATTAAATAAAACGTATTAGACATATTAAGTGTCGGCAGTGACACCCCCGTACGACCCTACACCCGTACCCCCATTAAAGCATAGGATTTGTATGGTAATGAACATTTATAAAACAAGAAGCATGACCACAAATTGCTTTAGAATTAGTTCGGCCCATTAAAAAAATATAGAGGAAAAATAGGCATTAAACTATAATGAACCGAGTCTGAAAGACGTTTCTAAAAAAGACGGTCACTCAGGTGAATAGCTCAAAAATAAAGCCGTATTTTGAATCACAGATTTAGTAAGACGTTTAAATAAGACGCTGCCATAAGATCATCAGTTTTTCTATCGTGTTTAATTTTCTCTTAGAGGTATTAATTTTTACCTTAAATATATCAATTTTGCAAAATTGATATATTTAAGGTAAAAATTAATACCTCTAAGAGCAAAATGAAAACCATTATTAGAAAAACTGACTCTATATCGGGCGCCTTATTCAAGCACTGCTTACGCAAGTTTTTGTGATTTTGAATTTGTTTCGAATAGAAAGACAGTCTACAAGTGCTCTTATAGAATGCGGGTCATGAGCCCAATCATTGTTGATAAGAAGGTAACCCACAATTACCCGCCCAAGAGAAGCCCACCCTAGATTGCTTAGGCTTCGTATAAATAAAGGCATCTAGGGCAACCGCAAGTGTGGCAAATTGGGGGTGTTAGAGTGTTAGGTATCAATAGAATTGGAGAGAGGGAGCGATGCCGGAAAAAATGGTGGTGGAAAAGAGAGGGGAATTGAAGAATAAAATGATACTAGGGGTCGTGAGGGTTGAACCTACGAAACCTTTACCTATGGCACCTCGTGATTGTCATGAAATTGTTTACTATGTTTTGGATCTGAACACTGCTGAAGTCTCATCACTTCCTCGTATCGTGGTTGGTGATGATTGTCTTCCTCCCGTGGGTGTTGTGGGATCTAAACTTTATGTTTTTGGGGGCGGCAAATCGTTCTCCTCCGGTGACGGTGATGATTCCGCAAAATCAAAACCCAAGAAAGGTAAGAGGCCGAAACAGAAAGCCTTATTCTCATGTCATATGCTAGATCTTACAAAACCTAAACATGGTTGGAGACTAGCCACCGCTGGGCTCGATCAGTCACTAGACGTAAGGCCCTATCAGACGTGGCCAAAAGGTATCGTCGAATTTGGTGGGAAGATATATGTTTTTGACAACTCCGAATCTGGTTTTATTGGCGAGGTTTTCGATCCTCAACATAATAATTGGCGTCGCTTAAAGTCGCCTCCGTTCCCACCGCCACAGTGTGGTGATCGGAAACAGTTGTTTGATTACCGCACACTAACTCTTCCGATTATGGCGGATCACAAAAGAAACAGAATCATAGTGTACTTCCAGTATATCTCAACGATGTATGCGTATTATCCATGTGAGGATCAATGGCGGTGTCTGGTTGAGGACCTTAAAGGTGGATGGCTAAGGGGGGGAGAGGCCGTGACTATCGCAGATGATGGGGTTATCTATATTCAAAATCCTAGAATGAAGGCATTCTTTAGGGCTTATGATACAGTCACTAAGGAATGGTTGAACGTAAAACTGTCCCTTGAGGCTGAGGCTAAAGCCGACGACTATCATTCTTGTCTTAAAGATACCAGATACAATACCTTAGTACATCGGGGCAATGGCGTGCTGTGCTTGATCTTTTCCGGTCTTCCTTGGGACGAGAACCCCGCCTATGAACATATTGTCCAATTCAAAGTCCAACTCGTCAACTTGAATGCCAACTCTAAGGAGGTTCTTGTCACTCCGCTTTCTTCCCAATTTTATAATCTCCCCTCTCGCTGCTGTGTTTTTCTCCACTTCCTTGCCTAGGTATGTTAGCTAGCTAAGCTTTTGTTAAGGTTATTCAATTTTTATATGTTCTTGATCATTATATTCTTAAATATTACTTTATATTTCTATTATCATTATATTCAATTGTAATATGTTCTTGATCATTATCATTTACAAGACCCTTGACTATTGACAATAATTCTATATATGTTAACCTTCTTGCAAATTGTTGTTATACTTTAAAAATTGCTTATTTGTTTCCCACCTCTAAGGCTCTGTTTGTTTTGAAGGAAATCAAATTCATTGCTTGTTCAGTAGTTCAAACATGTCATGAATCAATCAAGCCTTTGTGTCCTTAACTTTCTATCGTTTAAGCTTCTCTAGAACATGAAATTGGTTGATTTTTACTCGTGTTTTTCATTACTGTTCAATAGTTGATTTATGTCCTGAGTCAGGCCTTCATTTAGTCTAACTCTGTCTTTTAAGCTTTCCTTCAAGGTATCTACCGTCTTCCCTGTCCCCTGCTCTCTTGTATTTGGGGTGAACTTCATATTGTACCTGTTGGACTATTTTAATACCAGTTTCTGCATAAAATGTTATCACTCTTACCATGTTTATTAGGGTCTTGGAGTTGAGGGTAGGTTTTGAGTCCATTATGGATAATGAACCCGAACCATATTCCATTTCTTCCGTTTCCTATGTCTCTTTTCAATTTTTTTTCCTTAAATAATGCAGAATCAAGCAATCATTACAAAATGTAGAATTAAGCGTATGAGTTGTGATGGATATGTAATCTTGAGAATTGATAAGAAAAGAAGGTTAAATTGTTGTCTGGTATTGGCATGACATCTTAATTTAGAATTTCTCTACAATTTAGAAGTTCCATCAAAACATTATTGCCTATAACTGTGAAGATTTCAGTCTATATCAGTCATGCATGATTGTGGGTTGTTTTCCTAGTTGGGTTGGGTGGTAGAACTATCTTTCTTTTTTTCTGTGTGTAAACAAGCTTATACTAGCTGGTTGTATTTGAACGCAACCTGTGCTAGTACTGATGGGTGTTCAACTCCTAAGCAAAAGGTTGTGAACAGTTGTTGTGAAGTAGTACGGCTTTAGTATGAGTTCTAGCAGCCAACACCATTGATTGATAGCTTAAAAGTCATGCCTCCAAAATTTCTAAAAAATAATTATTTGGTGAAGAAGCCCTCAATCTGGAATGCCTTAAGTGAAGCATCTTCTGGATTCTTCCCCCCTAACTCTTTCTAAAAATATGTTTAAATACTAGTCCTAAGGTTCCTGTATTAAGAAATGCATTGACTTCAACGTCTATCACCTTGTGATATGGTAAGTTTATTATGCATTGACTTATATGTAAGTTCTGAACTTCTCATTTGTTATTTTGCGTGCCTAGCTGCAGATAGGTGTGTTGCAACTTGAGGGCCAATGAACGAGCTTCATGTCTAAGTTGGAATTGTGAAGAGCTGTGTTGATGTTGAAAGTCATGTGTTTATTTTAGCTGCAAGCAATAGCGATTGTAGCAGCAATAGCAATCATAACTTATTAAGGCATGTTATTAGTACTTAACTTATTCACCATGGATCCTACAATGTAGACTTTTTATTAAATTGCTACTCTCGTGTTATTAGTCCATGTTGTATATTTGGAATTGTAGTAGCCTGGCTGGTATGCTGAAAAAGAAGTCTTATTTCCTGGCTGGTATGACTTTCATCTTTGCTACACACCATTAAACTTTTATAATCAAGAGGGAATTAGAAACAAAAACTTATTGATGGGCCCCACATGGCGAGATGGAAGTACTCTCTTCGTATTTTAATAAGTGTTACACTTGTCTAAATTGCCCCCCAACTAATTAACTCTCCCTCCAAGGCCCCAACTGCCAAAATTAAAGAAAATCTTTTTGATCGTTCATCTTCTTCCTCCAACTCTCTCCCCTGTTTTTATGTCAATTGACGCACGAGTGAAGCAAATTTCCAGGAAATTTAGCGCTTCTTTGTTGATTGAAAAAGGTTAGTGCTCTAATGTGCAGCAGTGGTCTCCTCCGATGCTTTTGTTAGTGAAGGCTACAAGCCGGGGTCGAAAGCAATGCAATTTGTAGGTGGGTGGTAAATTTTAAATAAAAATCATTTGGGGCGGTAATTCCTAAAAAGTGATATATTGATAGTTGGTAATTCCTACATGTTCATATTTTGTATTTTTTAACTTGTTTGTATTTTGTTTATTATTAAATGTTCATTATATTATAAGCTTGCCAAAGAAACGCACGTTGACGTCGTTTCATCTGAGGATATTGATTCTATTGATTCGAAATGTTTCATCCAAATTCTCACTGCTTATGAGGTGAGTACTATTTTGTCAATCATTATGTTGAATTAGTATTAAATTTGATATTTTACTATTTCTAATTCTGCTAAGTTATGTGTTATATATTGGTGAATTGGAGGTCGCATTATTCAATAATTCTACTTGTGAATTATGTTCAATTAATCAATCATCCATTGTTATTGACATTTGTATTAATGTTTGAATTAGTTTGTATTGCTTAGTATATGGTACAAAGATATTGAGATTACTAGTCTAGGTTTTGCAATGTTATGAAATTGAAATCGAATTAAATTTGTGAAATAAATTCATGGATAGATCCTTAAGTTATCCTTAAGTACCATGGTTGTACTTTTGTGTGTTACCTTTTCTTCTTTCCTCTTTGTATGTCTCTTCCCCTAACACTAGTTGTAGTGACCAGGAGAAATGGTGTTGAAGCCAAGTGTTTCATCTCAAAAAAAAGAAAAGGAAAAAAAACCCCGAGAAATCGAGCTTGATAAATTTTGTAGCTAACATATTAAAAAGCTTTTTATTGTTAAAATGCGTATCTTAAGTTTATGTTTATTGGCCGTAATTTCTCTTTGCCTTTTTTTTTCTAACACTAGCTTTACTAATTTTGAATTGAATTAAGCTCTTTGTTTGATTTGATTGCAGGAAGTGGTGAAAGTATGACTAATGAGCTAAGGTTTTTTCTGATCCAATTCGATCCCTATTCTCTTGATTTTGTTATAGACTAAATCACCAGGCTTGTATTTCTGATTTAACAAGGCTAATAAATAAAGATGAAAGCTTAAAATTTGATTAATAATGGCTAATAACGTTACAAAGAGATAGGTTAATAGCTCTAGGTCATCACTCTCTTTGATAACATTAGGGTTTTACTCTCGTAGCAACAATTTCCCTTCACAATTCTCATAATGTCTACTGGCGTCTTACTACTACTTATATACTCAAGCTACCAATTACAAAAGGTTAACCTAACATTAATTGGTGTTTGTCTTCTTCAGCACATCAGCAATTCATAAATCACACCCATGTTTCCACTTTCTTAAGTGTTTCCTTAATGACCCTTGTCTTCACGTGCTGAAGAGTAGCAATTGCCAACTGCTGTGGTTGATTCTTGTCCCCCTCTTCCACTTTACATCCTTGTGTACACCCACAACGGTGGCTTGGTGGAGCTGGGTAACAGGTCTTTAGCATATTTTTTCCACTGCTGCACATTAAATACAAGAATCATCATGTAACAAATAGCAACAATGTACTAATTGTTAAGTACATTAGCAGTAGAGGTGATCAAAATTCGGGCTAAGGCGAGCTTTAATAAGAAAACTCATGCCATGCCTAAACTCGACCATTTTTGGCTTGTCCAAACTCGCCCACATTTTAAGATGTTTGTTTTTTTAATCATAGAATAATAATACCTCAATATAGTGTCTAATCATGAATCTAATTAGGATTCTTATTGGACTTAGATTTGAAGATCAATATCCTAGATGGTTTATCAAGTTTGTTTGGAAGTTTGAGCAAATTAGGTATACTCTTTATACAGACCTCAAAATGAAATTCAAACAATCGAAAAAAATAAATTTTCCGAGATTCTGGGGTATACATGGTAGTGGAGCTGCAACAGTTCCAGCAAGTCGTAATTGCTGTCAATGTCCCTTGCTCACCAATCTCATACACCTTGAAGTTTCTACTCAAGATGTATATATAAAATGTGATCAACATTTTATTTGGTAACCTCCACGTCGAGATGATGTTTACTTTTTACCAGACTAGCAATTTTTTTTTTTCAGTCAATGAAATGCAGCGAGAGACTTATCACACTGTGTTGTACTGTGCTGATGTGATTATTTCAAAATTGTTAAAGAAAGAATTGAAGCAACATTTTGTGCCTTATAGTTTTCTTATTTGTATCTACAGGTGTGAGGTGAGGACTGTAATCATTTTCTGGAATTTGGAGATAGCGGAAGCTATTAGAAAGCTTCGGCCCGACTATTCTTAAAGGCACGGCGGACAATCACAAAGACAAGAATATGAATGTATTTTGTGGTTAAGGTAAATACAGAATTGTTTTGAGATCTCTATATTGAACCTTTATACAGAAAGTACTACCACTTATATATTACTTGTATTTATTAATTAGTGTAAATATAAAAGAGGGGAAGGAGGAAGAGGAAGGGAATGGGGGGGGGGGGGAATGGGGGTGGCAGGGGGAAGGGGTAGCAGAGGGGAGGGGGAGGGGTGGGTGAGGAAGAGAGTATAAAAGGCAAAACTTGCTGGACTGTGCCTAGGAACAGTGTTTGTGGTTTCTATTACAGAAATAAAATGTTCTCAGCTTTATTACCCTTGAACTCTTTCTTACTCCTCAGCTGGTCAGCCCTCACCTTTCTCCTTCAATCTCCCTCTCTCCTCAGAGACAGTTCGGAGTTTTTAGGGTAGTCACTCATCCAGTCATCCTAGAGAACGCCTCCCTACGACGGTTGTTTGGGCCACTCCTTACATTGGTTGCGACAGAAAGGCAGTTTTTTTTTAATTCAATTTTGTTATAATATTTTTATGGTCCACTGGAGTTTTTGCTTTGTATGCATGTTTGTTGATCTTGTTTTTTCGACTTTGATACAGAAATTGAGCTGTATAGACCTTGATCGGGTACAATTTGGTGTTACCTTTGAAGATATCAAACCCAAATCAGGTATTTTCTTCTGCAATCAATCGTATTTAGCTATTTCCTATTTGCCTTACTTTTTTCCCTTTGTTTCGATCTTATACGGCCTTTTGACATTTTCTTTCTGTAATTTTACTTTGGTTTTCTGAATTTTGGTACGTTTTTTAAATGATTAATTTGAATTTTGAATCTCATCTCTGCTTGTTGCACCACCAACACTGTGATATGATGTCTCTACTATACTTCTGGCAATTTAAGGTAGTAACATAGGATACAAAACGTTATGAAAATAAACCCTTGATGGGTATTTGAGTGTTGTAGAAAATATTGAAAGTTATAACACCATGGGTATTGAGTGTTGTAGAAAAATCTTTAATCTAATCATCCTCAAATTCTTTTAATTTTATGTCTCGACAGCAACACATCATCGACAACCACAACAATGGAAAGAGGACAAAGCAACGGTGGCTGAGCTGTGGGCGCGATCAGGAGGAGCTGCAACAACGTCTAAGAAAAAGACGGAACAAGGACAGTGAATATGAAAGCAAGAGATACAGCACCTTAAATTGTGAGACATGTTTTCTCCTTTTCTTTCCCTCAAATTTAAGTGGCCTTTTTGTTACCTAAAAATCAATTTAATTTTTCTATTATTTTAATTGTGATTTTTCTCCGGTACTTTATCACTAGTAAGTTTATTATGGGTTTTTTTTTTAGGAAAAAAAAAAACAAAAAAAATCTTGTAGGTTTGTGCTGAAATTTTGAGTAATGCTGAGTGAAAATTGGAAATCATGGAGTAGCAATTTTAATGAAGATAGTTTGGTTGTTTGTTTTGAGTTGGTTTAATTGATTAATAGATAGATATAGTTGGTCTTTTATCGAACTTTATTTGTTGATCTTGTGTTTGATTATTTTAATACTGTACCATCTTGGCTACAACTTGGTCTATTATTTGGTTTGCAGAAATAAGCTCCTGTTTGAAGGAATATCGCTGAATATGGGTATTATTGCTGCTAGTTTTTTAAAGCTTGTTTGTGATTACTTGCTATATGAGACTAGAGTATTCAATACCCACTTGAAAAAGATGCTACATTATGCTGCTACATGCAGGAGCTGTCCACCTGAAGGTATTATTAAAATAAATGTTGACGCTCACTTTGGTGCTGGCACAAGTGGTGGTCTAGGTGCTGTTGCGAGGGATCACTTTGAATGCGGATAAGAAGACTCCTATGGACTGGAATGTTGAATTGGCGGAGGTGGCTGCTGTTAGGGTGTCAAATGGCTAAGAGATTGGGTTACGAAAGTATATGACCATGAGTCAAAAGGGAGTACGGGACGCATTGAGGGTAATCAAAACCATTAGAGGGTCTGCTGCTAGATGGTCTCCTATAAGGGGTTATTTACGATGATGTACGTAGAACAGTTATGTCTTTTAATGCTTGTATGTTTTCTCATGTAAAAAGAACATATAATTAATTATATATGGTTGCCCATTTAGTGGCTAGGTGGGACACTAGTAATTGCTCCTAAAAAGTTTGTATGGGTTCTTTCTCTCAAAGTCTTCTATCCTTCGCAAAATTTGACTTAAATTAATGAAATGCTGTAAGTCAGTGCTTGGTACTTGACCAGTGTCAAACTAGATGGTGATTCTCATATTACTATATTAAACATACAACAAATTAGATATACATGCCATTAGAGCCGTTAAAACAATGTTGTTTCCAGTTTAAGTAGAACTTATGTTTAATACGTAGTACATAACAATTAACAAGCATTCAAAAGTTTCTAATTTGGGAGGTTACAAATTCTAGATAGAATTAGAGTCGATCTTGCTCTAATTGGGACAATCTGACTAAATTGTGAGATGGGTTCATCATTTTTGTTAAAAAAAAGTTGATAAAATTGCAAGAATTTCAGCTTGTAGTGGGTTAACACAACAACAGATGTAGGAGACTATCTTTGAGACCAAATCTCCAGGAGAAAGGATGAATTCTTCATTTATTTGTTGTACATTAACCTTGTAATTTAACGGCAGAATACATCGTATGGAGTATCAGTTTTTTGTTTTTTAGGCTATTTTTAGTTGACATAAAAATAATGAAAAATAAAAATTCCTAAAATTGTGATTAAGGGGAGTTGTTTGATTGAAAAAAAAAAGGAATTGACATAAGTAAAAAAATTACAAAAGGTAGGAATTCAACTTCCTAATCCCTTAGGTAGATTTTTATGAAAAAATTCTTTTCACATCGATAACCAAATAACTTTATGAAGACCTTATGATTGAAAAATTATAATACTTTTATATTTTAATATTTTAATAATAATAAACATATGCAATAAATTTCAACATTGACGGAATGAAATAAACATATGCAATAAATAATAATAGTTGATTTTATAATTAAAATTGAATTTAAGGACACTTTAGTAATTTTATTAAAAAATGGGTGGCGAGAAAATGAAAAGGACCGAAGTTAAATAAACATTGACGGAATGAAATAAACATATATCGAAGTTTCTTAAAAAAAACATATCGAAGTTTCTTAAAAAAAAAAAAAATATTTCAAAGATTTTGATGTTCTCTATTACAAAGTACCAGTACTATTTTGACAAATACTACCATTTTTATTATTTTTATTTTGTGAAAAAAACAAATTTAAGAAGATGATGAAAATGATAGGAGCTGTTTGGTTGTACTTGTTTAATATAGGCATCCTATAAAATGCTTAAATCCCTTGTTGGCTTGTTGCTTGTACAGCATGAAATATACTCCGTACAAATAGGCTAATTATAACATTTTGGAAATTTTGAGGTCCTACCTATCATAGGAAGTTAAGTACTCCGCACTTTTTTTTAATAGTAATTAGGTACTTACCCGTGTCATTTACGGAATTATAATTATTTTTTTGTCGAAGTACACTTTTAATAATAAATATGAAATATAATCATTAAAAAAGAGGGTATATTAATATTATAAACTTAACTATTTTCTAAATAGTTTAGATATAAATATGAGAGATGAAACAATTGAAATAACCAACACTTCTTTATAATTGTCGACAAAGTATTAAAACCAAAGTAATTTACAACAACGCAAATCTACCGCATACTAAAAACAACAATAATCAGACTGCTTTGTTGCATCAGATACATCATACATTAGCTTGTTGAGCAAACAATAATAACCTACAAAAACAATAAGAAAGTAAATTCAGTAAGAGACTATTAAAGAGATACAAAGTATAAAAATTCACATTTACAAAATACCTTATATGTTTGAAAAGACCTCTTTGAACACAATATTTGTCCGTAGAATTGCTTGTGTGGATGTCATTGTCACATATTAAAATATTTATAAATTTAATACATTAATGTTGCATAAAAATTCACATTTATAAAATACCTTAAATGTTTGAAAAGACCTCCTTGAAGACAACATTTTCCGTCGAATTGCTTGTGTGGTTGTCATTGTCACATATCAAAATCTTCAATCCACTATTGTCACGCGTGACACGACCACGTAAACGTTTTTTCAACTGTAAGGTCTAGTGTTATCGTTCTTTTCTGAGATTGCATATCAACATCACTATACCCCACAACTTGGCCGGCAACATCTCTAAAAAATATATTGTTAATTTTAGCACCGAATAATAATATTTAAATAAATATCCATCGAAATCATAATTAATGTAACGTGTAAAAGTACTTACCACACAAAATAGTGTTGTCATGGATTTGTGAAATGATATCTTGAATAGGGACAAATTTGATACAATATTCAGGTATCTTAACATCAGTACAAATAGTTATAGTCGTAGTTGTCTGGAAGAAAATTTCATACTTGTGATTAGTTGATTTATTATCAACATCATTATTATACACCTAAAATCATTGCATCAAATATTGACCACCTTCGAAAACCTCGTGTGCATGAACATTGTAGGTAAATTTAATTGTTGCCTTGATAGTACTCGACTGGAAAAAACAATGAAATTTATTAAACAATTAGTTACGAAAAGTAAGTCATTTTTTTTTTATTGAATTGATAAAAATAGATAAATAAATAAATAAAATATGAATGTATAATAATATACTTACTCATCCATTAATATCATGTGTAGTGCTCGTTTCTTGATATCGGTCTCATTCTCCTTCCACAAATATATCACTTTGACCTTTATTTTCCAAAAACCTGTGTCGCCATTAATATTGAAACAGCCCAAACCGGCGTGAAAAATATCATAATATTGTCTACAAAGCACAGCGGAAGACTTATAAAAGTCTGGGCTGAATACCTGTGGCTCGATAGCCACAACAAACTAATATCAGAGTATTTAAAACATTTTACATTAAATTAGTGAATACTATTTACAAAAAAATATAAAATAATTACAATTTAATTTACAAATATCTAATTTAGATTATGATTTTCAAAAAGAAGTCATCGCCTCGCACTTAACACATAACCACTAGTGAAAAAAAAACTATTGGCTGCGGTTTAGAATTATACGTAGCCAAAAATCAAATTTCAAAAAAAAAAATACACAATGGTTGCTGTTTGGTGTATGTCCGCAGCCAATATATTAGTTTTAGCCTTAATGGCTGCGGTTATAAGGCTGTTCGCAGCCAATACCCTATAATATTAGGGTTTTTAACATTAATTACCCCTCTTTTCTTTCTCCCTTATTCTGCCGTTCCTTATAACCGGCCTAATCCCCTTTAAAACCCTAACCGAAATAGAAGCAAACCCTTTTCTCTCTCCCTTATTCTCAAAAACCAAGATGAACATAAACCCTAATCCTTTTAAAGCCGTTGTTCCTCAATTCTTCTTTAACGAAATGAAAGCAAATTTCACTCAATTCATCCTCAATTCTTCTCAACATAAACCCTATTTTCAGATGAACATTAGATTTTAACTGAACTCAAACATCTTTACTTGAAGATGAAACGCAAATGTGAAGATGAAACTGATCTGAAAAACCTAATAGGTTTTCAGATCTGAAAGATGAAACGCAAGAAGAAGATGAAATCTGATGATGAAACGCAAATTCATGGTCTCACATTTTTCAGATCTAGAAGATGAAACGCAAATTCATGGTCTCACATTTTTCCTTGTGTTCTTGTTGCTATTTTATTGTAAAATGTTTCTATTTTAGATCAAATTTGTTCTTGAAGAATAGTTTGTTTGATTAACTTACATCAAATTCG
Source organism: Amaranthus cruentus (assembly GCA_019425755.1). Lineage (NCBI taxonomy): Eukaryota > Viridiplantae > Streptophyta > Magnoliopsida > Caryophyllales > Amaranthaceae > Amaranthus > Amaranthus cruentus. The sequence goes on from CM033460.1 coordinate 16,576,063, forward strand.
TTTTTGTTGTTTGAAATTTCAGATTTGGGAATTTCGTTTTTGTTTTTGTTCGAAATTTCAGATATGAGAATTTCGTTTTTGTGTTTCTTTGTTTGTTCAAATTCGTTTTTGTTGTTGATTAACTTGCATCCAATAAGTTGCATTAACTTGATCTGGGAATAGTTTGTTTGATCTGTGTTTGAAATTTCGTTTGTGAAATTGTTTGAAATTTCGTTTGTGAAATTTTGGATCTGGGAATTTGTTTGTTTGATTGTTTGATCTGTTCTTTCTGATTTTCTGATGTTGTAATAAATCTTGTTTGACTTCTAAAATCTGGTCAAATTTGTTGTTCTTTCTCTTGTTTCTAGCATTAAACGAAATGAAAGAAAAACAAAAAAAATCCATCAAAGGCTGCGGACATTTCTAAAACCGCAACCTTTGATGGCTTTTTTTTGTTCTAAAAATGGGGTATAGGCTGCGATTTTTATGACCGCAGCCAATAAGTTTTTCTCATTTGCTGCTATTACAAAGGCTGCGAGTCAAAATCGCAGCCTATACCCCCAAAAAAACCGCAGTCAATATGCTTTTTTCCACTAGTGAATACAAGCATGCATCATCTCCACTGCAGGGTTAACCTGAAAATGGATCTATCCCGCGTAAGGGATAGGCCCTATCAAAGACTGTCAACAATTGAATTGTTGAGTAATCAAACAAACTCTTACATTTGTATACAAATCGTTAATAACATCTCCAATTAATCTTTTGCTCATTTGGTAACTGCTTATAATACATTAATTTATCAAAAGTCTAACTCTTTTAAAAGACCATTTGGTATCGACATAAATACGCCTAAGAACCTTTAGTTCAAAGAGAATCAAAACACGGCTATAACTTTACAAGTTAATAGAGAAATAAAAATACAGAAGTAAATAGCGAAAGTCAAAATACGGTGATCGCATCACTAAATACGATTTTTGCAAGAACGAAACGGGATCGGGGGCTCGAGGCCGATCCGAATAACTATTACCTATTATCAAGCTATAGGATTTCATAATAATTCGGATATGAATATCCGTTGTCAATTTCCAAAAACAGACATTTTTCAATGTCGAACATTTCAATATAAAACAAATCAATAAATCACTTGATTTTCTTTAAAATCAATAATATAATCATAACTCATTTTCATAGTACAATATTTAAAAGCTTATATCTATAAAGCTATGAACATATAAAACATAATTTTGATCAAAGATTAAAAGCAAGGTCAAACAAAATCAAATTCCAAAGTTTCGAACACCAAAAATTATACTTCCTCCGTTCTTATTTACTTGCAACATAGTTGATTTCGGTACTATTATTTAAGCAAATTGACTTTTATATTGTCGGTAATCTATAAGTTAAAACATAGTCATATGAGATCTTGTTTGAATCGTCTCGATTCAAAGTTTATTAATTTTGAGTTTTTATAATTTTTTGATATGTATAATTAGAGATATTAACGATTGAATTCGTGCATTGAGGAGTGTGAAAAAGCAAATGGTGCAAGTAAATAAAAACGAAGGTAGTACGATTTTGCTTAAATATAAATAGCAGTAATACCAAATCTTATAAAACATAACTTGAACTTTGAAATGTTTAAATTAAATTTAAAAGATAATAGTGTTGTAGGAATTCCTTCCTACGCCATAAATAGCAATCAATCATCAACCCTCAATGTGTAAAAGCTTGAGTTACCATCAATGGAGTTTAACCAATTTTATACCGATCATAAATCTCAAATACCCAACTTATATCATACCCAAATAATATCAACTAATCAAACACCCAATTTATTACTACTTATGTTCCCAATTTATACTTGAACCAAACACCTGTATTAATCAAATAAGAACTATAACACAACAATACCGATCTATAAAGAAAGAATAATAACCATAAGTTGATCTCAAATACCCAATAAATAACCTTAAACACTAAATTAATAGAATACCCAATTTGTTTCATAGCATCTAATCCCACATTAAGAATCCCGTATTAGTACCACATCAAGACACCTGGTAGTATTTTGGTCATAACTTCCTTATACAAACTCGTATAGAGGCGATTCAAGTGTCTACGCGATCGCGACTCCGAGCTCTACAATTATTATGAAGACACCCAAACCCAGAAACAATCAGAAAAGCCACGAAAATGGTAAAACAGAGGCTTATTGTTGATTTTCGTAACAGCCTGGTAGTATTTCACTATTTTGAACATAACTCTCCCATAATTCAAGTGCCCACGCGACCACGACTCCAAGATCTACAATTCTTATGAAGACTCTACAACCCAGAAACAAATAGCTGGCCCAAAAATGCCAAAATAGAATGCTAATTCTCGAATTTCATGACAGCCTGTTAGTTTTACACTATTTTGAACATAACTCTCTCATACAAACTCATATTTGGGTGATTCAAGTACCTACACGACCGAAACTCGAAGCTCTACAAGTAATATAAAGGAACCGGAACCCAAAAATGGCCATAAGACATTCGAAATCATCTAAAAACAGAAAGGACAAAATCTCTAATTTTAGAATTTGGTATAGTTATTCATGAATAATAGAGAGAATAAAATAAATAATTCTTATGTTTGCTTTGAGATGATGAGGAAGAAGGATGGTAAGTAAAGTTTTATCTTTATACACGTTAGGAATAGGTATTGTGAGTCATGAACTATAGATGAGTCATGCGTTGTTGTGGCAACATATGAGTTACATACTCCTATTCATCTATTTAATTTAGGATAAATGGACATTAATAATCTAAACTTTGCGTGATCCGCCCAAAACAATCCCAACTTTCGTATATTATCTAATAATCCTAACTTTGTTTCTTTGTTGCTGGGGGCATACCCTTTTAAATCTTAACCGGTTATAACCGGTAGTATTAGAGTCGTTGCACCACTTTTCCTTTTTTTTTTTTTCCTATTTAAATTCACTTCATCTTCATCATTATCAACCACCATAGCAGCTCTTCATCATTATCAACCACCATAGTCCATAGCTGCACCTATTTCTTCAAATCAATTTGGCATCTTTTCTTTATTTTTTTCTTTAATTTTTTCCTTCCCTATTAATCCATAACTATGAAATAACGATGGTTTGAAAAGTGTAATGGACCCGGCGAACACCTGTGACTCTTCTTCATAATTGACTCTTTGAATTCAGCCTTGGTTGAGGATGGAGAATTTTCAGAGAATAGTGTAATTGGGTTAGGTGAAATTCATTAATAAGGAGAGAAATGGGAAATAGTGGGTAAGAAATTGTCAATTACAGTCTATTACCGGTTCTAACCGGTTAAGATTTAAAAGGGCATGCCTCCAGCAACAAAGAAGCAAAGTTAGGATTGTTAGAAAATATACGAAAGTTGAGATTGTTTTGGACGGATCACGCAAAGTTTGGATTATTAATGTCCATTTATCCTTTAATTTATTCTTAATTCTCATCATACTTCCTTCGTTCCATAATACTCGCTACATTTTTCATTTTGAGAAATTTCATATTACTTGCTACATTTCCTTTTTTTAGTAAAAAACCAATCATTTAAAGTTATACCTACTTCTGTTTTTATCTTACTCTATATCTAATTACTCCTATTTCTCTATTTCATTTTTCAACAAATAATATTAAAAAATTTCAAAAAAGCAACTTTCCACCTACTGCTCATCATTGTAGAGTAACTTCTTAATTTTTGTGCCCATGCAATGGTAGCAAGTAAATCAGAACAAAAGGAAGTATAACTTATTTTAATCCCAAATCAATTACAACTGATACCCAAAGTAGAGCTGTTCTCAAGTGACCCGACCCGAAATCCGACCCGAAAATGTGTTCCTTTTTTAGGTTTATCGAACCGACAATACCCGAACCGAAGTTGTACCCGAACCGATTGACAACCGAAAATGGGAAAGATGAACCCGAACTGTAACCGACACATAAGCGTTAAACGAGATTACCCGATCCAAAAATGACCGACCTGAGTCTTATCCGATCTGAATCATGATCGAAACCGAACTCGATCCGGCAAAAACCGACTAAACCCGAACAAATTTTAGATCGGATTGCTTTAAACCTGAACCAATTATTTAGACTCATATTTAATCTAATAAACGAATCATTATGGTAGCGACATATGTCACATTAAGTTCTTGCTTTAGTATAGTTTATGATATATTCATTATTGTGCAAAATTTTAGTTTGTAGACGAGCAAGTTATTTCAAGACAATATTAGAGATTCGAGTAATTAATAATTTAATAATATGGCAAGAAACTTATTTGAAGGCAATTGTAATAATTGTAGCTAGTCAACTAAGAATATTTCTCAAAATACTCTAGATTCAATATAATTGTTGACTTGAGAAAATAAATGTGCCAAATATTTTTTTAGAGAAGTGATTTCAACAGGAAACGAATCATTATGATAGCGACACATGTCACATTAAGTTCTTGCTTTAGTATAGTTTATGATGATTACCTAACTTACCCTAAGTCATTCACAGTTTACATAAAATGCAAATTATCTTATGTCAATCAAACAAGTTTATCAAAATCTTATGAAATAAAATATATGAAAGAAATTTTCTTAAGAAATATAAATTACCAAGATTATTTAATTTCCAAAGCAACCAAACAAGCACTATATCTAGCTAGGACTGGCAATCATGTTGTGTCGTATTTGTGCCGAAATTTAAACAAGTTGAGGACGTGTTAATCTGATTGATTAAAAGTGTTGAATACATTTAACTTACTTTTTCGCGTTCGGTTCATATCGTGTTGTATGAAAAATATTAGCCTTATTCTATATAATATATCAATAATTATATAAATTATAAGGTTTTAAAATTAGATGGGTTGAGTTGGGTTAATGTAGTATTGTAGTGTTAGAGAATCTCAATACTGATATGTTTTAATTAAATAAGTCATGTCATGTTGACCCGTTTAATTACATGTATTAAAAGTCTTTAACAATAATAATTTTTTTCTTATCTAATTCATGTCGTGTCAACTTTTATCAATTACTATATGTAATTTTAAAACATATACTTACCAAAAAATAAATTGATGTTTAAAATACACATACTAAAAAAAAAAAGACTAACATAAACGAAAGAAAGAAAAAAAAAACATGTTACGGAGTACTTACGTAGTCGTCTACAGTACAATTATGATTATGTGAAACGAGTAGTCACTAGTGTTCATGAAGCAGTGGACGAACTGACAATGGTGGTAATATTGGGCTATTCGCGTTGTAATATCTGCTGCTCAACTCTTTCCACTCTTTCCATCATTTCATAGGCTTACTTTTTCAGTTCTTCCTACAATCCACTAGTACATTTTAAAACTCCATTTTCACAAAACAGAAAAAAATACCTCCATTTTCAAACTCTGTCTTCTTCTTTTATATTTCTTTGCCATTTTTAGTAGTTAAATTTCACAACAACCTTTTTCTCTCTTCTCATTTGGGTCATCATATTTTCTTGTGAGGTAATTTCTTTGATTTTTGTTGTTTAGAGTTTAATGAGCTTGTTTTTGTTAGTATGGTGTTTTTTTGTTAATTTGTGGGTTGCTTTTATATGCTTCATATTCTCTCATTCTAGGGTTTTTGAGTTTGATCAAGTTGATTATACATGGTAAAATATCTTATTTTGGTATTTCTCTAGAATTTCGTTCATCTACTGTTGCTTTATACTCCGTATTGTTTAAATAAGGTTGTTTTTTCCCCCTCTGTTTTGGGTTTTTGAAGAACATGCGGGGGGTTTTAGTTTGAGATTGGTATTTGCTTTTTTTGCTCTGGTTACCCACTTACCCCGTTGATCTTGATGTAGATAATTTGTGAAACTTGCCATATTTTGGTTTTGAAATTTGAGTTATTTGTGAAACTTGCGTTTTTTGGTTTGAAACGTTGAGTAGTTTATGGAGCCCTTCTTCAGATGGTGGAACAACTTAATGTTATCAGTTTCCAGGATAAAGTGCGGAACTTCTAAAGGGCGGGTAGGGGCTTTGCCCCGAGATTTTCGGCAAAACATTTTAAGTATACAACTATCATTTTATCAACGATTAAACAAAATACTCCTACTAATCTTCAATTGAATGAATATGTATCTGAAAGGTTGAAATAGAAAGTTTAAATAAGAAGAGAGTAATAGGAGAAACAATAGCTACTATGCAAATGGTTATGAAAGGGAATAAAAGAAGAGCAGAAAGAAGATTTAAAGAGGACTAAAGAAATTTAAAAACTACATATGCAGATTAAAGACTACATTTTGGGGAGCAATTAAATTAGAAATTGGGTAATTGGGAACGAGTTGAATTATTACTCCTTTCGTCCCACTTATTTTGAATGGTCTGTTCCATTTGTTTTGTCTAATTTTTATTTTTGGAGAATGACCCACTATATTTCTTTAATCTCATCATGTATTTTTACTGTCATTTAATTTCATCCTGATGTATTTGACACTATAAAACCCCAAGAACTAAGGTAACGTCTCAAGAACACGCTCTCAATGAACACCCAAAACAGAACCGAAAAGTAATCAACAATGCAATGCAATAAAAGAAACTTAAAGAACAAAACAAAACACACCAAAGATTTAGAGTGGTTCACCCCTAAAAAGATGGGCTACATCCACTTTCCTAGCCTAGATGTCTTATTGATATCTTCAAGAATTCCCAATGGAGAGATACACTAATGATGTTTACAATTGAGTAAGAGAGAAATTAGGAGAGTGATTAATCTTGTAGAGAGATTAGGCAATGAAAAACTATCACTAAATCTGTGATACCCCGTAATTTTACGATTAACTTTATTTATTTTATTTTATTTTATTTTATAATTGTTATATGTGTGTTATATGATCATACTTTATAGACTAATTGATATCTAAAAATCATACACTAGATAACATGTCGAATATAGTTTTTAATATAACAAGTGATAGACATGGAGGGTCATATTATAATTAAATTTTATAATATTGATAATTGTTTACTATAATTAATATTTATTATGATTTTAATTAGAATACTGATACAAAACTTTAATAAAAAAAATAATGATAAAGAAAAAGAAGAAGAAAGATTTGAGATGATAAGTAATAATTGCAAGAAACAAATGTCATCAGGAATGTATAACCGAAGATAATACCAAAGATTAATCTTTCATTTGCCCACAAACATTTGTTGCTTGATTATCTTCATTGATGTCTACACCTTTCATGTTCCTGATTTTCTCCTATAAATACCCATTTCATGAAAAGTCTATATACTCAAAATTACTACTCTTACATTCTTCTTTTCACTAGTAGTAAACTAATAGTAATCAGTAGGTACGATATTGGTTTTCGATCACGACGTCGAGTCGACGTTAATCTGGAGGTCTTATTACAATCTCTTTTATCATCCGATCGTGTTCCTTATACAATGTGAGTAGTTATGTCTTACTCTTTTCAAAGTAAACTCCATAACTGATATTTGTAATAAGCTTTTGGTTTGTTATAATGGCTTTTTATTATTTCAACTATTTTAATTGTTATAACATGTAATTTATTTATTTATTTCGGTGAGCACTCGACATAGTGAGTTTAGCTTAACAATGGGTTTAGCTATATTTATATCTTTAAAACGTGAATTTTTAATGATAAATTACAATGGCAATTCGTATAGCCGAATATTTAGCAAAACCCTTAAAGATAACTATCTTTTACATTATGTTCACTTTATTAAGTTTTATCAACATACTATTATTTTATCATAGATAATGCATTGTGGGTTTTCAAACAATTCTTGAAATGTTTTTAGCCTTATTTACTATAAAAATGGTATGTCATGCTTTATTTTGCTGTTTTCATTTAATATATGTATTTATAAAGTACATATAAAACTAAAAGCCTACTTTACAAACCAAACTAATGTTTATTTATTACTTGTGTTTTCGACTTAATTAAGTGTGTTGTGTATAAAATGTTTTTGCCCCGGACTGTGTATTGTATTTATTATGTTATTAGTGTAAAATTAGGGGTGTTACAAAATCACTATGTGTTAGTCCTATTTATAGATTATAGGACTTAACACTTACAAGTATATCCTATGGCATAAATCAAGAAACCGGGAAACAAGGCACAAGTGAGACAGTGCCCACAGCCGAGTCGGCTGTCCAAGGGCCCAATAGGACAGCCGAGTAGGCTTTTGTTTCTGTCCAATATTTGCTTTTGTTCTTTTGTTCCTTTGATTGTCCATCATAATTACCATTTTGCCCTTGTTATAAAAACCTCTCTTTAACCCATGATTAAGGACCTTAAGTCACACTTAATCACCACAATCTTCACCTTGACTTAAGTCCGCAAATATCATCTCAAACACGTAAACCATCATCACAAAATAACGATCAATAAGACATCATCCTTAACTAGGCTTTGTGTAAATCACATACACGATTCTTGGTGAGGAAATCACATCCTCCTTCTATATGCAAATCACATGCATCACCTTAACTCCACCTTAACCTCAACACTAACATAATCACATGTTAAATGAGGCTAGCCCAACTAAATCCACACATAGACTAAACTTTGGATATGGCAAAGGTTTAGTCATCATATCGGCCGGATTGTCCTCCGTTGCAATTTTAGCCAACAACACTCATCCTTTTTCAACATCATCACGAACGAAGTTGTATTTCACATCAATATGTTTCGTTCTTCTATGGAACGTATTTTGGTTCCTAGCCAAGTGTATCGCACTTTGGCTATCACGATGCATACATATTGAATTCAATCTTGGACACAATTCCCCTATGAGACCCTTTAACCATTTTGCCTCTTTAAACGATTTCGCCGCTGCGATATACTCCGCTTCGGTAGTCGATAACGCTACAACCTCTTGTAGTGAAGACATCCAACTTATAGCCGTACCACCCAAAGTGAACACCATGCCCGAAGTTGACTTTCTACTATCAAGATCACCCGCAAAATCAGAATCGCAATATCCAATGAGCCCGGTGTCGTCAATCCCAAACTTGAGGCATACATCCGATGTACCCTTCAAGTATCTAAGAAGCCGTTTAACCGCCTCCCAATGCTGTTTTCCAGGATTACTCATATACCTACTAACCATACTTACCGCTTGTGCGATGTCCGGTCGGCTACACACCATAGCATACATGATACTCCCGGCATTTGTGTATGGGACGCCTCTCATGTCTTCTTCTTCTTGCTTGGTCCGAGGGCATAAATCTTTTGAGAGTCTAAAATGGGAAGCAAGAGGCGTAGAAACTTTCTTGGCATCATCCATTGAAAAACGCTTCAAGACTTTCTCTATGTATCTCTTTTGATGTAGATACAAAAGCCCTTTGTCTCTATTTCTCACTATCTCCATCCCTAGAATTTTCTGGGCATCTCCCAAATTTTTCATGTCAAATTCTTTTGACAATTGATCTTTAAGCGCCTCCACCTCAAACAAGTTCTTGCAAGCAACCAACATATCATCGACATATAAAACAAGGTAGATCAAGGCCCCCGCATCCGTACTCCTCATGTAGACACAACTATCATGTAAGCTACGGACAAAATTATGTGCCATCATAAAGGCATCAAACTTCCTATACCATTGTCTTGGAGATTGTTTCAAGCCATACAACGACTTCTCCAATTTGCACACATAATTTTCCTTTCCGATCACCTCAAAACCTTCTAGTTGTTGCATATATATCTCCTCGTCTAAATCACCGTGGAGAAAAGCCGTCTTTACATCCAATTGATGTAACTCTAAGTCCTCCATCGCCACCAAAGCTAGTAGGGACCTAATCGAAGCATGTTTCACCACCGGAGAAAACACCTCATGGAAATCAATACCTTCGACTTGAGAATACCCCTTCGCAACTACCCTTTCTTTGTAGATGGGACCACTTTCACTCGACAACCCTTCTTTCTTTTTTAAGACCCACTTGCACCCCACAATTCTTTTATTCTTGGGTGCTTTCACAATAGACCAAGTACCATTTTTCTCAAGAGATTCCATTTCTTGCTTCATGGCTCCAAGCCACTTACTCGCGTCTACCATACCCATGGCTTCCTTGAAAGAACCCGGATCATCACCACCTTCTACCTCACTTGCGACCATGAGAGCATAGGCCACGTAATCACACTCCTCAATGTACCTTCTTGTTTGCTTTATTTGCCTCTTTGACCGATGTACATTGTAAGATGTTGATTGAATCGGTTGATACATCTCATTCTCAACCCTTAGCTCTTCATTTTCATTAGGTGACTCCACCTCCTCACAAGCCTCATGTGTTGAACCTACATTGTTAGTCTCAACAATATCCAAAGGACAAGCAAATATAGAAGACTCATCAAATTTGACATCTCTAGAAGTTATAACCCTTCTAGTCTTGTCACATCAAACCCTATATCCCTTGACTCCCAACCCATAGCCAACGAAAATACATTTTCTGGCCCTAGGTTCTAATTTCCCCTCATTCACATGTATATATGCATTACATCCAAAAATTTTCAGATTTGAATAATCAATAGGAGAAGAATGTCTTGAGGACATTTGAAGTCAAGAGCGGAGTGCGGAGAACGATTGATCAAATAACATGCCGTCGAAACCGCCTCGGCCCAAAACTCTTTTCCAAGTTTTGCTCGACTCAACATGCATCTTGCCCAATCTAACAAAGTGTTGTTCATCCTCTCGGCCATGGTTATCAGAATCTCGATCCTGATCAACGATTCTACGATCTTACGATCCAAAATCAGGCGACCGATCCGGATCGTAGGTAGAATCTTAATTTGGTAGAATCGTACGATCCTACTTAGCTCCAGGATTTGAGTAGTAGGATCATAACACGATCCTACGATTTTACGATCCGATCCAACTAGGGTAGTTTCAATCGTATAAAAATTTCATATAATCCAGATTTTACTTATGTATATATATGTATATTTCTAAACAATTATATCAATATCACTAAAATTCAAGTTTTTCTCGATTCGAATTTTAAAAATGATTATTAAAGGTATTTTTTACAAAACTTAATAGTTAAAGTCAAATAAGTGTTAATTTAAACCTTAAAACATAAAAAAGAACAAATATAATTGAAAATTAGTTATCAAAAGCATATAAACGCATATTTGTAGGATCACACGATCCTACGATCCGATTCTACCGATTTCGATCCTACCCCCTCAACGATCCTACGTAGAATCCCGATCCTAACAACATTGCTCTCGGTCACCCCATTTTGTTGCGGCCTACCTACACACGTGCGATGCCTTGTGATACCCTCATTAGCGCAAAACTTGAGAAACTCTTTCTCAACGAACTCAAGCCCATTGTCGGTCCTCAATGTCTTGACCTCACGCTCCATCTTCTTCTCTACCATGGTCTTCCACTCAATGAAGATACTCATCACTTTATTCTTAGTCTTGATAAAGAAACACCAAACTTTTCTTGAATAGTCATCAATGAATGTGAGAAGGTAACTACACCCTCCTAAGGACACCTTTCTTGATGGACCCCAAAGATTCGAATGTATGTAATCAAGAATGCCCTTAGTATTATAGACAGCGGGTTTGAAGCTCACACGTTTGTGTTTCCCATAAACACAATCTTCACAAAACGGTAACATCCCAAGTTTCTTTCCCCCAAATACACCCTTCTTACTTAACACATTCATCCCTTGCTCACTCAAGTGTCCAAGTCTCATGTGCCAGAGCTTGGTTTCTTGCTCACTCATAGTGGAGGAAGATACATTCGCCGAACCGGTAACCAAAGACTCTTGCAACACATACAAACGGCCCACCATGCTACCCTTCATCAAAATCAGCGACCCCTTTGAAACCTTCAATTCTCCACCTTCACAAGTGCTCCTACATCCAAGAACATCTAATGTACCCAAGGAGATAAGGTTCTTTTTCAAACCGGGAACATGCCTAACATCACTAAGCACCCTAATCACCCCATCATGCATCCTTATGGATATACTCCCAATACCCACAACCTTACATGTGTCGTCGTTACCCAAAGTAACACTCCCTCCATCTACCTTTTCATAAGTAGAAAAATACTCCTTATGGGGAGTCATGTGAAAAGAGCATCCCGAATCAAGAATCCACTCACTATCCCCTTTGTACCCATGTGTCACCACCAAGGCTCCACCATCATCGCTATCATGAACATAGCTCGCTTCTCCGGATGTAGTCCCTTTAGACTCTTTCTCCATTCTCTTATACTTCCAACAATCTTTCTTAATATGCCCCTTCAACTTGCAATAGTGGCATGTCTTGGCCTTGTTTGAAGCCCTAGACTTAGACCTACCCTTGTTCTTTCCCCCAAAACTACTATCATTCATTCTTCTCCTTACAAATAACCCATCATTGGTACCATTCTGTTTTTGGGTTAGTTGTCTCTCAATTAAATCCCTTTGCACCAATGCCTTCCTTACTTCATCACTACTAAGGACATCCCTCCCCTATAGTAGTGTTTCCCTAAAGTTCTTGTAAGAGGAGGGTAAAGAACAAAGCAAGAATATGGCTAAGTCTTCATCATCTATCACCACATCAATATTATGTAAATCCATGACTATTGTACTAAACTCATCTAAATGGGTCTTTAAAGAACCACCTTCTTCAAGCTTAAGGTCATAAAGCCTACTCTTCAATAACAACCTATTTGTGACACTCTTGGCCATGTACAAAGACTCAAGCTTATCCCAAATACCCTTAGTAGTAGTCTCCTTCACAACCTCCCTAAGCACCTCATTTGACAAGCACAATTGAATTGCACTCAAAGCCTTTGAGTCAATTTCTTCCCATTTAGTCATAGTCATTCCTTGTGGCATCCTATCTACTCCATCCAATGCCTTTTGCACTCCATGTTGTATCAATATGGCCTTCATCTTCACTTGCCATAATCCAAAATTCTGATTTCTATCAAACTTTTCGATATCTAACTTCATGGATGTCATTTCTAATGCAAGAACGATCAAGAAACCTTCTAAACACCTTCAAGAACTCTTTGCTCTGATACCAATTGATGTATTTGACACTATAAAACCCCAAGAACTAAGGTAACGTCTCAAGAACACACTCTCAATGAACACCCAAAACAGAACCGAAAAGTAATCAACAATGCAATGCAATAAAGGAAACTTAAAGAACAAAACAAAACACACCAAAGATTTAGAGTGGTTCACCCCTAAAAAGATGGGCTACATCCACTTTCCTAGCCTAGATGTCTTATTGATATCTTCAAGAATGCCCAATGGAGAGATACACTAATGATGTTTACAATTGAGGAAGAGAGAAATTAGGAGAGTGATTAATCTTGTAGAGAGAGATTAGGCAATGAAAAACTATCACTAAATCACTATGTGTTAGTCCTATTTATAGATTATAGGACTTAACACTTACAAGTATATCCTATGGCATAAATCAAGAAACCGGGAAACAAGGCCATAGAGATGCAAGGCTCACAAATGCCTCGCGTCCAAGGGCCCAATAGGACAGCCAAGTAGGCTTTTGTTTCTGTCCAATATTTTGCTTTTGTTCTTTTGTTCCTTTGATTGTCCATCATAATTACCATTTTGCCCTTGTTATAAAAACCTCTCTTTAACCCATGATTAAGGACCTTAAGTCACACTTAATCACCACACATCCATTACAACCACAGAAAGAGCCTTTTCGACAATTAAGATAGTGAAGACTAGACTTCGTAACAAAATTGGCGACGATTTTCTTGTTTGATAGTATAGTGATATAAATTAAGTGACAAATAGCAAAAATATATACTGTAAAATGAAAATATCGATATCCCACCAATTCCCAGCCACTGACCTTGGAAGGCTGGGTCTGTATTTAGCTTATACAGACCAGCAGCAGGAGCCTTCCATCTAGAGCTGAAATACTGCACTTGCATCCCCATATCAGCATTCGCATTAGCTTCTTCAAACTCTCCCACCAAGCACATTGTCTTGTAAAGAATGTCAGCCTCCCTCTTCTCTCTTTTATCTAAGACCCATGCATTGCGTTTCAACCAGATTCCCCACGCCAGGCACCAAAAAATATCCCACCAATTCGTCTCCTTGATCTTTCCATACATCAGATTGCACCAACCTCGAAACCCATCAGCATCAAATGCCCTTGTGTCAAGCCGCAAGGCAGAATGTCTCCAAATAGAGGATGCTGCAAGGCAGAAGAGAGCGTATGAGCAGTAGTTCCCTCTCCCTCCCCACACATAAAGCAACGTTGATCTACATTCATACCCCTAGCCATCAACCGGCTCATAACAGGCAGCCCCTCCCTCACACTTCTCCACACAAATAATTTGATCTTTGGTGGAATACGGGCGTGCCAAATACTCTTCCAATTAAAAACTACATGCCCATTTGACGAGGTTGCCTTATCCTTTACCTCTTCTTCGACCAAGAGCTTGTAAGCGCTCTTTACGCTGTAACGCCCATCTTTCGAGTGATGCCATGACCAAACATCTTCTTCATCAAACAGAGGTACTGCAATACTACAAATTCCATCAACTTCCCGCTGAGAGAATAACTCAGAGAGAGTAGTCCAATTCCAGCTCTGATTTTCCCACAAATCTTTCACATACATCGGAACATCACTACCATCCTTCTTTTGTGACAGAAGTCGGAACTTTGGGAGATTAGGCACCCATGGGTCTTCCCAAATACAGACACTACTTCCCTCACCAATAGTCTTTATGGCACCCTTCTCAATTACCTCTCTAGCTCTTAGAATCGATCTCCACGTGAAGCTCATCATAAATTTATTTACTCTTGGATGTCTTGCCTTTTTGCTTATAAAGGTTGAAATAATGTTATTGTTGTATGGACAATTGGACATTACATGTAGAAAAGGTTGAAATAATGGTATTGTTAATGAAGTAGTATCGTTGCTTGAATGTTAGTAACTTAGTACTTCTGCTATAATTTTGCTGTCTAGTTGCTGCTATATTGTATTATTCTGTTTACCTGCTGCTGAAATTGTTGTTGCCTGTTAGGCTGTTATATAATCCTTCTGCTGCCTGTTGTATTGCTACTGCTTTTACTTTGCAATTGCCCTGCAGTTGCAGTTCTGTTCGTCCAATAATAATAGACCTGCAGACGTTTCTAGCCCATAGTTCCTTCATGAAAGTTGTAGATCTTGAAAAGTTAATCAATCTAGGCTTAAGAACTTCTTGATTTGGAATTGTGTGCTAGGATTCATGCCTTCTTGAAATTCCTGTGGTCTGCTGTCTTGGTTCTATGTCAGCGAGGCTGTTGTTGATCACTTAATATTAGTTCAACAAGATATACAATACTCCCTTAATTAATACTTGGTAATATTAATATGGTGATGTTTACCCAACTGTTTTTCCTCATACATCAATAATAATACAGTAATAATTATTATTATGATGCCAACCGATTGTTGCTTTTCTCTCTTACTATTGTTAGTGTCACAACCAAATATTATGCAAAGCGATGTCAATTTTTTAGCTTATTATCAATGACTTGCCTTGTAACCAGAGTGAAGACAATGACTCAAGGTGCTAAAAAGAAGAATCGGCAGCAAAAGAAAAAGAATTCAAAGGATAAAATTTCAGAGAATGAAGTAATGAAGAAGATTTCAATTTTGTATGAGCAAGAAAGATTAGAAGAGTGCTTAGATTTTATCATTTCTCTTGATGAGGAATGGTTGAAAAATTTAAAAGTCTATTCTATGAAAGTGAGTATACTTACAAGTTTAAAACGGTTTGAAGGTAAGTTTATTTTCCTCCAATGAAATGGTTTGATATAGTATGGTCTATTGTTTGTTTTAATTCTTATTTTCTATTAGGATCAGTAAGATTTGAAATTTTTTTGATTATTTTCTTTTTACAAGTGGGTGGCTTTAAGGCTTAGGGAGAGTAGCTTGGAAAAGATAAATACAACATTTTCAGTTTCCTAAGGAAACAATAAAGAAATGCGAGTGAATATTAATCTGAATTCTAAAATTAACAACTTGAGAAATAAAGAAAACTAACAAATATTGACTAAATTTGGAAAGTATATTTGTGTTATTTGTATTGTAAAAGTATTATTTTGTACTTCATTTATTTTAATGTTTTCATTTAATTTTGTATGATCAGAGGTATTGGCTTTGCAAAAACGACTCGAAGAATTTGGACATAAAACGACTGTGGGACTTCTTGTATGGCTTACGTTTGCGTAAGTCTATTTTCTTCCTTTTTAAGGATTTTTGATAAATTATCAGGATGATGTTAACTCTTACAAGATATTTATTTGAATTGATTCTATACGGACAATATAGTTGACAATAGTTAGTCATCTTTAATCACGTTGATATTAATTAAATTTTTTAAAATACCTTGCAGTTATGTCAACAGAAAGCAAAATAATATTTTGGAAGCATATCTCCTCTATAAATATGTGCAAGATCAGAATGGTGCAGATGATGAAATATCCAAAAATTGTCTCAAATGGATAAAAAGACTGCAACCGAAAGTCCAACCAGATTTGGATAGAATAGCAGTGGAAAGAGCTCGTAAATTTTTGGATGAGTGTGCTGCCTCCTCTCCCACCAAGGCTCCTGCCTCCTCTTCCACTAAGGCTCCTGCCTCCACTTCCACCAAGGCTCATGCCTCCTCTTCCACCACTCTTGCCTCCTCTTCCACCACTCTTGCCTCCTCTTCCACTAAGGCTCCTGTCTCCTCTTCCACCACTCCTGCCTCCTCTTCCACCACTCTTGTCTCCTCTTCTACCCAAGATGGCATCCACCCGACAAAGGTTGCGGATGCCTCTTCCCCAAAAATGATGAAGGTAATCTTTTCTTAACTTTTCGTTAATTTTTATGATTTTTTTTTATTTGGAAGGAACAAAAAGTATTATTAGGTCACTGATTAGCCATTACACTAAGACCTAAGCGTAACAAATACCAAGAGTTAGAAAACTACATGTTTAAATACAGTTCTCAACAATTTAACATCATTAGCTCATCACTACTAGTTCCCGAAAGAAATCTGTAAATTTTATATAGTATATTTTATTTCGGAGGACTAGTTACATGTGTATGATCACAATGATGAAAAGTCTACATAGCTTTGTTTCTTTGCTGCCAAATATAGTATACTAAACCAGCCAGACATCTTTAATATATCAATTTGAAATAAACTATCTGCTACAATCTTCAACATAAGCAAAGCTAGTAGAGATGTTAAGCCATTTTCTATAGAATAATAAAACATAATGATTGCAAGAGCAGTTAAAGAACATATGTTATCTATACAGTGTTATTGCAGAAGGATCAACAATTGTCTTAAACAATATGTATCGTTTTATTTGTTAAACATTAATCTCTATTCTGTATTGATAAATATGTATTTACAGTTTACAGAGGATGCTGTGATATATTTTGAAATGACCCAGCTCGATGAATTTTCATATCTGGGTGTGATGAAGATAGGCAGGAGTGTTTTTCCCAAGTCATGCATTAAAATTGACGAGAATTGTAATTTAGATGTCTCAATTAAGCTTAAGAAAAACCCATGCATATTGAAAATTGAATTTTCAATGTATTTCCACTCTCTTTCCGGTAGAGTAGCAATTGTTGAGCCGGTCCGTCCAATAAAATTGTTCTTTGAACTGAAGCTGGAAGACTTTAAATCGAAAGCAATGGCTCAAACTTGTAAGAAATGGTGGGAATATATCAAAGACGACTTTCTATCAATATTTCGGTAAAAAGTTTGCTTTGTTAATTTATTATATTTTTATTTTATGAATAAAATTTAATAATATGTTATTGTATTGTAGGGGCGTAATATGTGGCATGCTTGCCATATATTCAAATCAAAAAGTCTGTAGTGATCTGGAAAAATCACTTTACGTAACTGAGGAGGGAGAACCCAAAATAATGCATATTTCTCAAGATAAATTTACATTGAGTCAAGCGCAAAAAGAGATATATGATTTATTGTCCATTATGGAAGGAATCATTACTTTGATAAGACCAAGATCAAGACCGGATTTAGAAGCTTGGGGTGAAGAATTTGAGACTTCTTATGAACTGCCTTCACAATTAGTTCATTTTTTAAAGAGCTTAAGAGTCAGAAAAATGTAAGTAAATTTTTCTTAAATCTGTTTTTATATTTGTTTTGTTCATTATAAGTTCAATTTAGGCTAATATTATACTTTGTATATTTTTTGATGTAACTATTAAAAAGCATTTACATTATTTATTAATTTTTTTTTAATAAATAGGTATACTTTTGTGATTAAAAGATTGTGTTTTATTTTTAATAGATGTGATACTATTCCTCCAATGTTGTTGATTGATCACCCGTTTATCTGGTCGATCAATCATCGGGTTTCATTCATTTATTCTCTTGAAGAGGCTATCAAAGAAAGGTTAATTAAGGAGAAAAAATTCAATAGGAAAATCAGTCCGAAAGTCAATCGAAATTGGAAGATTGAAACCTTAGATGACAAGTTGTTATCAGCAATATACAACTTCAAAGGAGATGTTTTCTACTATAATAGACCAGCTCGAGTCATTAATTTCATTCATGCGGTGATTTTACATGCTAATGACTATAATTATGATACTATACGCGAGGGAGAGGTAATGACTTTATTTTTATTTTATTTACGAAAATAATAATTAATTATTGTATGCTGCTAATTTTTTTATCTTTATCTTTTTATAGGGTGGTTTGACAATTGAGGAAAGGGAAAGACTAATTATAAAAGTGTTTCCTTCAATATATACAATACTTTATGACACTCTCTGTGATTATGCAAAAAATTGTAGTGGGTAAGAATTTAATATTTTGTTATTTCTAATTCACATTTTTTATGTTTAATAAAATTTTTATTTAACATTAACAGGTTACATAAAAAGTTATTGTTAGACGCTCTTGAAAGATTATCAAGTTGTGGATGTCAATGTTGATTCCCTTTTTCTGGTAAGCATTTGATTTCTTCTGTCCTCAGCTTCAGCTAAGCCTTCTAGATAATATAACACAACTCCCTCATCGACTCTTGTTAGCAACTAGTCATATTTAATAAACATGATTAACTTGATAGATTTTAAGTTATGCTATATAATTGCTCTCTGTATCAAGGATACACTTTACCAATCAAACATACAAGTAGTTCATATCACCTAAATACAATGAATTACCAATTTAATATCAGATATCGTTCTTGCTTGCTGTCTTACAATGTAAAGATATATTTTTGTTATACATAAGTTTGTTATAGATATATTTCCGTTATCATCTAATTGTTTTCTCATCATGTATAGAATTATGCAGTTTGCAGTTTGCAGTTTGCAGGTAGGTGAAGATCCACTAGATGCATTCCCTTTGATGTCTGCAGGCTGCAGCACTACTACTACTAGCAAGCCTGACTTATTTTTTGGTTCAGACAGATCATTATGTCGCTTGAGATTTAAGTATAGAGCTGACTTTTTCTTATGTAAGCTAAGCTACTTCTATAGAAGTTAAACATGGAACTACTGTTTTTCATGCATGTGCATGGGGTTTTTATTCTCAAGAAATATGTAAAATTGTACCTGAATTTTCTGTCCCCAGATCAATGTGCAAGACCTTAAAATTTATGCTTCTAAACATATCTGTTAATTTTGTGAAATTGAGCTTACTACTTATGCATCAAGTTGACAATAATTATGCTATTACTAGCAACAATCTACTTTTTCTACTTCTAGTATATGAAATTAAAAGAGGTCTCCTGTTACCTGTTACCTGTATGTTCATTTTATGCTTGAGTATAATAATGCGACAAACACCAATAACCAATTAATGTTAATGTTAGGTTAACCTTTTGTAATTGGTAGCTTGAGTATATAAGTAGTAGTAAGAAGCCAGTAGAAATTATGTAAATTGTTGCTAAACCTAAACCTATCTCTTTGTAACCTATCTCTTTGTAACGTTATTAGCCATTATTAATCAAATTTTAAGATTTCATCTTTATTTATTACTTATTAGCCTTGTTAAATCAGAAATACAAGCCTGATGATTTAGTCTATAACAAAATCAAGAGAATTGGGATCGAATTGGTTCAGAAAGAACCTTAGCTCATCAGTGACAGTCATACTTTCACCACTTCCTGCAATCAAATCAAACAAAGAGCTTAATTCAATTCAATATTAGTAAAGCTAGTGTTAGAAGAAAAAAAAGGCAGAGAGAAATTACGCCCAATAAACATAAACTTAAGATAAACATTTTAACAATCAAAAGTTTTTTCGGGTTTTTTTTTTCCTTTTCTTTCTTTTGAGATGAAACACTCGACTTCAAACACCATTTCTCCTGGTCACTGCAACCAGTGTTAGGGGAAGAGACAGACAAAAAGGAAAGAAGAAAAGGTAACTCACAAAAGTACAACCATGATATTTAAGAATAACTTAAGGATCTATCCATGAATTTATTCCACAAATTCAATTCGATTTCAACTTCATGACATTGCAAAACCTAGACTAGTAATCTCAATATCTTTATAGCATATACTAAGCAATACAAACTAATTCAAACATTAATACAAATGTCAATAACAATGGATGATTGATTAATTGAACATAATTCACAAGTAGAATTATTGAACAATGCGACCTCCAATTCACCAATATATACCACAAAACTTAGCAGAATTAGAAATTGTAAAATATCAAATTAAACACTAATACAACATAATATTACAGCAAGAAATCAATAACAATTGACATAATAGTACTCACCTCATAAGCAGCGAGAATTTGGATGAAACGTTTCGAATCAGCAGTATCAGTATGTTAAATGTAATGTTATGCTTGAAGAATATGTAGTGTCATTCTTTAAATTTCTAGGCGTGCTCTATTGAGTATCAGTGAGGAATTATCAACAACTCTATATATAGACCAACATTAGCATGGGCTCAGCACAAACAATTTACATTCATACTTAACAATATATGAACATATGATTTTTCGTTCTTTAAAAATATTGACAATATCCAATTACGTACATTATTATGAGAAACTTCATAAAACAAGTGCCCATTTCAGCTCATGGCATATGAATAGAGCTAGCAATTAGCATAAGTAGTGATGTACCTCTTAATGTGTGTTTTTGTTTTTAGTTTAATGTGTGTTTTTATTTTTAGTTTGTTTTAAGTCTTTCTTTTGTTTTTATATTCATATTGGACCTATTATGTGTTTTTAACTCCACGAGGCAGGTACGAATCTTTATCTTTATCATCTCGAAGCCGGGGGACTCCTTTTGGCCGTGCTCTCCTTCACGGGTATGAGTTGCCGCCGTCCTTCCCTCCTCAGACCCTGCTCATAGTTATCTATGAGCGGGATATACCTCTTGTTAAACATTGTTTGTTTGTAATTTACTACTACATAATATTAAGTGACAACAAATTTGCTTATGTCTTGTAAAATGCAATATTTGTATAGCAAAACAAATTATTATGTATTTTCAACACAAATATTTACTTACTTTTTAAAATTAAATTACGTAAAATATTATCATGAAACCCGAAAGTATAACTTGGGGGACGAAGCACGCGGCTCCACAACTAGTGACTTATAAATACATGCTCCTCTTTGCTCTATCATTTATAAATACAACTAGTGACTTATAAAATAATTCTGTTTCTTTTTTCTTTCCAACCTAAGGTTCAAAGCTACGGTATTACACTTTCTACAAACATGAGAGCAAATAAAACTATTAAACATTAGGCTATCTTTTCCAATATCATCGAAATTCAAATAAATAGGAGAAAAACTAGTTGGGGCGTTATTAACAGCAAGCACTACATTAATTGCATTGCTTTCGACCCCCGCTTGTAGCCTTCACGAACAAAAGCATCGGAGGAGACCACTGCTGCTAAATTTCTTGGAAATTTGCTTCACTCGTGCGTCAATTGACATAAAAACAGGGGAGAGAGTTGGAGGAAGAAGATGCACAATCAAAAAGATTTTCTTTAATCTTGGCAGTTGGGGCCTTGGAGGGAGAGTTAATTAGCTGGGGGGCAATTTATACAAGTCAAATTTGATTAGGATTACACTTGGGTGTATCATTGATTATAAAAGTTCAATGGTGTGTAGCAAAGATGAAAGTCATACCAGCCAGGAAATAAGACTTCCTACAATTCCAAATATACAACATGGACTAATAACACGAGAGTAGCAATTTAATAAAAAGTCTACATTATTGTAGGATCCAAGGTGAATAAGTTAAAGTACTAATAACATGCCTTAATAAGTTATGATTGCTATTGCTGCTACAATCGCTATTGCTTGCAGCTAAAATAAACACATGACTTTCAACATCAACACAGCTCTTCAAAATTCCAACTTAGACATGAAGCTCGTTCATTGGCCCTCAAGTTGCAACACACCTATCTGCAGCTAGGCACGCAAAATAACAAATGAGAAGTTCAGGACTTACATAACTTTTTATGCTAAGGCATAATAAACTTACCATATCAATGCATTTCCTTATACAGGAACCTTAGGACTAGTATTTAAACATATTTTTATGAAGAGTTGGGGGGAAGAATCCGGAAGATGCTTCACTTAAGGCATTCCAGATTGAGGGCTTCTTCACCCCCCTCACTCCCAAAACTCCGATTCATGAAGAGAACTTCATCAAATAATTATTTTTTTAGAAATTTTGGAGGTATGACTTTTAAGCTATCAATCAATGGTGCTAGCTGCTAGAACTCATTACTAAAGCCGTACTACTTCACAACAACTGTTCACAACCTTTTGCTTAGGAGTTGTTGTGTAATTGTGTTCAAATACAACCAGCTAGTATAAGCTTGTTTACACACTGAAAAAAAAGGAAGATAGTTCTACCACCCAACCCAACTAGGAAAACAACCCACAATCATGCATGACTGATATAGACTGAAATCTTCACAAGTTATAGGCAATAATGTTTTGATGGAACTTCTAAATTGTAGAGAAATTCTAAATTAAGATGTCATGCCAATACCAGACAACAATTTAACCTTCTTTTCTCATCAATTCTCAAGATTACATATCCATCACAACTCATACGCTCAATCCTACATTTTGTAATGATTGCTTGATTCTGCATTATTTAAGGAAAAAAAATTTGAAAAGAGACATAGGAAACGGAAGAAATGGAATATGGTTCGGGTTCATTATCCATAATGGACTCAAAACCTACCCTCAACTCCAAGACCCTAATAAACATGGTAAGAGTGATAACATTTTATGCAGAAACTGGTATTAAAATAGTCCAACAGGTACAATATGAAGTTCACCCCAAATACGAGAGAGCAGAGGACAGGGAAGACGGTAGATACCTTGAAGGAAACCTTAAAAGACAGAGTTAGACTAAATGAAGGCCTGACTCAGGACATAAATCAACTATTGAACAGTAATGAAAAACACGAGTAAAAATCAACCAATTTCATGTTCTAGAGAAGCTTAAACGATAGAAAGTTAAGGACACAAAGGCTTGATTGATTCATGACATGTTTGAACTACTGAACAAGCAATGAATTTGATTTCCTTCAAAACAAACAGAGCCTTAGAGGTGGGAAACAAATAAGCAATTTTTAAAGTATAACAACAATTTGCAAGGTTAACATATATAGAATTATTGTCAATAGTCAAGGGTCTTGTAAATGATAATGATCAAGAACATATTACAATTGAATATAATGATAATAGAAATATAAAGTAATATTTAAGAATATAATGATCAAGAACATATAAAAATTGAATAACCTTAACAAAAGCTTAGCTAGCTAACATACCTAGGCAAGGAAGTGGAGAAAAACACAGCAGCGAGAGGGGAGATTATAAAATTGGGAAGAAAGCGGAGTGACAAGAACCTCCTTAGAGTTGGCATTCAAGTTGACGAGTTGGACTTTGAATTGGACAATATGTTCATAGGCGGGGTTCTCGTCCCAAGGAAGACCGGAAAAGATCAAGCACAGCACGCCATTGCCCCGATGTACTAAGGTATTGTATCTGGTATCTTGAAGATAAGAATGATAGTCGGCTTTAGCCTCAGCCTCAGGGGACAGTTTTACGTTCAACCATTCCTTAGTGACTGTATCATAAGCCCTAAAAAATGCCTTCATTCTAGGATTTTGAATATAGATAACCCCATCAGCGATAGTCACGGCCTCTCCCCCCCTTAGCCATCCACCTTTAAGGTCCTCAACCAGACACCGCCATTGATCCTCACATGGATAATACGCATACATCGTTGAGATATACTGGAAGTACACTATGATTCTGTTTCTTTTGTGATCCGCCATAATCGGAAGAGTTAGTGTGCGGTAATCAAACAACTGCTTCCGATCACCACACGGTGGCGGTGGGAACGGAGGCGACTTTAAGCGACGCCAATTATTGTGTTGAGGATCGAAAACCTCTCCGAAAAAACCAGATTCGGAGTTGCCAAAAACATATATCTTCCCACCAAATTCGACAATATCTTTTGGCCACGTCTGATAGGGCCTTACGTCTGGTGACTGATCGAGCCCAGCGGTGGCTAGTCTCCAACCATGTTTAGGTTTGGTAAGATCTAGCATATGACATGAGAATAAGCCTGTCTGTTTCGGCCTCTTACCTTTCTTGGGTTTTGATTTTGCGGAATCATCACCGTCACCGGAGGAGAACGATTTGCCGCCTCCCAAAACATAAAGTGTAGATCCAACAACACCCACGGGAGGCAGAGAACCTTTATGAACCACGATACGAGGAAGTGATGAGACTTCAGCAGTGTTCAGATCCAAAACATAGTAAACAATTTCACGACAATCACGAAGTGCCATAGGTAAAGGCTTCGTAGGTTCAACCCCCACGACCCCTAGTATCATCTTATTCTTCAATTCCCCTCTCTTTTCCACCACCATTTTTTCCGGCATCACTCCCTCTCTTCAATTCAATCTAACACCCCCAATTTGCCACACTTGCGGTTGCCCTAGATGCCTTTATTTATACGAAGCCTAAGCAATCTAGGGTGGGCTTCTCTTGGGCGGGTAATTGTGGGTTACCTTCTTATCAACAATGATTGGGCTCATGACCCGTATTTTATAAGAGCACTTGTAGGCTTTCTTTCTATTCGAAACAAATTCTAAACAGGAAGTCTCCTGAGAGACGGTCTATATTATAGACGGGATCTATAAAGCCCAGCCCAAACAATTTAGCAATTAAAAAAAAGAAAAACAAGAAAATAAATAAAAGTAACCACCATATTTATGAAGGCATGGGAATTATTAGTTTTGGAATCCCAAACGTCTACTTTTAATTAACTGCAATTGGAACCTAAAAACCAAAATTATTGTCTCTGACTCTGCCATATCAATCCCAGAATTCTCATGCTCCATTAACCTTCTACAACAATGGAGGAATTATTGTGTGAATTCGACCAAACTTAATTATTCGAAACAGATATCATACGGTATGGTAGTGAATTGAATTTTATTGTTCATCATGTCTGATTTTATTTGTAAACGTTTTAACCAATTTAATTTAAATTAGTGAATACTATTTACAAAAAATTATAAAATAATTACAATTTAATTTACAAATATCTAATTTAGATTATGATTTTCAAAAAGAAGTCATCGCCTCGCACTTAACACATAACCACTAGTGAAAAAGAAAACTATTGGCTGCGGTTTAGAATTATACGTAGCCAAAAATCAAATTTCAAAAAAAAATACACAATGGCTGCGGTTTGGTGTATGTCCGCAGCCAATATATTAGTTTTAGCCTTAATGGCTGCGGTTATAAGGCTGTCCGCAGCCAATACCCTATAATATTAGGGTTTTTAACATTAAGTACCCCTCTTTTCTTTCTCCCTTATTCCGCCGTTCCTTATAAGCGGCCTAATCCCCTTTAAAACCCTAACCGAAATGGAAGCAAACCCTTTTCTCTCTCCCTTATTCTCAAAAACCAAGATGAACATAAACCCTAATCCTTTTAAAGCCGTTGTTCCTCAATTCTTCTTTAACGAAATGAAAGCAAATTTCACTCAATTCATCCTCAATTCTTCTCAACATAAACCCTATTTTCAGATGAACATTAGATT